>CM042144.1:99918149-99923149 GCA_023376005.1 Doryteuthis pealeii | reverse complement strand
ATATAAATTTTGTAATAAAACTTAATTTTAACTACGGGGTAGGGGTTAGGTTTAGGGGTTAGTTTAATGGGAAAATAAATAAATAATTTGGGTTCCGTTCAAGCGGTTCCGATATGGGGGATCAATTTACTATAAACTTATACGAGGAAATGAGCACCCGTGAATACTCAAATAATAAAGAACTTTTAAGAATTTTTTTTTCAATCTGATAGATTGGTGTGTAATCGATAATAATCAACTGAAGGAAAAAAATAGATGGGGGGGGGGGAATTCCAGATAATCAGGTCCACCAAAACGTTTTCAAACAATGTTTTTAAAATACTAGATACCACCAATTTTTACCCTGTGAAATTTACCCCCCCCCCACTATATTTAACACTATGAAACTTGCAGAAAAATTAATATTTTCTTGAAAAATTTTTTTCCATTTGAAAGAAAAATCATTAAATAAACTCCTGATGATTTTTTAACTTTTTTTCAGCTTACGGAAATAATGAAAATTATGATTGAAAAACAACGTTTTCATTTTTGCACTGTTAAATCAACCGAAAATTAACGTAGCTAAAAAACAAGTTACGATAAGAGTTTTTTTTAAATTCTATGAAAAATCAATTAATTATAAATAATAACAAAAATTTCCGTTTTATTCAAGATGGCCTAAACTGATCAATTGGTGGTCCCTATAATACTATCTTAGGTTTTAGCAAAAATAGATATTGCAATACGAAGAATTTAAATTTTCGATTCTCAGCTTCTTTTTAAACTCAACATGCAATTAAGAACTAAATGTGAATTGTTGTCATGTACAAAAAATTTAAAACAATAACAAACAAATATACAAACGAATACTTTCAATTTGTTGTATAATAAGATGTAATAATTTTAAACTATAAAACAGAAAATACAAATCCTGAAATATACAAATTCTCAATGATTTTAGTTTCAAGAATTATTTTCCCCTTACCCACTCTCTAACTACTGTCTTCCACTTTCTCTCTCACTCCCTGGTGATCCAAATTTCATTTTAGTCCGGTCATGGACCGGGTACTTTAGCTAGTATTGTATATAATACAAATTTAAAATTTAAACTTAAGCTTGATATATGCGAAAGAGAGATCAAGAGAGATAAAAAAGACACACACACACACACACACACACACACACATATATATATATATATATATATATATATATATATATGATATTACAGCCTGTACGGAATTAGCCTACTCGAGTTTCAGCAGAAAGGATATTCAGGGTGAAAACTTGAGTAGGTTATTTCCGTACACACTGTGATACTAAATTTCGCTCTACTAACGTAATGAGGACTTTATATTTGTTTATAACACTGACTTATACGATTAACACTTTATCAACCATATATATATATATATATATATATATATATATATATATATATATATATATATATATATATATGAATCAGTTGGCGTTTTGTTCCATAATTATATTTATGCTTCTGTAACTAAGTGATTGAATGTTTCTAATCAGCAATTCATAGAATTTCCCATTATATCAGTTTATTTACATAAGTAAAATATATGTATTCTCTCTCTCTCTCTCTCTCGCTCGCTCGCTCGCTCGCTCTCTCTTTGTACACACACACGCACCCACCCACACATACACCCACCCACCTACACACACACACATATATATATATATATATATATATATATATATATATATATATATATATATATGAAAATATTACCTTTCCCCTTGTCTTTCACTCAATTTTTGTGTTCCAATTTCTTTTCCTTTTCACATTCAGCTTCTTTCCTTTCTTTTTTATTCATCTTCTCCGCTTTATCTACGTTTTTAAATTTGTTGGTTGTAAATTCATTTCTGATGAAATATTTGATTAAAAAAGACAAAATGTAAAATTTTACCTATGAATTCAATTAATTGATTGTGATTGATTTTGCTACCTTTTCCATTTATATCTTTCACACATCACGCACACATAGACATAGACACACAGACAAAATAATAATTTAAAATTTGTGCCTCATTCTGTCCGTCCGAATAACCAATACAGTATTCTAAAGCGTAGTTATTAACCGAAATAGTTCCTGTGTATATCAGGAATTTTACTTAATCATGTTGACTGTTTTGGATGTAAGGTGTGTGCTAGATATTCATTTCTATTTATAGACTCGCCGAGAACTATGTGATCAACCTCTTGGCCAATCACTGGCAGTACTTTGCTGCTGAAATAATACTTAAACTGAGCATACTGAGCATACTGGCCTACTTACTTTGAACCTTCGTGGACGACGGACATAGGGTTGTATCACTTGACCTTTACCAATACGCTGGATAGGACTTATTCGCAGGATAGGACTTATACACTTACCAAAGGATTCCATAACTCAGAACTTACTTACATTAAGCCCTTTTCAACTGGCCAAGTATGGCATTTAAACTCTTAACAAATCATTGTCAGTAAAGAACGTTCTTTAGAAAAATGACTGAATATTGTTTTTAAATAAATACTTATCGGACAATGAATAGACAAACACGCACGTGACTACCTCCACACTAATATGGATTGATATAAACAGCCAAGAACATCTCTGAACTCGAAAGTCTTCTGAAGGAGGGATATTTCATCCCGAAATAGTAAGGAAACATTAAAAAATACAGATAGATGAACAAAAATCTCGTTACCTCTTCTTCCTTCAGATTGTATTCGTCATCATCATCATCGTCATCATCATGAGCATCATCATCAGGTTGTGTTGGCAGCACCGATATCCATAAGTATCTCTCGCCAACCATCCGTATCGGAATCTATGTAGGTCGTTGCTGGACAATCCACATGGGCGTGACCATGTGCAGGTGTCCACAGTAAAACGTCACATGAGTTAACCCTTTGATTGGCCAGCAATGCCAATATGTATTATTTGGATTTTAAGACAGTTTTTTTCTCATAATTATTGTTATATACACAACATTTCACTTAGCGCTAATACCCTTGGGAAAGGTATGAATCCTAATCTCCCTCCAGCTATGGATAGATAGTAGGACAGACTGGACTCTTTAACCTTGGTTAGGCAACCGGTCTAGGAGAAGGAAAACTCTGAATTCAAACTCCGCTTAAGAAATTGACCTTGTGTCACATCATGCTCGTGCGGAGGGTTTGGTAAATATATATATACACAACATTTCAGCCGATGTGCCTTTCGACTTTTTTCAGATATTTCATTGGGAACTTGGGAACAGTTAAACACATGGCGCAACGGATATAGGAGTTTACTTAATACAATTCTAAGTGACAATAATCTGTAGGTTGCAGTTTCAATCTTGACCACATGCGATAACATAGAATACTTAACATAGCTTAACACATACACTCGGTCATAGATAGCGGAATGAGAACAGTCTACCCCCGTGGATTGAATAAAAGGCTCGGTTCGAAGTTCCGCGAAGGCTCCCGATTACGACATGTAGTCTCCCGAGTTCGAGAGTAAAGTTCCCGAGTTCAACGAGAAGGTTCCCGACTTCGACAAAAAAAACACCTGAAGAAGGCTGGAGGTTTTAATCGACCGAAACGTTCTGTATGTAAAAATAAAGGTGAGGGCAACAGTAAAATATCCAAGTAGTACAAAATATCAAGCCTCATCACATAAATTCAGATAGTATTCAGCATGTTTTCTTCGTAAGTCAATATTAATTGGAATATATGGAATTCTTTGACAAAATATGCTTAGTTTAGTTCCCTCGAGCTTTTATGACAGTTTTAATTCATTCAGGCAATAATTTCACTAAATTAAAGCAATATTATTTATCAAAGTGGTTTTCTGTTTTCCTAAATAGGAGTTAATATATTTTCTTAGATTGTTGGAATATTACACCATACACGTCTTTAGATATTTCATTTCATTAAACTTTGGTTCAGATTAACGAATGCAATATAAACGAAAATATACGAGCAATATCGTGTTTATGACGATCGTTTGACAAGATACGATGCGAAAAGGTATCAGAAGTGACAGCGATTATTGCGGTTTTATTAACTTTGATTAGCCGATGCGTTTCTGCCGGATAAGCAAAAAAGGCGCCTTCTTCAATTTGCTAGAGAATATGTTTACCTGTGTGTTGGGAAAGATAAGGTGGAGATTTTGAGTACGTCGAAGAAGGCAGTCGAAAGGCGGGATCTACGAGAAACAAAAAAAAAAACGAATGTGGCTGTCGGCCAGAACGAAACATGAAAAAGGTTCCCCGAAGCTCGCTATTGTGGAGAAATGAATCTAGACCGACCTAACCGTTCTCCCAATTAGCAGTACGTATTTTTGTTTATTTCTTGTTGACTGTTTTTTTTTTTTTTTTTTTTATGGTGGTTTTGCTTTGTTTGTTTTGTTTTCTTTTTAATTGTGAAAACATTTTACAAACAGATACGGCAGCCAACATTACCCAGATGGCTAAATACTGGGTAGGAAACACAAATGCACACCTATTCAGACATACACACACACAGACACACACACACACACACACAGACACACACACACACACACACAGCACACACAGACACACACACACACACACACGCGCGCGCGCGCGCATACGCGCGTGCTGATTTAAAAATTTCACAAAACATTATTATCAGTTTTTAATAACATTTTATGCAATGAATTTAAAGAGAATTGAATCCTTATCAAATTAAGTTTTCATTTGGTTCGTCTTGGAAGAGTAAACTAGATGTTCAATAGTTAGAATTTTAAAACAAAAATCATTACAATAAAAGTGTTTACTGATCATTGATGAGCAAAAAGAAATCTCAAATGAATCTTAAAATGGTTTGTTACAATATTTTTATCATTGATTAAAGCATCAGATTAGCTCAGTATTTTAGGAGTCACGTTTGTCAGAATTTCTTTTTAAAATTCACCATTAATTATTCACGTCATAACATAGACGGTAGTGGGGATTAAAACAAAACAATTAATGATATTTTCGCCTCAGGTCTATCTCTC
>CM042144.1:99912950-99918049 GCA_023376005.1 Doryteuthis pealeii | reverse complement strand
AAGCATAATAATCTGTAGATGATTTTCATATTTAGGGCCTGGGCTAGGAAAAAATCAAGGCTGCTTTCAGCTACACTCGTGTGCTTTGTTTAAACTTTCATATAGCTGCTTCGCTGTGTGTTTCGCTTCGTTCTTTCTTTCTAAACTTCTTACTTCTTCCTATCTTCTTTCTTCTTTCTTGTACTTTTAGCTTTTTATGCTCTCTCTGTCGCTTCTTCTCTTCTTCTTAACTTGTTTTCTTTCTTGCCTCTCCTTTCTTCCAATTTAATAGCTGCATAGTATTTCTCCCATATATATCGCCGAGAACGGTGAATCGTTCTTCTCTTGCCTTCTTCTTCCTTTTCTAACTTCTCTCTTCCTCTCCTTACTTTACCTTATTATTATTATTCCATTCTATTATTATTAGATTATTAATTATTCATGTTCTTTTTTCTCCTTCTTTCTTCACTCTCGTCTTTGTGGTCGTCCTGTCCGCCCTCCGCCGATACCCTTCCACCGCACAGTTGGGCAGCTACAGGGACAGGTTCTGTGTCAGGCGTTACCGAAGTAGCAAATAACCGTATTTAATAGCCTTCTATTTCTGATATTGGCTTTTTGTCAAGAAATATAATCATAATAAACTCTAAAGTTGTAAATCTGATAATGTCTTTTAATTTTGTGGTCATGTGTGTCTTTTGTGATTATTGAAACTAATTGTAATAAAGAGCTTAAAACATATTGTTAATTACATTATATTATCTTTCCAGCTATGGGTAAATAATCATGTATAATGTTTACCAACTCCTTAGAACGAGAATCCATTTTTTAAGCTGAGTTTAACATCTTGAATTAAGAGTTTTCCTTCTATTGGGAAAAGTTGCCATAAAAAGATTAAAGAGCCTCAGTCCTCCCCTACTATTTACCATACTGGAGGGAAAATATGTTCGATGCATTTTCCGTAGGGCTATTAATACTATGTGAAATTCAAACAGCCTCGACCTGGATTTGAAACTACCAATCACGTGTTTATTTCCTATGACGATAAGCCATTACCCAATGAGTATGGGTAATTAGTAGGACAAGACTAGACATCTGACTTTGGTTATGGAAACCGGTCTTGTAGAAGGAAAATTGTGAATTTTTTAGATATGTTAAACCCCACTAAAAACTTGACGGATCGTAATTCTGCTTGTGTTTTACCGTGTTCAGTAAAACATTAGAGAGAGAGAGAGAGAGAGAGAGAGAGAGAGAGAGAGAGAGAGAGAGAGAGAGAGAGAGAGAGAAATATATCGCATTTTCGACATAATATATATTTACTATTGTCACACAGTCGTTCTGCGCATGCTCGCTTATAGTTAGCCCTATTGCGTTCACTTTATTGAAGATTAAGCTTCAGTTTGCTGTCTTTACACGTGTAACATGGCCGCTTCCACTAGGTGTATGCACCAAGGGTGTATGCACCAAGGAAATAAACCTGATATCTCTGGGTCGAAGTAGTCTGTATAGAGAGCTGAAATACTTCGAACTATTGCTTTTAGCAAAATACGAGGAACAGTGTACTATCGTGAAGTTTAAAAGTGGACGGAAGGAACAGGGCACCCTCCGAACCTCCACTACTGATGAGAAGATTCAACAAGCTCGAGAGATGGTATTAGCAAACCAACGACTTATCAACGGTGTGGTAGATTTGTTCGCTGCAGAATTGGTTATGGTTCTTAGCATCCACGATTAGCTCGGATTCCATAAAAACAAGAGTGTGGATAATTTTTGAATTTCCCCGTATGTACGGGTAATTTACATTTTGTTTTCCTACCTTATATATCGGAGTTGTAAATTCTTTCTGAATGAAAATCTGTTAGAAATTTTTCATTTTTCTTGATAATGCGATACGCGTATCAAATACATAGCTAAAAATCCAATTATATGATATTTTGCATGATCTCTTCATCAAAATATTCATTTATTATATCAATACTCTCCGATATTATTAGATATTGTTTGATTTACCATCTTTAGTAAAACTAGGAAATCTGTTTTATCTGAGTTCATGTAGAAACCGATGGCTCTTGTTGCCAGCTCCAGTTTATACAGCAGAGATCGGCTTTAGCAGATGTATTTGCAAGTAGATATAACAAACTGTATACTTTTGGAGGGTCACATCTATGGTTTAGATAGATAGAAATTAGTCTAAAAATGTGTTTTAAAAATGACATTAAACAAATTGAATGCTGAACAAAAATGTGTAACAAGTTATATTCGGAACAAAATAACCCAAGGTTTGACATGTCATAAAAAGAATAAAGCAACAGAGGTTCCTAACACTTGAACCACATTGTGTCTCTACTTCCCCATCCTACGATTAACAATTACTGACATAGAACTCAGCGGTAACTACGCTACACTAGTAAGCGATAATTTGTCAGAAAGCCCTTTAGCAAAATGACGCAAGTTATTCAATAAAATGAGGGCATAACAAGAAATTAGCTTTTTACATTGGAGGTTGAGTGACAGCAACGCTCTTCAGGTCTCCAGGACTCTTCTGTGTATTCTAGAATCCACATGATAAAGTTGTCTTCTTGTTTTTAAATACCATTAACTCTGGTCTTCTGGTCATGATTAGGTGATCCGTCTGTATCTCAAAATTCCAGCGATTTTTCCCATCTCATTCTCCAGGATTCAGGTTTGTGCATATACCATTTAGTTGCATGATGAAAATGTAATTTCTTGCACAATTCCCAGTGGGTCAACTTTCCCACCCAGCCATGCCTAGCATTTTACTATTTTAAGCTAGTTTGCTGCATTCGTTTAATCATTAATATTATTACTAGCAAGAATATGCACACTTTGGTGTAAGTATTTAAGTTTTGAAGTAATGAAATATATTAAAATGACTAACGAAATTGAATAAGAATACATATAAAAAGATTACACATATTTTAATTGGCTTCTATATAAAATAATTCCTAGGATTGATTTTAATATGTTGGAAAATAAAACAAGAATATTAGAGATCAATAACACCAAGTAATTATTTATTAAACCCAGAACAGTATGTAAATTAAGCACATCATAAATTATATAAACATTTATTTAGTGATATATGAGACATTATTATTATTATCATTTTACTCCTTTTTGAGTTTTCACATCAGCATTAGCTGTTGGTCTTTCACTGGAGTCTGAGTGACAGCAAAGTCTCCCCAGGTCTCCAGGACTCTTCTGAGTACTCTGGCAGATTGCAGCAGTGCAGTGTTCTGAATGGTTTCAATCCTCCCTCTGATTTCCAAAATTTCTAAACCCTTTTCCAATCCTTTTGGGACCGTTCCAAGTGCACCAATTACAATTGGTATCTCTTTGACTTTCATATTCCATAACTTTTTCAGTTCTCTATATTATTATTATTATTATTATTATTATTATTATTATTATTATTATAGAAGTCTGAATATTTCCAGATGTCTTCCCTCCGACAATTATTAGTTTCTTACGTTTCTACTCAATATTCTTGCTGTGGCTATGATTGATGTAAACTATTCCAGTGCAAGTGTTAATTTCACTTCTAAGATAGTGAAGCTGTCAATTTCTAATTCCTCGAAGCGTCTGCTTTATTTCGTTACAATGAATGCCAGAGGATCGCAAAGTTGCGATAGGAGTAGGAATTATATTGATATCCCTGTTGTGTGAATAATCGCCTTTGAATAATTGTCATGTGCTCATTCGTGTTTCTATGGCTGTGTGGATTACCATGAAGATATCCTTTCATAATATCTTTCGGTGTTATAGGTAAATATAAATACAGCATACATTTTATTATGTAGATTTATATTTCTAATGAATAGGGCCATTGTTAGTAATTCATTCAATTAATATGAATAGGATATATAATATATATATATATATATATATATATATATATATATATATATATTATATATGGAGAAACGTGTAAATGGTGTAATCTAGTAGATATATAAAGTTTTCCTACATCTATATATGGTATGTTTATGAAATGTATTGATCACTTTTCGAATACATTAATACTGCTATTACAGCACCCTCACCCCCACATACACCCAACACACACACACACACACACACACAAACACACAAATATAATATATATATATATATATATATATATATATAAGGATATCTACTGAGTCAGACGAACCTACTGTTAGTTTCGCATAAAGCTCTTCAGGGCTAAAAATCTGACTCCGCAAGGATCTACCAACACGCTTGGTATATTAAATTATATATATATATATATATATATATATATATATATATATATATATATATATATATATATGTGTATGTATATATGCAGCCCGCACACAAGATTGAGAGAAAAATAACGTAGCGTTCAACCGGTTATCATCCGAAAAAAATATCTTTAATCTAACTAAGGAATTACATCAACTTAGGGATCATTTTAATTTGATTGAAACCATGGTAGAACCTTTATTTTCCTCTAATAATAATATTATTAGTATTATATATATATATATATATATATATATATATATATATATATACCAAGTAAGATGATCTAGGCGAAATTATGAAAGTCAGTATCCTGTGAACACATACACATGAACAGACAGTAAATACTTTGATAATACTTTGATAAAGTCGGCTTGTTACTTTACTAAAATGTCATGAGGAGGACATGCCAGGAGAAATGACTGACGGGTGCTGATAGATAGATAGATAGATAGATAGAGAGAGAGAGAGAGGGGGAGAGAAAGAGAGAGATAGAGAGAGTCATGGGAATCCGCGTTGTTCAAGCGGTGCAGCCATACAGTAACACTGATACTGCTACAGCTTGTATGAATTATAGCTTTAATTTATCAGCGAAGTCAAATTTCCATATGATCGATAATCTGTATAGATGTCTTTCCAAAAAAAAAAGTAATACACTACAGCATCCCTAAAATATTCGAACTTAAAGGGGCCGGATTAGCTCAGTCGGTAGAGTGTTCGGCTAGAAACCACAAGGTTCTTAGTTCGATACCGGCCCTCGCCAACTCAGCGTATGAGTAGCACAGGGATATGTGCGGCAAAGTAGGGAGCTGATGGTAGGTGTGGCGCTCCACTTCAGACGCAAAAACAATCTC
>CM042144.1:99835450-99910450 GCA_023376005.1 Doryteuthis pealeii | reverse complement strand
TTTTACATAATATTAGTTCTATTGGCATATTTCTAAATATTTAATATCGAAAAATCGAAATTATTTTCATGATGATCACGTCTCAGGACGAATTTGTACTCAAGGGAGGCAAATCCGATTGGCTTATTGAATTTATTGGTGTTAAATGAGAAATGGAGAATTCAGTTGTCAGGGCAATACCAAGATTTACTGTAATCTCTAGTAGAAGTGCCGATTCACACGTAAATAATCTTGCCATTTTCGACAAACAATTCTAATATACTATATTTTTAGATTAGTGATATCCATAATTTGGTCTACAATAATTCTTAGCTGATGATGTGCAATCAAAGAAGTCTGCGATTATAATAAATGGTGGGACAGAACAGTTTATATTCAGATAATTTACAGCAACAATACCAATGTACGAAGCGTGGTCAAAAACTAGCCATGGTAAAGCCTGATTTAAAAATGTCCATACTGACGTAGTAATTACCAAAACAGAAACACTCTGACAAATGAGGCTGTCGAATATACCGACTGCACCTCTGCACCCTGTTATGTAATCGCCACCCAGCACCTATAATTTGTGGACGATCACTGCTATGTGTCAGTTGTAAACAAACTACCGTACGAATATACAAGATACGATTTGATACCGTGAAAGGAATAACGACCGTACGTACGAAGATACGAATTGTGGTGCCGTGAAAGAAAAGGCACTACGTAACGTATTACGAATTGGTGACGTAACATTACGACCTGTTGGCCATAGGTGGCAAACCGTGATGCTTAAGGACGGAATCCTGGTGGAAGAGCAGTCCATGCATCACCCAACTTTATCCCTTACTAAGGCTGGAAGGGCTATTGGAGAGACTTGCTTTGATCAATCGGATCAATAATTAATATTACCAAATAATATCAGTTTCAAATGCATTATTTTCTATTAAAGAAATAAATTCCTGTTATATTTGGTGAGGTGCACTTAATGTACGTTTCCGAATACTGTTATCCTATGATGTTTGTTCATTTCAAAATGACTTTTATCATTTTCTTTTAAAAACACTACCAACACTGAATAGTTTGATTAGTTATAGATAAAAGCATAAGAAAAAATATATAAGAAAAAAAGAAATAAAAGAACAATTTAATATACCAGTTAAGGAAATGTTTTAATCACACGCCAGAAACCTATTGCCAGGATAAATGATATTCACACATTTTCCTTTGGTGCCCAGAGCTGTTTACTGCGCTTAGAACTAATGAAAGTAATTTAATGAAAAGTATATTTGAAAGTAATGTAAATGTGCTCTTTTCTTTTTGACGTTAGGATTATCTTGAAAAGTTCAGTTAAAAACCGACACTAAAGGATGCAGTAAATCGATAGTAAATGCTCATTGATATCAGCTAAGAGAATATCATTCAATTTTATTTCCTCGTTATAATATATATAAATACGTAAATAGGCGATTGTAATAAGTAATTGAGAGTTAACACTCCTAATTTATAATTACCTCCCCTTTGGAGAACTCTCTAGTCAATACTAGACTATATAAACTCTCATTAAGTGTACCAATTATTCTAAGTAGAATAAAGCTTTCTATCGGTGTTATCGTTTGTCATTTCAGCGATTTACTATAATCATACAGATTATTTTCAAGAATGAGATAGTGACAGAAATAGTGCTGTAAGGTTGGTTGATTTGAGGGAAGTGTGCTATTCCACGCTAGACTAGTGATTATTTGTAATTATATAGTTTCAAGTAACTATTCCCATTCAATAATAAAGATAAATATCATTTACAACCAGAGCTACTCGGTGTGGCCCGGGATTTAAAATGTTTAAAATAAATATCTTATCTATACCGTATAGATTGATGACATTTATATTTTCTATATATATATTTGTTCTAAAATATTTTATTCTTTATATGTTTTTGTTTTTAAGTTGTTTATTTCTATTATTATTCTTGTTTGTATTCTTTTTTTCTTTTATTTGTTTTAATTTGCTTTTTATTTGCTTTTTTTCTTTTTAATTATTTTAGTTTTTACTCATTTTTACAATGACTTTTTAATAAATCATTTATTTATCCCCTCGGTATATTTTTATTTAACTCTTCTTATGGAAAATTAAGGTTAAAATATTTTTAACGCCTTCTCGGACAGAGACAGGGCCTGGATTTGATTGAACTTTGGTCTTTGCTGGTGTTTACCAAATTTCCTTGATAAAACGACGTGTGTTCGGTCTTTGTAAAAAAAAACAACAACACGCTGACAGATATAAAGAATCTTCCTTTTTGCATATACGGTGGTACGAGTTTAATTCGTTCCACTCGTAACTCACTATCTTCGTATATCAAATCAATTTTCCCCATTGAAATAAACTGAAATGCTATTAATCTATTTCAGCCTCCCCAAAACACCGTATTTTTGTTACGTCTTTTTAAATAGCAGAAATAGCTCTATATTGTAGAAAATCATAATAGAATAGAATGTAACGAATTATTTGCGTAATATGGTTCAATATTTTTTATAAATAATATTCTTCTTTGTCATAATGATTATAGAAAATTAAAAGTCTTTTAATGAACGTACTAGAATAAGCATATCTGAAACTCAGTATCCTCATGACTTCCCCTTCCTTATTGGTAATTGATCCTTGCAAGTTCTCCTCACGACATCCGGTATCCACGCTGAGCAGATTAATGTAAGTCTTTGCTGGTTGTTCCACTATTGTATATCAATGTGTAAGTGTAAAAACAATATCATCATTTATGGTGTCATCCTTACTATTTCAGCAGTGTCAAGCGGGTCTTAGTTTAATGGTTTGTGAGATAGTAGGCAAGTGGCCGTATAGCTGCTTTTTGGTGTGGTACTGCTTCCAGGATTTGTCTAAAAGAGCACGCAGCGGGGTTTTCACTGAGCCTTATATTAAAGATATCCATCTCAATTTCATATTAATTGTTTATTTTTTTTATTGTAGAAAGGATTATTTATCTCATTTAATGATTATTTCTTCTAAAGATTCCCTACAGTATACTACAGTATGACATCAGTTAAAAGGAGTGTAAATTGTTGGAGCTTGTAATACGGAACAGTCCGTCAGCTGAACAGCTGAATTCCTTATATTTTCGAGAGCTACGATACCAAGGACCATGAATTTGGAAAGAAGGCTAAAAGTCTCCAACAGCAGAAGTAATTCGACAGAACTTCAAAGCTCAATGAAAAGAGAGCGACGACAGTTGGAACAAATTGTGGTTAATATAGCACCGGACAACTGCTCCTAAAATGCCTGCCGACGTGAATCAGTATCTGAATAGTTTTGTTTCGACTAAAATCGTCCGCCCTGAGCTAATTAAAAACTGGATATTTTAGAAGGCCGACCATCAAGAAACCTGTACTTTCACGATTAACAATACAGAAAGGATTGTCAACAGACCAATGGAAAACAAGCAAGTGATATATTATATATATATATATATATATATATATATATATATATATATATATTATATATACACACACACACACACATAATATATATAATATATATATATATATATATATATATATATATATATATATATATATATAATAATGAATGAATGATCTTATAAAAGTTTTAAGCTTTTATTTATTTACCCGGGAACAATATTTACAACCAAATATTTTTTTTAAATTTATATAATATTATATATATATATATATATATATATATATATATATGTCCACAGACACACTTTTGGTACAGCTGATTTTAAAAGGATAGGATGTGCCGTAGTTGCAAACAATATATATATATATATATATATATATATATATATATATATATATATAGGGAGTTCGGATAAATTGACATATTTATATTTGATTATTTTTCTCCGTAGGCTGGAGGTATTGACGAACACGACGCATCATTTAAAATCTTGGACCCTTCCGCATTCACATACGTGATGACATAGAATGAATGACTGGAACCCACCTGCACCATGGAAGACAATAGCTTTGATCATGGTAATCTGCGCCGGCCACCAAAATACAGATATTATGGTTGCTCTCCAATGCTCCATGAACACCAAGCATGAACTGGAGAATTGCAATGGAGACTACTAGGCTATGGCTAGAAGAAAGCAACATAACAGATGATCTAATTGTGTTCGTACAGCAGAATTCCTCGAAATCTGCGGAAAAATATTGGGGACCCTTAGATGCCTACGTAGATTTGTTAAACACTCTAGTCAATCCCTGGATAACAAGGGTAGCCAATGGTAGGCCATATGTATGACAGTAGGATTCAGCCCTGCCACACACCTCTGGGGAAAGTCAATTTTTACGACTACACCAGTCCTAATGTTTGGCCCTCAAACTTACCAAAATCTTAACCCTTGGATTATTATGTATGTGATGGTTGAGAAAAACACCAATTGCCGTGCCAGTACTACAAAAGCCCAGTTAATCGACAGAATTAAAGTAGTTTTTTGAGAACCTTCCAATGTAAACTATAACATCAGCTTGCTCCAGGTTCCCGGGCAGGATTGAGGCTGTGATCGACGCTAATGGCGGTTATCTTGAGTGAAACTTGTTGCCAGTAGTATACTTTCTGTGCCTGTTGAATTTCTTTACAATCCATCAAATTTTGTAGTTACCAAGCAGTTTTTTCCTTTTTCTTTTTGAAACTGTAAAATTTCTCTCTCCCCTCTCTCTCTCTCTCTCTCTCTCCTCTCTCTCTCTCCTCTCTCTCTCTCTCTCTCATTATATATAAGTGTATGAGTGTCTGAGAGAGAGAAAGAGAGAGAGAGAGAGAGAGAGAGAGAGAGGGGGGGAGAGAGTGAGCTGGTCATAACTGGTTTTATCACCCAAACATAAAACTTGGTCTGTGTTGTGAACGTCTTTCACAAGAATTGCTTTTGTTGCATATACCCTGAAAATAGAATCTTAATTTCAGATCTCTTTTACAATATTCGAGGCATCGTAAACGTCTTGATGCGATTGCAATTGATATGGAATGGACATGATTTTAGATGTGTGTGTGTGTGTGTGTGTGTGTGTGTGTGCGTAAATTGAAAATGGAAGTGAATCCGACGGTATGCTGCAAAGTGAAATAAAGGAAAGAAAGTATTGAATGGATAATATATGATTATTTTAATTAATTTAACTTACAGGTGTTTCGGTCCGGAGTTTATCCAAGTGCACATTATTATATCTATTATGATTTTTAAATAACAAAATTAAATTAGATAATAATAATGATAGAAAAATATAGAAATATTCAGCACACAAAGAAATATCGACCTTCCTCTGAGTAAATCCTTATTTTTTTTTTAATGAAATCCGTTGGAACGCGGATAATTTTTGAAATGCTCGAAAGAATAACTTTTTTAAATCACATGTGCTCAAAGACGATGGAAATATATATATTATATATATATATATATATATATATATATATATATATTTCTACATGTAACAAATATTTCTATATGCAACAAAAACAATTCTAGTGATAGACATTCAGAACACAGACCAAGTTTTAGGTTTGGGTGATAAAATCCACTGTTATGACCAGCTCACGTTCTCTCTCTCTCTCTCTCTCTCTCTCTCTCTCTCTCTCTCTCTCTCTCTCTCTCTCTCAGACACTCTCACACACACACACATATATATATAGTGAGAGAGAGAAAGATAGAGAGAGAGAGAGAGAGAGTGTGAGAGAGAGAGAAAGAGAGAGAGAGAGAGAGTGTGTGTGTTTGGGAGAAATTTTACAGTTTGATAAAGAAAAAGGAATAAATGGTTGGTAACTACAAAATTTAATGGATTGTAAAGAAATTCAACAGGCACGTAAAGTATACGACTGGTAACAAGTATCACTCAAGATAACCGCCATTAGCGTCGATCACAACCTCAATACTGCTCCGGAAACTGGAGCAACCTGATGTTACAGTTTCCCTGGGAAGGTTCTCAAAAACTACCTTAATTCTGTCGATTAACTGGGCTTTGGTGTACCGACACGGCAATTGGTGTTTTTTTCTCAACAGCACCACATACATAATAATCCATGGGGTTAAGATTTGGGAAGTTTGAGGGCCAAACATTGGGACTAGTGTAGTCGTAAAAACTGACTTTCCCCAGAGGTGTGGCAGAGGGCCGAATCCTACTGTCATACATATGGCCCACCATAGGCTACCCTTGTTAACCAGGACTTGACTAGTGTGTTGTGCAACTCCACGAAGGGCATCTAAGGGTCCCCCAATATTTTCTGCAGATTTTCGAGGAATTCTGCTGACGACACGTATTTCATATATTTTGATATATTCTTCAGGCGTAAATTTACCACATAAGCACATACACATAAATGTAAACATATATATATACAAGTAAAAAAATGTATACATACAGAAGCACCCTTATATATGTGTAGGAAGTGCGTGGTGTAATGATTAAAGTCATGGGAAATGGACTCGTCGCCCCGAGTTCAATTCCTGGACGTGGTAATTGCATTTCATTTAGCGCTAATATCCTTGGGAAAGGTATGAATCCTACTCTCTCTCCAGCTATGGATAAATAGTAGGGCAGACCGGGCTCTTTAACCTTGGTTAGGCAACCGGTTTAGGAGTAGGAAAACTCTGAATTCAAACCTGCTGATCTCCGCTTAATAAATTGACCTTGTGTCGCATCCTGCTCGTGCGGAGGAATTGGTATATATATATATATATATGTATATAACACGCACAGACATATTATATTCTCTCTCTCTCTCTATATATATATAATATATTATATATTATATACATATATATATGTGTGTGTGTGTGTGTGTGTGTGTGTGTGTGTGTGTGTGTGGTATAAATTGGGAATAAATCATTTGATGTGAATTTAGCAATAACTGCCGTTGGATTTCTGCGAGTTATTGTATTTCAAATTATTATTAAAGACATTAGGCAAGAGTGATATATATACACAAAGCAAAACATATTCCTTTGGAATCAAATATATATATATGTACCCTTACATTGCCCTCTTTGTGTTCTTCTTTCTTTCTTTTTTTCTATAAAGCCATCAGTAGAAATTCGAGTTACTGAACTGTCATGCAACGGGAAATAGATTAATTAGATTTATAACACGATGGGCTTTTCTAGTCTATCTCTCTGCCAAAAAAATTACATATATTAACCAGAATTTCTTGCTTTCTCCTTGAAGAAGAAGAAGAAAAAAAGAAATCTTTCTGATTTATGCCAAAGAGGGAAATTACAAAAGATGACATTCCAGCCAGCGCTCGCTAATTCTGATACATGACCAGTAGATCCAATTACATATGGGATTTATCTTTTAATAACATCGTCTCAATCGTTCTTTTTTTATTTTTCTATTTGTTTGAATAAATCAAAAACAGCGAGAAATTCAAGTAATCGTCGAGTAACATTGTTTAGAATATATTAAATAGATACGCCCAAACCATTTTTTAAAACTAGCAGTAATAGGATTGCTGTTGTTAGTGATAGCATTCTCCCCAAAAGGGAGCTAGACGAGCGAACCAATGTAAGTGAATTTGATACTCACTGGGCTCATCATACTTCTAGCATTTTGCTAAACTATGCAAAAACTAGTAAATGACATTTGCTAGAGGGAATAAAAATGAATGTTCAGTCTCTTCATTTCTTCAATTACCGTATCCCACGAGAAATGAGAAAATGTCTAAGATTTTGGAAGATGAACCCAACACAAAAATGTAATATAACCCGTCGGTCGCTACCGAGCTAAAGGGCTCACAGAATCTCCAAAATTGGCCGTCAAGATCGGATTTTCTGCATCAACCAAGGATTGCAGGGTATCTATATTTGCGGGAAGTCTAGCCGAATGCCCCACGTTGTGCTAAGATCTCAAACGACTAGAAATCTGCTATAGAAACTGATTTCCGAGGTTAATGGCGGCCGATTGGTCACACACAAAAAAGAATAACGACTCTTTTTCTTCTTCAAAAATAAACAACATTTATATTCAAAAATACAAGAATACAAATAATTACTTCTCAAGGTTTGTGGGAGTGATGTGCCCGTAATTAAATACTTCTGGTCTTCTGCAAAGTATTGTGCAAAACAGTTCGTAAGTTGACTAAGTTTTCAAAATGGTCTTAGCTGAAGTCAGTTACTCTCGGCTCTCAGTATTGCGTTAATCTTGTCAGCTAGCCCGGTCAGCGCATGTGATCCTCAAGCAATCACAACGTCCTCTTTCAAGCGCAGTGTGGCTTTTTCTGCTCTCAAGCCAAAAACGTCTGAGTTAAATAACATTTCAATCGGAACAATTTTATTTCCGGCCGGCATGAAGATATTTAGGAATTTTTTGCTCCTCCCACTCAAGCTTGTTTCAACCAGCCAATCAAATTTATTTCCGCTCACCAATCTGGGTGCCATCTCTTCCGGTCACTGGAATGTTTTTTTTAAATACATTCGACTTTCTTTAATTTCGATTTTCAACAAGAGTTATCTCCATTCTTAAGTGTTTAAGGAAACAATAAACCAAAGATTATTTTTGCTACTTGAGTATCCTTTTAATACATTTGGTTTTCTTTTAATTTCGATTTTCATTTTCCGGTAATCTATAAAACAGGATTTATCTTTTCCGCGCGACTAAAGTCTGATTACATCAAAGACTTGTCTATGAACGGCGCCTCTCGCTTCTGGGAGTTCCGACCTACTTGAGATTTTACTACCGGCCACCATCCGCCTCGACTGCCCGGTCGAGGTCATTGCCGGATCGCCCATCTGTTTTGAATCTACGGCCGAAGTCAGCCGGCGAATTATATTTCCGTTTTTTGTCTTTCTTTCTTTCTTCTAATTTCAATACCTAAATCAGGTCACAGTAATAACTCATCCGATATAGTTAACGTTTGTTGCTGAGTATAATTGGTGATAAAAAAAAAACTTATCAACCGATTGCTTCTTAAGTTTGATTACCTAAACATAAGTCAATCACATTACCTTTTTTAGCATAATCTCTAAAATGAAGCGGTAGTGAAGTAATGGTTATTGTTGTACGAAATGGACTCGACAACCCAATTTCAAGTCTTGGACAAGGTCGTTTGCATTTCACATAACACTAATACTCTTAGTAAAGGAAAGGGCGTCCCGCTGTGGTGTAATATTTAGCAAGCTAGCCTCATATATCCATTACTACTGACTTGTCCGATCCTCGATTACGAATTTGTGTCAATCCTACCCGTGTCAAATGGGTAGGGTAAATTAGAATGCCAGGGAAAAGTGGGAATCCAAAGTACACTATATCAACAGATTCAATAATCATTTCGATCATGTTTTTAAATAATATTCACTTTCGAAGAAGTTATAAACACAGCTAATAAAACAAAGCTAAGATTTTAAAATAGAATTACGCTTCCAACACGATTTTTAGATAAAGGCCAAAAACTTAAAACGTATATATATTGTAACACTATTGTTTTATGGGTTGATTGGCGATCTATTAATTAATTACCAATTAATTAAAACTACCCTAATTATTAATTATGGTGGTTTGTTAAAATTAAAAGTAATAATAATAATTATTATAATAATAATAATAATGTTTATATTGGAGGTATATATTTATCTAAACGAAAAATCATCACGTAGGCATAAATTATTTAGATTATGGAATTTGATGTATATCATTCAAATTGTGCCAAAATAAAATGATAATTTAATAAATAAGATTCCAGTTTTTGACAAGTTCGTCAACAATTTCAAAAACTTAGATAAATAAAACAATGGTTGGCCTTGACTCCAAATGGAAAGATACAAGCTAGGCTGGCACAAGGCCATTTAGACACGTAGGCAATAGTATCGAGTGGCTGGCCAATCAGAGACATATGTTAGGGGTGGGGAGGTCTGGACCCCATAAATAACAGACCGTCAGACGGTCAGAAGCGAGAGACAGCGGGAGAGACCGGGACAGAACGAAGACTGGAGAAGAGAGCTTGCCATGGCTCTGGGCCCTTGATAAAACTTTACCGATACACTCTGATGCCTTGCCACTCGGTACAGAATTGCTAACTTAGCCAAAAACTAGCTGTAGATCACCAATTAGCTGACAAGAAATCACCTCGCTCCTTTGTAAAATAAATGTATATAAGTTGTACATAAGCATAAAAAAGGCGTTGTGTTCAATTGTTTTGTTGATCCGTTGACATATGGGTGCTAGAAGGCGGTGGCTGCGGGTCTATATGTCCTGGGAATGACGTTAAACTCTATCTGATGGTGAGGTTCCATTGTTGGAGGTTTGGGGAATGTGGAGCACCCCTTCATCACCATTGCTCCCTGGTCCACTCTGACCCGGAGTGGTAGTACCTGTTAGGGTCCCATCTATGGGTTAAATAGAAACATGTTTTTATAAAAAAATATGTATTATCCATTAAGAATTGATTTATTTCAAAACTTTATCGGCATTAAATGACCCACTGAGGTTGATATGCCGTAAAACAAAACAAACAAACAAACAAACAAACTGATAACATATCACTGGTAGCTACTTCTTTATTCTGAGTTGTATTGCTTATTTGAATAGTCGATTGTTATTTGACCTTGAACTTAGGGATAAAAAAAGTAAACACAAATTACAATACCAATATCTAAAACAACAACAGTAAAACGAAGGCAACGAGTCAACAATATGTGATGGCGATACTCGCTGTCACAAAATCAAACACACAAGCAAACAAAACAAATATCATTGTTTTAGTAATTAAAACCTGATTAATCTATCTTGTGAGAACGTAAAGAGACCAAAATAGATTATTTCATCAATTTTATACTGTATTTGTCTAAATTGGGGACAAAGGAGGTGATTAGTGCAATTCAATTAAAATAAATTACAAAATGATAATACCACTAGAGGTCTGAAGATTAAATGACTTATAATCCATGCACCTGTTACCGCTGAAAAGGAAGGAATTTTAATTTTGAATTTGTTCAAATGTATAAAAGAAAATACGCACACTTTTAAAAGGGAATCAGTATATCGGTTCGGTTAGCAAACATCTATAAAATACATAATGAATGTCAGTCTAACATACTGCTGAGTGTTATGTGGCATACTAATATAATTGTTTTGTTTATTTGTTTATTGACTTATCAAATACTATTTTGCGGTGCTCGTTGTGCAACGGTTTTCGTGGTAGGAAATGGTTTAGTTTGGTTTGATGCGGCTTCTTTTTTAATAGCATATCTATATTTGTGGGTTATTGAATGCCAAATCCTTCTTTGTCAAAGTCAGTAGTGGTACTATTTAAACCTTAGCTGCAGGTGAGGCGTTCATACCTCTCCAAAGTGTATCATTTTGAAAGTGAACATAATAGCAGTAAGTAAATTGGTAGATATTCTAGCAAAAAAAAAAAAAACAAGACATTAGGTTTATACGTTTTCCAAATTCACACTCAATTGTCCAATTGGACACATGGCCTAGTGGATAAGGTAGTTAATTTAAGACAGTTCTAAGTGATAGTTTTCTCTGGATTCCGAGTTCAATCATAAGTAGAGGCAGTTCGATAGAAAAATAACACAATTCCTACCCCAGCTATGGTTAGCGGAATGAGAACAGGATACCCCCGTGGAATAAATAAAGGGTTAGGTTCAAAGTTCCGTGATGGCTCCCGATTACGACAAGAAAGTTCCCGAGTCCGAGAAGGTTCCCGAGTCCGAGAAGAAATGCCTAAAGAAGGCATATCGGCCGAAACGTTGTACAAATAACAACGACGGACATTTTGAAACGTATAGAAAAAGGCAATATAACTTTTTAATGTTATGTTCTATTTAAAACTTAATTTTATTATAAAATAGATCAATATTTGTCATTTAATTTTGTTATCATCACTTATTTTTAAGAATTAGATTATCTAAATTCTTGCTCTCACCAGCTTTACTCTCTGTAGTGATCACCTAGTAATTGTAGCAATTTCATGACGAATATAATATTTCATTTCGTCAGTTTTCAAGATTGAGCCTCCAGGTATTCACAGAGGAAATAATCCCAAGGAAATTGATTTAGCCTCTTAGGCCTCCCACATATGGCATTGCAACTGAAATGCAGTCCGAAACGGTAAGGCTACTGCTGCTCAAAGACATATCTCTCACGCACTCAGCATTACTAGAGCCTACGCGGGGGCAGAAAAAGGCCGGTTTAACTTAGTTGGTAGAGCGTTTGACTACTAAACACAAGGTTCCGGATTCGATACCGACCCTGGCCAACTCAGCGTACGAGTAGCACAGGGATATGTGGGGTAAGGTGAGTAGCTGATGATAGGTGTGGCGCTCAATCTCAGACACCCAAAAAACTCCTTGGTCTAGCGCTAGTAAAACGGGAATAGACTCCACTGTCCAGCTGATACCGACTTTAGGCCACATCAACAATGATATTTTCTATAAAAAAAAACAAACATCCAAAAATCTTATTCACTTCGCCGAAGAGCTTACGGCCGGGTTTGTTTACTACTCAATAAACGTCCCCTTACCTACTATGGTAGAGGCGTGTAGTATCATTGACAAGGCTAATTTCGCAGGGATTGTTCGCTATGTGCCGGCGGCCGAACGGATATGGTCTCTGACTATGCCTGTGAAGTACCGGTTTCGATTCCTGTCGGAGGGGAGTCGTTAGTATACATCGCTGAAGAGACTTAATAAAGTCGAAACAGTCTGTACGGTGTTCTGCATAGCGAGCCATCCTTTGCCGGGATTCACTTGTCAAGATTATTTTCTATAATTATCGAATTTAATGCGATACTTGCATTATAATTGCCTTCAAGCAAAATATAAATAATAATTTATTCAACAATGCTTCTATAAAAAAAAAACATCCTTATATATATATATATATATATATATATATATATAATGTGGATAAAAGGTGGCTTACCGGTGAATATGGGCACAATCGTTGGAGGTGCACAATATCCAGGGGTTAAGTCAGCGATAAAACAACTACAAAGTGCTCAACACAAAGTAGAGCAAATTTATTAAAGAAATGTATTAAATAAATGGATACAATAGAAACCAACTCGAGTTTTACCATTAGGATCTTCCGGGTTAAATCCACTGAATTAATCGATACCTCGATTAATTCAGTGGATTTAACCCTGAAGATATTAATGGTGAAACTCGAGTATGTTTCTATTGTATCCATTTTTTTAATATATATATATATATATATATATATATATATATATATATAATGAATAGCGAATAAATGAGAAAAGTATTGGCATAAAAAGGGTACTCAATGCTAATAAAGCAGAGCAGATTTAAAAACAATAGTAATGGTATTATGGATGATTTAAACTCATACCTTTAAGTTTCATCTGAGGATTGCATAAGCATGAAACTTAAAGTTATGAGTTTAAATTATCCATAGTACCATTACTATTGATTTTATATATATATAATATATATATATATATATATATATATATATATATATAAAGAGAAAGAGAGAGAGGGGAGAGACAGACAACACAGACAGACAAAGATAGCGATATATGGGGATGTGTGTAAGAAGAGAATCACACTTTCTTTTTACTTCTGTTTTCTCTATATCTTTTGAAAACAGATTGCTGGTGGTAATTGAAATGGTAATTGAAATGATATGAGGCAATTTAGTTCCTCTCTGAATTTCTTTATATATTTACCATAGGATATATAGATTCTCAATTACAACGTTTCAATTTACAGTCAAACTTACAGGCATTGGGAAATTACTGATGAAGGTTTGAGTAAAATATTGCTCTCCGGACTATTTGATATGTAATAATATTGTATATAATACAAATTTAAAATTTAAACTTAAGCTTGATATATGCGAAAGAGAGATCAAAGAGAGATAAAAAAGATACACACACACACACACACACACACACATATATATATATATAATATATATATATATATATATATATGATATTACAGCGTGTACGGAATTAGCCTCGAGTTTCAGCAGAAGGATATTCAGGGTGAAACTTGAGTAGGTTATTTCCGTACACACTGTGATACTAAATTCTCTCTACTAACGTAATGAGGACTTATATATTTGTTATAACACTGACTTATACGATTAACACTTGTATCAATAATAATATATATATATATATATATATATATATATATATATATATATATGAATCAGTTGGCGTTTTGTTCCATAATTATTTATGCTTCTGTAACTAAGTGATTGAATGTTTCTAATCAGCAATTCATAGAATTTCCCATTATATCAGTTATTTACATAAGTAAAATATATGTATTCTCTCTCACTCTCTCTCTCTCTCTCTCTCTCTCTCTCTCTCTCTCTCGCTCGCTCGCTCGCTCTCTCTTTCTACACACACACACACACACATACACACACACACACTATATATATATATATATATATATATATATATATATATATATATATATATATATATAATATATATATATTTTCCCCGTGTCTTTCACTCAATTTTTGTGTTCCAATTTCCTTTCCTTTTCACATTCAGTTTCTTTCCTTTTCTTTTTTATTCATCTTCTCCGCTTTATCTACGTTTTTAAATTTGTTGGTTGTAAATTCATTTCTGATGAAATATTTGATTAAAAAAGACAAAATGTAAAATTTTACCTATGAATTCAATTAATTGATTGTGATTGATTTTGCTACCTTTTCCATTTATATCTTTCACACATCACGCACACATAGACATAGACACACAGACAAAACAATAATTGAAAATATGTGCCTCATTCTGTCCGTCTGAATAACCAATACATTATTCTAAAGCGTAGTTATTAACCGAAATAGTTCCTGTGTATATCAGGAATTTTACTTAATCATGTTGACTGTTTTGGATGTAAGGTGTGTGATAGATATTCACTTCTATTTATAGACTCGCCGAGAAGTATGTGATCAACCTCTTGGCCAATCACTGGCAGTACTTTGCTGCTGAAATAATACTTAAACTGAGCATACTGAGCATACTGGCCTACTTACTTTGAACCTTCGTGGACGACGGACATAGGATTGTATCACTGGACCTTTACCAATACGCTGGATAGGACTTATTCGCAGGATAGGACTTATACACTTACCAAAGGATTCCATAACTCAGGACTTACGTACATTAAGCCCTTTTCAACTGGCCAAGGATGGCATTTAAACTCTTAACAAATTATTGTCAGTAAAGAACGTTCTTTAGAAAAATGACTGAATATTGTTTTTAAATAAATACTTATCGGACAATGAATAGACAAACACGCACGTGACTACCTCCACACTAATATGGATTGATATAAACAGCCAATAACATCTCTGAACTCGAAAGTCTTCTGAAGGAGGGATATTTCATCCCGAAATAGTAAGGAAACATTAAAAAATACAGATAGATGAACAAAAATCTCGTTACCTCTTCTTCCTTCAGATTGTATTCGTCATCATCATCATCGTCATCATCATGAGCATCATCATCAGGTTGTGTTGGCAGCACTGATATCCATAAGTATCTCTCGCCAACCATCCGTATCGGAATCTATGTAGGTCGTTGCTGGACAATCCACATGGGCGTGACCATGTGCAGGTGTCCACAGTAAAACGTCACATGAGTTAACCCTTTGATTGGCCAGCAATGCCAATATGTATTATTTGGATTTTAAGACAGTTTTTTTCTCATAATTATTGTTATATACACAACATTTCACTTAGCGCTAATACCCTTGGGAAAGGTATGAATCCTAATCTCCCTCCAGCTATGGATAAATAGTAGGACAGACTGGACTCTTTAACCTTGGTTAGGCAACCGGTCTAGGAGAAAGAAAACTCTGAATTCAAACTCCGCTTAAGAAATTGACCTTGTGTCCCATCATGCTCGTGCGGAGGGTTTGGTAAATATATATATATACACAACATTTCAGCCGATGTGCCTTTCGACTTTTTTCAGATGTTTCATTGGGAACTTGGGAACAGTTAAACACATGGCGCAACGGATATAGGAGTTTACTTAATACAATTCTAAGTGACAATAATCTGTAGGTTGCAGTTTCAATCCTGACCACATGCGATAACATAGAATACTTAACATAGCTTAACACATACACTCGGTCATAGATAGCGGAATGAGAACAGTCTACCCCCGTGGATTGAATAAAAGGCTCGGTTCGAAGTTCCGCGAAGGCTCCCGATTACGACATGTAGTCTCCCGAGTTCGAGAGTAAAGTTCCCGAGTTCAACGAGAAGGTTCCCGACTTCGACAAAAAAAAACCACCTGAAGAAGGCTGGAGGTTTTAATCGACCGAAACGTTCTGTATGTAAAAATAAAGGTGAGGGCAACAGTAAAATATCCAAGTAGTACAAAATATCAAGCCTCATCACATAAATTCAGATAGTGTTCAGCATGTTTTCTTCGTAAGTCAATATTAATTGGAATTTATGGAATTCTTTGACAAAATATGCTTAGTTTAGTTCCCTCGAGCTTTTATGACAGTTTTAATTCATTCAGGCAATAATTTCACTAAATTAAAGAAATATTATTTATCAAAGTGGTTTTCTGTTTTCCTAAATAAGAGTTAATATATTTTCTTAAATTGTTGGAATATTACACCATACACGTCTTTAGACATTTCATTTCATTAAACTTTGGTTCAGATTAACGAATGCAATATAAACGAAAATATACGAGCAATATCGTGTTTATGACGATCGTTTGTGACAAGATACGATGCGAAAAGGTATCAGAAGTGACAGCGATTATTGCGGTTTTATTAACTTTGATTAGCCGATGCGTTTCTGCCGATAAGCAAAAAAGGCGCCTTCTTCAATTTGCTAGAGAATATGTTTACCTGTGTGTTGGGAAAAGATAAGGTGGAGATTTTGAGTACGTCGAAGAAGGCAGTCGAAAGGCGGGATCTACGAGAAACAAAAAAAAAACGAATGTGGGCTGTCGGCCAGAACGAAACATGAAAAAAGTTCCCCGATGCTCGCTATGTGGAGAAATGAATCTAGACCGACCTAACCGTCTCCCAATTATGCAGTACGTATTTTTGTTTATTTCTTGTTGACTGTTTTTTTTTTTTTTTTGTTTTCTTTTATGGGTGGGTTTTGCTTTGTTTTGTTTTGTTTTCTTCTTAATTGTGAAAAGATTTTACCAAACAGATACGGCAGCCAACATTACTCAGATGGCTAAATACTGGGTAGGAACACAAATGCACACCTATTCAGACATACACACACACAGACACACAGACACACACACACACACACACACAGAGACACACACAGACACAGACACAGACACACACACACACACACACACACACACACACATACGCGCGTGCTGATTTAAAAATTTCACAAAACATTATTATCAGTTTTTAATAACATTTTATGCAATGAATTTAAAGAGAATTGAATCCTTATCAAATTAAGTTTTCATTTGGTTCGTCTTGGAAGAGTAAACTAAATGTTCAATAGTTAGAATTTTAAAACAAAAATCATTACAATAAAAGTGTTTACTGATCATTGATGAGCAAAAAAAAATCTCAAATGAATCTTAAAATGGTTTGTTACAATATTTTATCATTGATTAAAGCATCAGATTAGCTCAGTATTTTAGGAGTCACGTTTGTCAGAATTTCTTTTAAAATTCACCATTAATTATCCACGTCATAACATAGACGGTAGTGGGGATAAAACAAAACAATTAATGATATTTCGCCTCGGTCTTTTGCGAAGCTTTTTCGAATTCATTCTTAAGACAAAATGGGTTCCACAGTCTGATTTTATGCTGAAAGGGTAATTGGGGGGGGGGCAGAAGATGAGTGGGTGGGTATAGTGATAAGATGAGAGGCAAGAGAAAAGAAAACAAAGGAGGGGTTAATGTGTGTGTGAGGAAGTGAAGAGAAAGAGTAATGGGTTTATTTGTGGGGTATGTACTTTTTAAGGGGTCATCTATTGGCATTGAAGAAATTTGGTAGTCTGGTGGTAAGTCAGTGTGTGCCAAATGTTGTCTGTGAAAGCTCGTGAAAGATGGGGGGATTGGAATACTTTTTTGTTGTTGTGTCATTCTATCCGCTTTTTCCACTATTTTCAACCACATTTTGTTCGGATTTACCCAATTATTTACTCCTCATAGACGGTTGTGCATATCCAAAAGTGTTATTTAAGAATTGATAGTATATTATCTCTCATATATCTGCATTCAATATTTACATAAAACAAAGAAATGAAAGATATGTTTTTTTTTAATAAACTGTATATCTGTCCCGAGTGTATATTTGTGTATATGTCTATGCATTAGTGTTACGGATGAACAAAAAGTAGGAACAATATTATTTAAAACTTTAACAAAAGATAGAAAATGATCGTTTTACTGTTTCCTTTTCTAATTAATCAAATTAATTAATTGTTTAATGTCTAACTAGTTTTCATGTTTTAGCTTTCCCACGTATGTAATATGATCAGTTTTCCAATTTTTATTACAAAGTTACAATGTTTTTAAATCAAAGAATTGTTTCACTTATCTCTTTAAAATGAGATGGTCATTTTTCGTAAATTGAAGCCATGTTTGGGGATTTTGAAAATAGAAAATATACGTATTGCTCTTCACCATTTTGAACTTAACTTTTTTTTTACAAAGAATGTCGTTAGCAAAAATAAAATCTTCCCATCCCTTTTTTTAGAACTGACAGTTCTTTTTTTTATTACAAAGTCTCAGTCTTTTAAATAAAAAGACTTTGTTATTTTTTATGAATAAATATCAATTAAATGATGACAAAAATATTAGATGTAACTATTTTTACATTTATTTTACTAAGGTATTTTTTCATCAGATAATGTTTTTATATGGACGTCTGTTTACATTATCAAATCATTAACCCCCTTTTAAGCGGCAGATTGATTGGAAGTGTTTAACATCTATTGCCAAAAACTTGTGTACATTTACTCAGCATTTCATCGAGATTTTATTTCTTTTTCATAAGGAATGCTTTCTTTTTGGGAAATTTACTTCAAAAAAATATTAGAAGTTTTAATCCTCAGCTATTTCATTCAAACGTGAAAATAGTATTACACTTGCATTTTCCACATTTAAAGTAAATTTGTTTCAATTAATAAAATGCCAAAGTTATATATATATAAAAAACAGAAATTTGTCAATTAAAAAAACAGTTTCGGTTGTAATGGATGGAAGTATTTTTCTGTTTCTAGACAGAAATTTGGGATTATTCCTTCCTAGCGAAAATAGAAAAATCTCCAGAACGACATTTTTACATTTTTCTTCATGATTCATTCATGATTGTCTTTTTGTTCACACATGCAATTTATTATTAGCAATTTCATCAACTCCCTATGGGTTTTTGTGTGTTTTTAATTATTTCTATTTCATCTATGTTTACTTCTCACTATATTGTTATTGTCTGTTAATTTCTTTCCTGTTATTTTTTACTCAGTCCGTGTATTTGTTGGCGATATTTGGTATCATATGGAATCTTATCTCTCTATTAAGATAAGACTATAATTCTTCCAAACGCTAGCCGTATCTATGCTATTGTATTGCTGCACTACTTGAACTCTAATGAAACCCCAAGAGAAAAAGGTTTACTTTACGGCTACTTACCACCTATCACATACACCCTTCAACTAAGGCAACCAAGATATGGTGGAGACAAACATGACATGCTGGAGAAGTAAGGCCGATCACATAAGTTGCATTCTCCTGTAGACACTTTCACATGGACACACCAGTGTAGGCCAACCAGCAGAAACCTACATCAATTAGCTCTGTGCGGATTCTGGTTACCGTGTGAAAGACCTGTCAGGAGCGATGACTAATAAGGACGGGTGGGAAGAATGTTATGGATATTCGTTCTAGCAGCATGACATGATGATAATGATAATGATGATGATGCTCACCATCATCATCATCATCATCATCATCATCATCATTACCATCACCATCATCATCATCATCATCATCATCATCATCATGGTTTGCTTCGTTTGGTACACGAGCAGGTTGTTTACGTTACCGGTTGTCACCAAGTTCTCACCTATTTAAGTAATTCTTTGGTGAACTAGCCGGAATATTTAGAATTTCATGACCATATCTTAGGTAGAGTTTTTTTTGTTTTTTGGTAACCAGATATAATCATAATAATATCTGCCCTATTTATTGCAAGGAAATAACATGGCTATTAATTGTATATAAGACAATCTCAATGCAGTGATAAAATACCTAGGTGATTTAAACAAGTTATAGTCATTTGTGTCTAGTGTAAAATGCAAATGAAATTAACAGCTATTTCCCAAAACAAACACAGCCCTGTCGGCTGAAATTGGAAAATACATGGATGCCCCTCTGCGGATGAATAAGAATTCTGGTGGCTTAGCAGTTCGACACTAGCCGGGCATTCGGAGAGGACACCTGCGATCATTCGGCTCATCACATCAAGCCGTAGCGCCTCTATGATTTTCCCGACCGTATTGGTCTTATGGCAAACATCCAACCCTCTTTATCATATATGTGCTTGAAAGCGGTGTCTGAGGGTTTTCGTATCCTGGGTTAAATGAGAGCTAATGGCGAGGATCCAATTCTGACTATGTACAACTTTATTGTCATTACTCTGACCCGGAGTTCCTATTAGGGTCCCATCTATGGGTTAAATACATGAAAAATGAGTTAAAAATTTGTTTACCCAAAAGAATGAATAAAATCAAAATGTCGAGATAAATAAGCCAAGCGTGGAAATGCCATAAAATCCAAAGACACAAACAAACAACAAACGCATGACTTGCATAGTACTTTTTCAAAGAAAGTTACAATGACCCGGTTTATATTTTTTAGGAATCCGCGGGCTTTGATTGGCCAAGTTGTCGTGCCGCGCCATATTAAACTGAGAGTAATTTTGAGAATGAACGATCTTTTTCAAACTTCACGTGGTGAGTTGGTGGAGCGTGCAAAAATACGAGAAACGATGTGTTTTAAAGTAATGTTCGGTGTTAGACGACAATTTGTCTCCTGGGGATTAGTGTTCCGGTTTTTCGGTTTTGGATTAGTTTAGAGAGACTTTAGTAAGCCTGAACAGAAAAACTCAATCCTAATAATAATGCAATAAGAACTAAGTATGTCAAATTAAAAACTGGAAAATTGTAATACTACGTGGTGATAGTATTGAAACAGTTAATCATATAATAAGCCAATTCAGTAAACCGACATAGATATTAGAAATAATCCTCAAAATAAGGTCTACAAACGCTAGTGACACAGGGAAATTGTTTGTGCGGCTATTGACAACACAGTTATGTTTGTTGTGCATGCGTCTGTGCCTACCTCTGTGTGCACCTCGCTGCCACGCTCAGTCTTGGCTTGACCGTCGTTTCTGATGGAGCTCCCGATTGATGCTACCACCAACCGTGAAGTTATGCAGTTTTAGAACGCAGAAAGCATTCAACCGATTGAAATTCATCGCCAATTAATGAAAGTTCATGACGAGTCTTGCATGGATGTCTAAAACGTACGCAAGTGGGGTAAGAATTCGGCAACGACAACGAGGTTCAATGATTCCCCAACAAAATGGGGCGAACTGGTATGTCATGGGCACATAAAAATTGTCACTCTGCTTGCAACGTTGCATCGACAGAAATGGAGACTATATAGAAAATAGGTACATGTCAAAATATTAACATGATGTTAACTTTGACATTAAACTTCTGTAATTTCGAAATATTTTAGAAACCCTTGGGATTACCCTCGTAGTATGTGTCACTGGGAGAGAAAGATAATTGGAATATGTTAAACAATAGAAAGGCGTGAAAACAAATTATTACTATTAAAATATAATTACATCGGAATAACCAATTACAACAATATGCTTGTTTGCATAATTAGTATATGATAGAGACATTTGTGTTAAAAGCATGTATCAGATAGACATAATTTATGCTGTACGATAACAAATCATTAGAGATTAAAAAGAAGGGCATCTGAACATTCTTTGCTAAGTTTACAATCAATTTTTACTAATGAATCAAGTTTCGGTACTGAATAATTTGTAAGGGGTTATGCAATTTCATAATTATACCAAACAAAGTCGAATACTTATTCCTACAATTAAAGAGCGTATTTGTGTTTGGTGGCCACGGTGATGTATAATATAATTTTATATTTTCTATATATACAAGTGTTCCATGTCCTTGTCTAGTCCAGTGACTATAATATATATATATATATATATATATATATATATGTAACAAAGGATGATATGCCGTTAACAAATAAACGAAACCAAATTATCAGTTCTTTTAATTAAATATATTAACGCTTTGCCAATGTTTTTTTTTCTGTTATTGTTTACTGGTTATTACATAATTTCCTCTTACACGTGTGATATCCGATTTTGTCTATAATTGAAATATATTTTAATTCTTCTGGAGATTTATGTTATTATATTTGGGTTTAGATGTTTTTTTCGTGTTTGTTGGTTATTGTGTCTATTGATAATATTGTATTTTTAGTGTCTGTGTTGTTTTTAATTTAATGTTTTGTTGCGCAGCAAAATCCCCCTTATAAGATAATTAGATTCCTTTTAAATATGGGGTACGTTTACATTTTAGAAACGTAGAAATCCTGTTTTCCTAAGTCTCTAAAATAGGCTCTGTTTTCAGTAGATTCTATTCGATTACATATATCCAAATGGACCCTTCTCATTTATTCCGACATTTTTTGTTGATTCTTCCGAGCTAGCTTGCTGCTGTTGTATACCCTTCTTACTTACTTCTTCTATTCTTCTTCTGTTCTTTGACATCTTACGTCTTTTTCTAGGTCTCTTCTAACATTTCTTCGTCTGGACTTCTCTTGGGGACTTCGTGTCTCGTCTTTCATTGGGGATTTCTCTTTATCAGAAGTTCTGTGTCATTGGTAGTTTTTAGATAATAAAACAAAACTTCGATTTACTTAGATCACATTTTATTCTCGAAATCCCCCACCAGACTACCTGCGCATATCGAGTCGGAGCGTGTATATAACACGACTTACCACAGTCGTGGTTTCTCGCCGACTGACTAAATCTATTTCTAATCTAATCCGGAAGAGGGTCTTCTCCACCGATTCTCACGGTATCCACCGGAAAGGATCAGGATGAGGTCAATCCTTGTCACTCATCCTTCAAGGCCGTGGGCTGCAACTTATTGATTTCTACACTACTGTAAATAATTATTAGGAATCTAATAATTATGTAACACTGCTTCTAGTTGTTTTTATTTAATCTTAACACCTCTTTCATCATGTAGTCTACAGTTGACATTCTTCAGAGTTCTATCGAGTTTTAGATCTTATATAATTCCTTTATTCCCTCATTCTTGACCACCATTATTAGCGATTTAGTTTAACTTTTTATGTTCTCCTTCGCAACTATGTGCACGTTACTGCATGTACACATTTGAGCTTTACGTTTTCTTATTTTTTTACTTACCAGTGAAATGCCTTCAATGAATATCTAATTCACCAACGGATAAATATGGAATAAGTTGACCATACGATATATCTTACATACTAATGCACGCGTTAAAAATAGTGAAAACAGAAAAGTCTTTAGAATGAAGATTAAACAACAGCTAAAGGTTATAGAGGATTAAAAATAGCAGTTCGTCCTAGCAAATAAGAAATCTGAATAAAACTATTTTTGCGAAAACATCAAGTTTAGTATTTCTATTTATTGTTTTATAGGAGATTGAATGTCTCGTAGAAAAATGATTTGAAAACTGATTTCCCAAACGCTGGCATTTCCTTACTAACCAATTTCCCAATAAAGGTCAAACGGCTGCAAGAATTAGACATTTTATTTTTATAATACGTTCACGTGGAGTGCTGAATGCAGGGGGGGGGATGTCAAGGAAGTTAAATTCAGTAGAGATCACATTGGGGGGAGTTGTTTCCTTTTTTATGTTTCAGGGGAATTTGTTATTTTTATTTTGTTTTTTTACACGAAATATAAAAAAGAAAGAAGAGACGTTTATTCTAAGCTGAATTTGATTAAGACGTTTTGAATGGAAAATAGTTGTAAATGTACCGAGTTATTCTATGACCCATTCAACTTAATGTTATTCTTGTCATGACTTCCATTATGAGCAAAAGAAATAAGAGCTAAATAATCAATTCTAGAACTATAGAACACACCAACTGCACTTCTGCAGAAGGGTAAAATCCTTTCAATTGGACCTCCTGTTGACCAGATATGACGATCTGTGATGCTTAAGGATGGAATCAGGATATTCTAGTAATAATGTTCTCCCAACTATGCTGCACTCTGCTCACCAACAATCAAAATCTATCTCGAAATGCCTCGTCCACACGTCGCAAGAACCAAAATGCTACTGCCAGCTTTTTTCTTAGTCGTTGTACGTAATCCTTTGACGCTCCCTCTAGCAGTCGCTGTATGCTTATATGCACGCCGATCTCGAGAGAATTCGCATACGTGCAATCCCATTCTCACTGGTTCGAGATCACCCATCGTTAAATATAGTGCTTACAGCAGCCATATTTCTTTCCCGCGATAACCCTGCAAGCTAGGCTCGTCCGCACACGCTTTGAGTTTCGAGGTATGTTATTTTCATTACATCTACAGATATAATGCAATATTTCACTTTGGCTCTTACTTCGGCTAGACAAGCGGTTGGAGAGCCCACTCCAATCAATCAGCTGGTCACATCAAGCCCTAATATCTCTATGATAGTCCGAATCGTATTGCATTTATGGCAAACAGACAACCATTTTCATCATATATGTGCTTGAAGGCGCTGCCTGGAGCTTTTAGTCTCCTGAGAATGACATTAAAATGCATCTAATGGTGTTCTAATTATATAGCTCTGCGGAATCTGAAATACCCCTTCATCGCCATTGCTCTAAGGTCCAATTTGACCCGAACTGACAATACGGTTAGGGTCATATTTATGGGTCAAAGAGAAAAATGAGTTTAAAAGATCTTTTAAAAATTGAGTTTTAAAAAATTGAATACTCATCAAGAATGAATAAACAAAACGACTTTGGTATAAAATAACCCATCAAAGTTTGATATTCCCAAAACCAACCAACCAATCTGTTTAACAAAAAGCCCTACGTGTTCCAAAGTGAATTCGACAAATTACTTAAAACGCATTTAAACTACCACAAGTACATTGTCCATTAGTTAATGCCCAGTAATGAAAATTCATCACCATCAGGTACGTATTCCCACGATCCTCTAAGGCCCTCCCTTCTTATCTGTCAATGGACTCGACAAGTCTTACGCACAGGATCCGGAATCCACACAGAACTGATTGATTTAGTCTTTTTCTTGCTGATCGCCCTACACTAGTATGTCTGCGTCTAGCAAGCGAGCTTCGCAGGCTATGCTTAGCGCTTTCAATTTTTACTGGGGGCCCTATATTTCTGTTATTTTATCTAAGTTTAGTAAAATATAACTGGAGTGAATTTAATTCTCAAATTATGTCTCATTCTTGAGGTCCTGTGTTAAATCTTAACTAAGCTTACTTGAATGACTTATCTAGTTAGGTTTCTGAGTTTGATTCTCCCTGAATTCTCCATTGCTCCATATCAAGCGGAATATAGTAAATATCTATTTTAGAGTAGTCAAAAATATCTACAATAGAATAGACAGAAAGCAAAGCTAAACTCTGCTCAAACAATTACTTATCCATAATTGGAGAGAGAAAAGTTGGATTGTTTTAGTTCTTTGAACTCATCTTCCCTTGTACATTTCCTACGACGGTAACCATTACACACGCGCCTCCATATGCACGCACACAAACACCCATCCCTTACAGAAATACACACATACCTATATAATATTTTCTGTTAAGACAATGTCGATATAATAATCAAGGGCAGTTGACTTTGTGCCTACGTCAATCTAAACTAGATACATAAGTTCTATCACCGATATCGATATATTTTATAAATATTTGAAAGTGCAATGATTACACTGGTTTGCAAAAAAATATTTTTTGTCTGAGACAAGAAAGTGAATAGGTGTTTTTTTTTTACTAATGTGGGTGTGCTGAATTCAAATTTATAAACACTTTTGCTCTATCACCTCTAGTTTTCTGTCTTTTAAATAGTCTCATTTTAGTATATACATAGTATATACGTGCTTATTTCAACAGACGCAGCAGCTTATTACAGATAAAACGGGATAGATAAAGAACATTGACGGAATAAATATACTTGGATGACACAATGTACACAATTCATAGTACCGCAAACAGTTAGAAATGTGTTTTCTTAGATGATCCGCTGACTGCCAGTGCACTACTGGCCAGTGCAATACTGGCTGTTGATTGAGACGTGTTGGCTACGCTTAACCGCCAAAATCCGTCTTGATATATAGCTATATATATAATGTAATGCTATCACTTACATTTGTTGCATAATAACTAAAAAAGAAGACACAAGTCACACAATATTAGAAATTAGCCCTGAATGCATATACGCCTTTATGTACAGTATGTGTACAAAATGTACAGTATGCATATCTAAAAAAACTAGAGGTGATGAGTAAAAACGTATTTCAAATCTGAATTCGGCATCCCAAAATTAAGTTAAAACAGCTATTTTTGTGCTTGCCTCAGTTTCTTTGTAAACCAGTGTTATTATATGTAGATATAATAGGACAGGAGGAGATAGAGAGAGAATGAAAAAGAAAGAAGAGAACGAATAAATCAGAGAAAATGGAATTAATTTACTAGCTGACTATAATGATTTCGATGCATATTGGGAGTTAAATAAGCCGGGATTTATAGAAGATCAGTTTAGTAAATTTCTACAACTGAGTAGTGAGCTCCGTTCAGACTTCGAAATAATTAAGTAACAGACAACTACATGTGAATTGATTCAAACTGGGTGAATCGTATGCGAAAATTTCTATTGAGTAATACGTTCGATACATACATGGGAGAAAGTGAAGATTTCAAGATCAGTAAGCAATTATATATATATATATATATATATATATATATATATAGAGAGAGAGAGAGAGAGAGAGAGAGAGAGAGAGAGAGAGAGAGAAAGAGAGAGAGAGAAAGATTTTCTATGCGGTCTTCAAACCAAGTTGGTTTGAAAAGCCAGAGACTGTCTGTTACTAAGAGTCGTTGACTTCATATCCACGCTACCACACAATCGATATACTTGCTCTCTTAAAGATATTCCAAAGTATTTATGAATATGCGCACTATATATATATATATATATATATATATATATATATATATATATATATATATATATAAATGAAAACAATTTCAAGCTTGTATAAACAAATACATTTGAACATTTAGGTACCCATATAGATAAACGCATACAAAACCTCAATGATTGGAACACAAAATGCATGACGTTAGAACATGCATATCCACAAGTAACAAAATCAAATTTTAAGACTTCAATATCAAGAACGTGGAGACGCGCAATTTATCATTTTATTTAATTGTGAGTGTGCGCATGCCCGGGAGGTGGGGTTCTAAATGAACGTGAAAAAAAATTGAAAAATATAAAATTAGTGAGGCGGAAGAATCATATCACTAGGCAGGATATGAAATCACCATTCTCTGAAAAATAAGAATTCAACAGTCAAAAGTGCCGAACTAATTTAAACTTATAGCTAATGAGCGAAGCTACTCATATATAAAAATCTATACGCAAATCTTTATAGGTGTGTTTGTGTTATCAATTTTTGTTGTATCCTATCACGGGAACACTTGATACATCCACCTACACACACACACACACACACATATATATATATATATATATATATATGAAAAAGTTAATGGAAGTGAATCCGACAGTATGTAATAAATATTTTAGAAAAAACAAACACATGATCTTAAAATTCTCTGACAGAAATCTGTTTCGACCCTTTATTGAAGTGGTCTTGATCAAGAGCGAGGTGTGTATGATAGAGAGACGGTATGAGTGGACCGTTATAAGACGAAAGTGGTACAGACGAAACGTTTAAGTTTATAGCCGGAATTTAAAAAAAACAAATTAATTTTGAAAATGCGTATTCGCACTTCAATAAAGGGTCGAAACAGATTTCTGTCAGCGAATTTTAACATCATGTGTTTGTTTTTTCTAAAATATTTATTTCATATATATATATATATATATATATATATATATATATATATGAATGTCTTCGGAACAAAGAACAAAGAACAAAAAACAAATTACAAACACACACACACCTGATATATCAAATGAACATCTGATGAACTTTATCAAGACAATCCAAATAGTAAAGTTATAAAAAAAAGCTATAAAAATTCAGCTAATGACTTTATTGGTAAACCACCCAAAAACAAAAACACCTGTTTAAAAGATTAATGTTAAAAATGAAATTCCATTCCACCCCCATAAAAAGAGAAAGAGAGGGTGAAATACTCATGTGTATATATATACACATGCATGTAAGAATTAATTTTCATATTATCAACCAAAGCCTGAAGAAGATACCAGAAGATCTGAAACACGTGTTGCACATGTAAAACAAAAAGAATAAAAAATTTTTTCTGAGAACAAAATACATTTTGCGGACCTTCCTTTTTTTATAATATATATATATATATATATATATATATATATATATATATATATATATATATGTGGATTTGTGTGTCTGTGTGTGTCTATGTGAGAGGGAAAGACAGGGAACGACTGCAAATTTACAAAATAAATGAAGGAATGAAGAAAGAGACAGAATACGAATATAAGAAATAACGTGTGTTTTATTCCATTGTTTGAATTAATCAGAAAGACTGTTCGGTTTTAACAGATTATCACAGTAAATACAAAAGGTTCCAGATTTATTTAGGAAAAAACAAACAAGAAAATGTCTTCGATGTAGAAAGTATTAATTCTTCGAGGGAAAAAAAAGAAACAACACTCAATCCGATAAGCCATAATCAATCCCGGCAGATTAGTGTGCAATGTTTACTTGTACTATGTGCCGATTAACAAACACAGCTAGTTTCTTCTATGAATTAAACGAAAAAAAGAAAAGAAAAAATAATAATGGATAGAAATAGGTACAGCTTAAAAAAATGTCCTCAGAATTAAATAAACAATTGCAACCCGACAAATTAATAGACTGAAAAAAAAATGATTATTTGATTTTTTGTGTTAAGCCAGTTTTACGTTTATTCATTTTGGATTGGATTTTTTCTATTTTTTATGTGTGTGATAAACGAAATAGGAAAGAAGTTCCTAAAACCTTTTTCAGAAAGTTCGGCCAAACAGCTGTTTTTTCTTTAATTAATGATACAAAAAGTGTGAATTCGATTTATATTAATACCATTGCATTTATCTATTATCCTACATCCTCAAAATTATAGATGCTGTGTTGTATAGCGAGGTAGAAAGATACGCAGAAGAATGGTTTGCTTAACACATTTATTAAGCACCAGCATCCGGTGCGAAACGGATGCACACAAACAAATAAGTACAGACAATTAACAAGACAAAGCCCTACACTAAATAGAGGAGGGTCAATTCAGTATAGCCAACGCAGCAAAGTCAGTCTGAATTTTATTCAGCTATTTAATCTACTTTTTAAAAAAGTCGTCGGGGCGGCCTAAAGTCGGTATCAGCCAGCCAGCGAGGGAGTCTATCCCCTTTTCAATAGCGCTAGACCAAGGAAATTGTTTTGGCGTCTGAGGTGGAGCGCCACACCTACCATCAGCTCCTTACTTTACCGCACATATCTCTATGCTACTCATACGCTGAGTTGGCGAGGACCGGTATCGAACTAGGAACCTTGTGGTTTCTAGCCGAACGCTCTACCGACTGAGCTAACCCGGCCCTTTTTTATGGTTATGAGCCAGTCCATCTGGTAGCGTGCTTAAAAGATGTTAGCTACTCTACAACATATATGTGAGTGCATACACTTATATTCAATAAGTAATGCCCCTGACCCACTTCCCATAGCAGTAGAGCAACGAAACTTGTATCCTCGTAAATAACAAATGGTATATTTGGATTTTTTTCTCCACAAAACGCTATCCGTATATGAAATCTATTATTCGGCTGCTCTGGAGTTGTTTTGGATAAGTTTTGATTTCTTTTCAATTACTCAATTGTTATGCCAATGACATCCTCTGCATGAACAGTTATGCTATATTATGTTTCCTTTTAACAACAAAAGAAGAAATAGAAGAAGAATGAAACAAGGAATCATCGACATTTACTTGCATATCAGCATCTCAATTTTCAGCAGATGAAAAAGGTCAACTAACCAAAGAAATGGATCTAATGGACAGAAGACAGAATCCTTATTTACGCGCAGCAGGACGTATAAACGGGGAAATAATTGACAGAAATGGACGCTTTGTGTTTGCCAGTTTGAATCCATTTTGCATTTTATTGCTTGTTTCATTCGCTGTATATTTTGCAGTTACCTGATTCATATTTATTGAAAACACATTTTCCACAGAGTTTCATATCACTGAATTACTCCCAGAAAATTTGTAAGAAAAGAGAAAATACAAGAAGTATTTTTTTCTCTTGTATGTGGTTGATTATGTATTGTCATAACGCCTACTTTCTCCCCACTTCTTTTTTGTAGACCCAAAAGTGACTCCATTATTAACATCATCGGAAAGCATTCTTTTGTAAAATGAAATAATAAAAAAATACTGTATGCGATATCAGATACACATACACTGGCGTGTTCATGGCTTTATTGATAAAGTTTGAATTTGATATTACAGGAGAAAATTGAAGAGATACACTAAATTGTATGATTAGTTTTATTACATCTTATCTTAGTATATTGTGTATTTACCGAATTTTCTATTGTAAAATTTGGGAAGAGTTTGTCTTTTTCTTTATAAACGAGGAAATCAAAAGTTATTTTATTATCTAAATTCAAGATATAAGAGATAATTTCAAATTAGAATATTTCTCCAATACTACCCCCTCCACAAAAAAACCCCACTATATAAACATAAATATCCTCAACGAAAATTAAGTGGGAAACGAATGATAGCGTTTCGGCATATATATATATATATATATATATATATATATATATAATATATATATATATATATACAATGAAATAATACCGATAATATGTAGAAAATAGAAAAACAATGTATTAAAAATCATAAAAAATTTTGCCACCAAAACATTATTTTTGTTGAAATTATAAGCCTTTAGGTTGAATCGATGAATTATGTTAATTTAATTTGTTCGTTCATATAGTAACTTGACATTTTTGCTAAGATCACTTAAGAGCTCGTACATATTTTCCTGCAGTATCCAGCATGCATTTTTTGTTTTACGCGGATAGTATGTGTGATAGGACGTATGGGATCGTGCAGTTGTTCATTTTTGTCTTTTTGCTTCTAGGATCAGTTCAAGACCGCAGGAAACAGTTTTATAGTGTTTTTTTTCTAAGTCCAAGTGCTGCAACCTCACAGTAGCATTGACATGGCTACAACTTGGAGGAATCCTCACCGGGTTTTATCAGAGTGATCAGATTTCCATATGCTCGATAATCTGTCTGAAGTAGCCCCTGTCTTCCTATGATTATATTGACATCGCTTTCTCTCATTAGTTTGGCATATATATATATATATATATATATATATATATGTGTGTGTGTGTGTGTGTGTGTGTGTGTGTGTGTAACAGAGAGACAGACAGACAGAGAGACAGACAGATACATAGTAAGACAGAGAGTGTGTGTGTGACTTTGCATAGGCGAGAAACCAGTGTCAGTAACCAGTGTTGACTCCATGTCCACGTTACCTGTATATATATATATATATATATATATATATATATATATATATATATATATATATAACGAAAACATCTACTTGATATTGAACAGTTCAATGGATCTTTTTTTTCATTTTAAAAAGTGTTTTTGTGGGTGGGGATGCAAACGATAGCAGAAAAGTCACACGCAACCATTCATTGGGTATAAGTAAAATACAAAAACACTCAAAATCTTTAATTATTAACTAATTTCTTTAGAACTCCCTAAAAAACATATGGTTCTATTTTTAGGATATTGCCTGTATTTACCAAAGTAGTTCTCTCTCTCTCTCTCTCTCTCTCTCTCTCTCTCTCTTTCTCTCTTTATCTTTCTCTCTCTCTCCCTCTCTCTCTCTCTCTCTCTCTCTCTCTCTCTCTCTTAAATTGATTTAATTCAAAATCATTTCAGGTATATTTGAACGGCGCCATTATGACGGGAGATTGGAGCCATCTCCCATGACTGATAAATGGCTTCAAATAAATATGGACACTTCAGATCGACGAAAATAGCAAATAAGTCAATTTAACAAAAAAAAAGCAAAAAAAAAAAAATAAATAAAACAAACAAAAGACAATAGAGTGTGATAAAACTTTTCGTAAAACTAACATAGATCACTAATACAGAGTAATTTACAGTTATACTATTCACCGAAAACTAAATCAACTTGGTATATATATATATATATATATATATATATATATATATATATATATATATATAATAAAATGGGTACAAGAGATAACCTACTCGAGTTATAATAACTTTGCTCTGTTTAGTATTAAGCACTTTGTATTTGTTATATCGCTGACTTACCCCTCTGAATTCTACACTTACTAACCATCGTGACCAAATTCACCGGTAAGTCAAATTTTCCTTTATATATATATATATATATATATATATATATATATATATATATATATATATATAAGCGACACACTTAGCTGAAAAGAACCTACCCACATATGAAAACAGTATTGTCTAACATAATTAATAGGTTGTCTATTGATTGTGTACGATAGCGTAGAATTCAAAATGTAACAGGTAATTCTTTAAAAGAAAAATACCAGTATGATAATCGACAATGTTTCACCTTTCGTTGAACCTTGTAGCTTATTACAAATCCCAAGTTAGCTCAGAGAGCAAAAGTGATTGATGACAAATGGCGTCGCTCCTGCAAGGTATTTATCTCCACGTGACCATTTAATTTGAATTATAAAATAAAGATGTAAAAATATGCCAACTCGTTTGTTCGTTTATAAAAACGAGAACGAATATAAAGATGTAGAAATGTCCCAAAACCATGCCGAGAATATCTGAAATAGAGAGAAACCAGCTCAGATGTTACGCAACATAGAAAATAGAGGATCCGGCTAGCGAAGAAGAACGGAAGCTCACGCAATGGCCAGTAAAAAATGTATGGTGCCTCAAGCACCTGGAATCAAGCCCAGCCCATGCCCATTTTCGGGTGAGCAGGTAAATGCAGCCTCGTGTAACAGTCTCGTGTGACCTCGCGAGATATTTTACCTCACTGACCGGATCAGAAACTGAGGTATCAGATGAGTATGACAGTGAACTCTAGTAAAAGTAAAGGAGTTGCCAAGTGTTGGTATCAGCTGGATAGCGAGGGAACCTAACACCTTTTCATAAAAGCTCAGTAAATTCCGAATTTTCTATCTCCTAAAGCGGTTGCTGTTCGAAGGTTAAACTTTCAAGTTTACAATACTATGTACACATAGCTGGATGATGAATATATATATATATATATATATATATATATGTGTGTGTGTGTGTGTGTGTGTGTGTGTGTGTGTGTGTACATGCGTTTTAAAGGGAATTAGTGGGAGGTGAAACATAAACAGTTTATTCCATGGTTTTAACTCAATTTCCTACCAATATGTCTGTTGGCAGCAAATGGAGTTTAAGCCTCTTTTAGTGTAAGTTTATCTGACCGACCACCCCAGTGTATGTGTATCTGATATAGCAAAATATAAAAATTAAATCTTCTCTATTTTACCGCCAAAATATTGTGGGTTTGGGACTTACTATCCCCAGTCAAGAGAGTATGCAAAATAAACAGACAATATGTTTTACTATTACAGTTGAACCGAATTATCAGTTCAGAATTTCACGAAAATAATAACGTTTAATCTTCAAAGTAATTTAGGATAGACACACAAGTAAACCATTAAAAATGAATATTAAGATTCATTTACGTACACTGTACACATCCAATATTGTTACACACATTAATATATAGTTCTAAATTGTTTATTCACAAAAATATATAAATACAAAAGGAGGCATCTTCTCTTCAGTTGAACTTACTATTTTTTGTTTCCTCTTTGAATGTTTTTATTAATAATTAATCTCAACATTAAACTATTATTACAATTAGCGGAATACTCGCCTGCTACAATAATAAGCTACGTTTTCTTACATTAATTGGTTACGCTAATTTGCCATAAACTCTTGTAACATGCAGGTTTACGTTCTATCACATGAGTTAAGATGCAAAGAGACTGTTCTGTACTAAGATGGGTGACTATTTAATAATAACAGTGATATACGCACACTGAGATTTTGTGCATGACTAAGTAAAATTATATGAATATTAACACCGTTGAAGAGTTCGTTATAAGGAAAGAAAAGAAAGGAAAGGTCATGCGATACAGAAAGATATAATAGGAAAGAAAGAAAGAGAGTGGGAAAGGATAAAGTGAGGGGTTAAGCGTGCGGAAACGATTATGCTAACCTGTTTCAATCGAACCTAATGAAAAGAGGAAAAGAAGAAAAGAAAGTAAAGAGAGTGTTAGTGAGTGTAAAATCCAGATTATTATACGTTATACATATTGAACTATATCGCAATAACTCATAAATAAATATATCAAACGTTAAAATAATTAAATCATCATATTGTGGTATAACCTCAGGCCCTGCTACTAAGATAAAAGTGAATGTTTTAGACGAACAGTAGTATGCTTTGTATCGAGTCGTAGGCGTTTGGAAAAACACACACTTCAGAAAAGCTCCCTGAAGCATCGGTTAATTATTGGATTTTAATAAAGTAATTAAATAATAAAATACGAAATTCTGATAACACATTTTCTTTTTGGTTTCTCATTGTCATGAATCAACCTGAATCTCTTCAATCACTTACTTAATTGGCTTTAACTAATGAAGCTGTCACTGAATGATTTAACTTTTTCATTTTTAAGAAGATAATTCCACCTAGAAAAATATTTTATTCACCTTTCTATGAAGTAATGACAAAGTATTCAAATAGACTTCTTATATTTTTTTGCGGGGGCGGATACTTTAATATTATTGCTTTTATAAATTCAATACATTTTATCAGTGTCTTAACTTTTAGGTCTTCATAATATATTCATTTTAATTCACTTTATTTTTTTAGATATTTATAAGATTGACAACCGTTGATTAAATTACTTTTCCTGTCACTGAGTATGATTTGGATTATTTAACGTAAAATCTCTGAAAATAGTTACGACTGATATGATTAAAAATATAGCCCGTTTATATGTTTCTTTAATTATATTTGTATGTAGGGGACAGTATTTTTGTATAGATGTCTGTAAGTGCAATAATTATACTATTTCAGGGGAAATTATATTTTCGATAATTAAATCCTTGATATTTTCTTCTAAAGCTGAAAAGAAATTGTATATATTTATCTACACTGGTATTCAAGTTTTTCTTTCATTCCTTCTATTTTAGTGAGAGAATTATAATAGATTTATCTTACTTAATAAGATATACCGTTTCGGGAACATAAAACAAACTTGTGACTAAAAAGGTTCAAATAATTATTACGTTTTTGATATTCATACATAATAAGCCTAAGTGATGATAAACAGACTCAAAATCTATTATATTGCTTATAAGAGATCAAGCCAATTCTGATAGAACAATCTATATTCTTTGAATAAAATAAACAAACAAATAATATTGTTCATAAATACAAACACTTAGATATGAATCAAGTAAGATAACAAGAAGAAAGAGAGGGTCAGGAGGATGGGCACTGACTATAATTTTTGTCGGGCTACACGACACCGATTACCATTTTGTCTGTATTTTTCATCTTTCATCCAAATTATGTGTTACTAGCAGGCTCATTGAAAAATTCTCTTTTGCAATTTATGAAGAGAATCACACTATTAGAATATTCTAATAATACGGCAAAGATATCATTACTCAGATTTGTAAATAATAGTTATTCATTTCACAAATTTGTATATGTACTGTAGGAGTGAAGGAAGTATTATACACACTAAATGCATGTGTATAAGCACCAGCTCATACACTGTGTACAGATTGTGTAGTGATGCTTAGTTATGTCTCATTTACAGAGAATAATTCTCTTTATGAAAAATATTTTAATGCTAGAAGCGGCTACCCGTCATCGCCTGTGTAGAGGAGAAAAAACAAACAAAGAAAAATAAGAATAAATGTTATGGAGTGGTTAGCTAACTAGACTTGCAGATCCGTTATTACTGAATATCGAGTTAAATCTTTCCTGGATGCCCCAGAAGAATCCCCCCCGTAAAATAATATTATGTTAATGTGGCCTGAAAAATAATAAATAAACAGGAAAAACATGATTGTTTTGCTTTTCAATATGGATGTATTAAATATAATTTAATGGGTTATTCGGGCTATTGTCCTCATCTTCAATATTATTTGTACAACGTTTCGACCGATATGCCCTCCGGCCTTCTTCAGGTATTTCTTGTCGGACTCGGGAACCTTCTTGGACTCGGGAACCTTCTTGGACTCGGGAACCTTCTTGTCGTAATCGGGAGCATGAGTAGAAGCAGTAACATAGAAAAATAATTAACACAACTCTTACCCCAGCTATGGTTACCGGAATGAGAACAGGATACCCCCGTGGACTAAATAAAGGGTTAGGTTCAAAGTTCCGTGATGGCTCCCGATTACGACAAGAAGGTTCCCGAGACGTTGTACAAATAACAATGAAGATAGGGACAATAGTTCGAATAACGCAGATAATACTAATCATGAAGCCTAATATCAAACATTATATAATATAAACAGACATAGGATGTATTTATCTGTGACGTGCACGGACATTTTTAAGTAGAATTTTAATGCTATCTTGATTTTCAAATATCTAAATGAAATGTTTATAATCTTTGCACAAAAAGCTAGACTTAGTAACAGTGAATGTATATATATATATATATATATATATATATATATATATATATATGGTTTGGAGGTTGATTTTGAAGGCTATCACAATGCAGGTGTAAAGAAAAAAAATACGGTAACAATGGTGTTGTGTGTTAACCTGTATTTTATTCTTGAATTTTCGAGATAAAATCTCTTTTTCAAAAGATCACTGGAACTGAAGCAGTTTAGTTATGGCATTTCTATTTAAATGAATATATATATATATATATATATATATATATATAATATATATATATATACTTTACCGTTAACTGTTTTATTTTTGTAGTTTCCTCCAAGCATACAGAGATAAACACAACTGCCCTTTATATATGTATAGATGTAAGAACTAAAATACGGGATTATTTTGTTTGTATTGTTGAGTGAAAGTGCATTTTATCAATTTGAAAATGGAAGGTTCGAAATATAAGAATTCAGAATGATACCAATTCAACTAAAACCAATTGATGAAAATACATTTTTCCCTTTTTTTTGACAGATATTTTCTAGAAAAAAATAAAAATTAAGGACATAGAATTAAATGAATGTTTTAAATATAGTCTTTGAAGTTCGCTCCAAAATGTTCGCGTTTTATAGCAACATTTACTGAGCCGTGCTCAAAATTGTTCGAGCATTTTAGACTTTATTTACAATGTACCACATTGTACATAGACCCACCTATAAACAGCCCATTCTCCCCACTACATCATACTATGAGTTATGAATATCTTCGTAAAAACAATGGTATATGCATCTGCATATAGAATTAAGTGTTCTCTTACTGATTTGGAATGGCCGCCGTGTATCAGGTACACGGAATGCCTGTGTGAGACGAAGCACCCTACCCTGTAGACAAATGACAGAACATGTGGTGTAACCCCTCCGAAGTTAAAGGGTGCAAAACATACATCAGGTACATGGAATGTCTATGAGGATGAACCCTTCCTGTCCTAATTGTTAGGAGACACAATTAGTGTTACCTCTCACGAAACTGTCTTTTATACTATCGGTGGTAAAGACATGTAGTTGCCTAACGGCAAGTTAGCGGAATGATCCCAAGAAAAATAAGAAGTAACACAAGGAAAAGTGGAGATAAACTGTATTCAGGATTTCTTATTCGACTCGAGAACCCGTAATTCATGTGAGATTGTATTACCCTTGTTTTTAGCGACATGTGATTCATTCGTGATAGATTTATAGATCCTTCTTGCGTCTCCAAGTTCTGAAAAATACAGTGATTTAACAAACGGCGTATCCGAGTCTGTTGTCTCGTAAAATGAATCGTGAATTCCCATTTCAATTTTCTTAAAACGTCTGTGCGCCGAAAGCAATAAGGACAGTGAAAGTTTCAATATATGAAATAGAAATGAGGTATCTCAGCTGGTTCCTACAGCGAGAAACTAGCTCAATGTCATTTATCTAATCTATTTATTTGTATCAAAATATAAATCTCTAAATAGGACATTGCTTTTTGCCAAACGTAATGGCTGTTAAATACAGTCATCAAGAGAATATTATTTAATAATCTAAACGTTTATATCATAAATGCTTTTGGCATATCAACCTTCGTTGGTTATTAATTATTAAATGCTTGCTCATAGAAAATAGAAACAGTAATGATACTATTTAAACCATGGCTGGGGAATGAGGTTTCTCATACCTACGCCAAAGATATTAGTCGGAAAGTGAACATATTAGCCCGACTTGAGTTCAAACTTGTTTGCTACGATATCATTAGGGACTAGGCCACGTGACACAAGGCTCGCATAAATGTTTAATTATTTTATTTGACACGAGTTTAACTCACAAATGATGATAGGTAAATGTCTCTGAGATGGATGATAAGTATATAAAAATAATTCAATTTACTATCAGAAAAAGTATTCAACGGAAATACACCCGAGGCTATTTAAATATATAGAAAATTGGAATTGCATTTAGAAATTCAGTCAGCTTCTACATTGAAATTCCATTCCTCTGAACACCTTGTTAGTATATATTTACACACACCTATAATAACATGTGCTGGGGCACGGTCTCAATGTATGTATGGCAACGATGCTCCGGCTCAGTATTACAGTCGTTGTGTTGGATGATACCGAATGTAATACTATAATGAGAGATTTCTTTTAATGCTGGCTGTTCCACAGATTATAGTATTATAGGGCCCTGACGGAAAGCTGGTTTTGTTCCTTTGCCAACTCGGCTGAAATATGATAACCAAAAGCCGTCAACGGGGTCAAACAAAACAAACATGAACGCCTTCTGATAATTATATACAAAATATATACATTTATTGTTTTTTATATACAATGATTAATATTCTTGTATAATGTCAGAAGAGCGAGGTGATTTCTTTGTTAGTTGACTGGCGATCTACTGGATAACTTATTAACTTGATTTGTTACCGAGTGGCAGGACGTTAGAGTGCAGTATGGACGGCGAAAAGGGATCAGACGTGTAGAGAGTCTTCTGGTTGCGGCGTGTCAGACTCTGGCGGACGTTTCTCCGCTTTTCTCTCTTCTTTCTTCTCGGTCTGTCTTCTTGGTCTCTTATTTATGGGATCCAGACCTCCTCGACCCTAACATATGTCTCTGATTGGCCAGCCACTCGATAACATTGCCTACGTGTCTAAATAGCCTTGTGTTAGCCTAGCTTGTATCTTTCCATTTGGGTTTTTCCAACTCCAACGAGTCAAGGCCAACCATTGTTTTATTTATGTAAGTTTTTGAAATTGTTGACAAACTTTTCAAAAACTGGAATCTTATTTATTAAATAATCATTTTATTTTGTGAAAATTTAAAATTCCGATGATATATATCAAATTCCATAATTTAAGGAATTTATGCCTACGTAAGCATTCTTTTTTTAGATAAATTTATATTTTTAATATAAACATTACTATTATTATAATTATTATTGTTTTTCTTTTCTTACTGCAACTTTTAACAAATTACCATAATTCATAATTAGGGTAGTTTTAATTAATTAGTAATTAATTAACAGATCGCCAATCAACCTATAATACTTTAATTGTGTTATACACCCATATATATATATATATATATATATATATATTAGATCAATTTTGTAAATCTGAGCAATCTGACAAATTACTTCTTGTTTATTGATTTTGGCAAGACACAGCATTGAAGAAATCCCTCAGTTCCATTTGCAGTCTCTGGTAAAATATTTTCTTTTATAAATTAGAGTCTCAACTGATACAAACTCCGAAGTTCGCAGACTGTTTAGAAGAGTGGAAGTGAAGTGAAACCCCAAGAAAGTTCATTTAACTAAATCACTACTCTCATAGGTAGGTTACTATTTTCCTGAATACTAAATAGCTGCTGATGGGCTTTATAAACTAGCATAAACAGCTACATCCACCCAACTTACCAAAACACACACACACACACAAACGCACGCATATATATATATATATAATATATATATATATATATATATATATATATATATATATATCCGTTTTTTTTCAACTTCAGTTTCATGCCGGAGCAATTCATCAGGGAATAATCATTTATTCTAGTCATCTACTCTAATTAATATCCCGGTTGTATCCAATCTCAAGTACGTGGGTGTACCACCCTACGTAATTCCAAAACCTACCTGGCTCAGTCTATGTTTATTTAAATGTCTACATTTGTTTGTTAAATCAGATCACGAGTTCAATATCTTCCCTGGGTCTCTGAATTCTGCTATTTTTAATTTCTCATTTAAACACAGCATACAGGGTCTTTCATTACCTTTATGTGAAGGTGCTCTTTTTATTATTCTCAACACTACTTCTGGCTCTCTACCGTGCTTTTCTTTTAGTTCACACACATATTTTGCCAATGTGGTTGTTACACTATATCTTCTATCCATAAATGATAGTTTGTGCTGTGCTATCCTATGCTTTACAGGTTGCTGGGTGGCCCCTACTTATATCTTTTTTTCTTTTGAGTTTGGTGATTTTACTACTGTCTCATATACTAAAAACGAATATTTAGCTCTTTTTATTGAGCACTCTTTAACTCGATTTTATTAATCCAGAAGTAAATTTATTTACTTCGTGGATTAGCAAAAATCCGTAATATATATATATATATATATGTATATATATATATATATATATATATATATATTCACCCATACAGAATTCTGTTTCGACGTATCACGTCTCTTCAGTGCAGATTGGATTTGTAATCTACTTCAAGCAGGGACCGAAACTCGACCGATGTTTAATCAATCAGAGCCCCGAACAACCAGGTATCAGCACACGCACTAGCAGAAGGGATTCGCTGCTGATAAATAGATACATGTATATATATATATATATATATATATATATATATATATATATATTATATATATATATACAAAAAGATTTTTACACACACATATATACATATATAGATGTTTTAGATGTATGTATGTATGTGCGTAATTTTACTACCTATATATAATATTCAACTTAACTTAAAAGGCAAAGATAGAAACAAATATAAAACAAGCAAAACGCAGCCCTGTAATAAAGAACAAACTCTATTTTTATTAAGTAGAATTAACGTAGAATCTAATGTTGCTATTTATATTTACCCCTACATTAATTTTGGTTCACTATATCCCAAATTTGTACACACACACACACACACACACACACACACACACACACACACACATATATATATATATACATATATGTGTGTGTGTGTGCATGTAGATATATATGTGTGCATGTAGATATATATGTGTGTATATGTATATATATATATATATATATATATATATATATATATATATATATATATCAATGATTTGAAGGCAATTACAATGCGTATAAAAATAAAAACATAATATTCCATGGAAAGTCCCACCCGTGATATGAAAAGGGGACATCCCTTCAGAAATACAGGGGGTTGACAATAATCTATGCATAGATTATGTTACAAAGTGTTTTAATATTTTTTTAAAATTATATTTTTCTTTCGCGTAATAAATTTGGAGACATAAATATTTTAGTGAACTTATCAAAATAAACTTATATAAAGCCGCTTGTACACCACAATTTAGATGTCAACACAAAATAAAGAATCGACCGGAAGACTCCTGAGTTAGGGCATTCATAAATCAAGCCACCACTCTATTTGAAACGGCTTGAGAATTTCCGGACTATTCTCATTGTTTCAATATCAAGAATAGCTTCCACTCCTCAAAAGCATTAGAGAAAATCGAAAATAAACATTCTCAACCCGATATTGAACTCGTTTCGCCGATTCTACTTTTGTATCGATCAGCATTACAACAATCTGTAATTACTTGCTTTTTTGCAAAGAATTTATAAAAGAGCGTTTTGCTGTGCAATATTTATGATAGAATTGTTCAAAGACAATATATCTAGGTATTGTGTAATTATTTTTCTCATCTTCCATTTTTATATAAAAAAGAATAATGTTGGAAATGTTTTTTTTTAATCCAGATGTCTGTTTATTTAGAGACTCTAATTGAAGTAGGGATGTTTATTTCATTTTATTTTATTGTTCTATTTGTTTATTTTATTTTATTTTAAATTCTGTTTATTTTTAAATATTGGCAGATATAATACAGAGATAGGAAAAATAGACTTAAGATCAAACGAAAATATAAAAGATAAGAAAAAATGTTCTTTGCATACATAATTATTTCTCTTTTCATGGTATATTTTTTATATCTCTAAATATTGAAAAAGAATCATTGCTGGGTTGTATTCAAAAGGATTTTCTTTTTAATAAACCTTGACTCCAAAGCTTATTCCGTGTACATACCTAAGAAGTATTCATATCTAATATATTATCTAAAACATTAACAGAATAAAGCATGAACGCGTATTTGAACGTTATGCAATGTCATCATATCAGATAAATACTGGCCAATTCTGATTTGTGAGGAGAAAAGGAAGAAATTGCTAAACGTGAGAGGGAAAACAAAACAAGGTAATGGGAAAGAAATTGAAAAATAAATAAAGAAAGAAGGAAATTAGAAAAGCAAGGAATAGAAAGAGGAACGAACATTATTCGCCATCATTTTGTTAGAATGGAAGGAAGGTATGAAGTAATAAATGAGAGGGGGGTAAGGAAAGGGAGATAATGAAAGAAACGGAATAGATCAATAGATAGAAAGATAGTTAATTAGCGACTTATTAATTTATTTATTTAGATAGTTAGTTAGTTAAATATATATATATATATATATATATATATATATATATATATATATATATATATATATTTAACTAACTAAATAATAAATATATATATTTAACTAACTAAATAATAAATATATGTATTTAACTAACTAAATAATATTATATATATATTTAACTAAATAATAATAATATATATAATAATATAATATATAATATATTTAACTAAATATATATATATATATATAATATATATATATATATATATATATATATATATATTTAAAAAATAATAATAATATATATATTTAACTATTTAAATGATAATAAATATATATATATAACTAACTAAATGATAAAAATATAAATTTAAATATAATAATAATTATATATATTCAACTAACTAAATAATGAATAGATATGTAAAACCTTTATGTATTTATCTTATTATATTATACACACACACACACACACACACACACACACATATATATATATATATATATATATATATATATATATATATATATATATAATGGAAAAGAGGACTTACCGGTGAATATGGTCACGGTGGTTGATGTGAAGTTCATAAAGGTAAGGCAGTGATATAACAAATAAAAAGTGCTCAATACGTTAGCAGAGTAAATGTATTTTAATATAGGTCCAAGCGATAACCTACTCGAGTTATACTGTACCGTTCATAGCAAAAGACACATACATATAATTGTCTACAATCAACCAACATCTTGATTTACACAGTGGAGTTAAGTGATTCTTATAACATGTTAAACGTTGGATTATTTAATGCCAATGGCCTTTTTGTTTTATTCGTCCTCATTAGCTATTCATTTTAAAACAATTATTCAATCATTTTTACAACTCATTTTTAATCTATCTAACAGGTACTACCATTCCTGGTCAGCGTGGACCTGGGAAAAATGGCGATGATGGAGGGTTTCTCAATGCCCAGATCTCCAGAATTGATTTCACCAGTAGCTGTACCCTTCGACCATCTTGTCGAAATCGAACCGAACCCTTTATTCAATCCACTGGTGTATACTGTTCTTATTCTGCTAATCATGACCGGTTACAAGTGTTAAGCTGTTGTGTTATAATCTCTCGGGGTCAGGATTGAACCTGAATCTACAGATGCTTGACGTTAATAAGCCATGTCATATATAAAGAATTTATGTTATAATTAATTGTAAATACATGTATAAACAGGGATTACGATATAAATAGCTCTAAGGGCTAAACTTAGAACTGTATAAATCCAATTCCTATATCCGTTGCGCCATGTTTCCAACTGGACAATACAAAGATGATTTTTGGAAATTATGAAAATATATATATTTTTTTACTTAGAATACTTACCTTTATAAGTATGAATTTAACATATCTAATTATAAACATCATTTGTTTTTTCATAAATTCATACTGTCGGATTAACTTCCATTTATCTTCACATTTGTCTCATGAAAAAACAAAATATCTGGATTTTTACACCTCTGAAGGCTTTTATCTACAACACTACGGATTTATCAACACCAAAAATGCTTTGAAACTTTACATCTTTCTTCAATTATGCTGTGGACTTGTAAATTACTTTTTTAATAGCTGGAATATATCATGAACAATTTTGATACTCATTATACACTTTTATATATTTTTACATCAAACTCTTTTGAGTTTTATTATGAACTATAATGCTTCTGATTTTTTAAAATAAAATTTATTTTATTTTTAACACAGAACAGACATTTTTTTAAAAATTCCAGCATTGAATAATAGCGTTTTGTTTGTACCCTTTCTTCTAACGGTTATTCATCCCGCCTTTCTCTCATATGTTGCTCTTGATGATGACCGAACTATTAAAACGGTCGAAACAGATTTCGGTCAGCAATTATAAACATCATTTGTTTTTTCATAAATGTTAAGTTCATACTGTCGGATTAACTTACATTTATTTTCACTTTATAATTATGTTTAGTTTTTAATTTTACTCATATTGTGATTATATTTATTCTAATATAACCTTTTTGATTATTGGTTCCACAATAATATAACTCTTAGAGTTATCTATATAGTACTTCCTGTTTATATAGTTATCTAAAATAAAGTATAATATCAATTCTTTATATAGGATGTGATTTATTAACGATAGACCTAATTGCTATCAAAAGCATCCTTTGAATGATTAATGATACAGACAATCTAACCTTCTCTAAAATATTCCTGGATAACACTGCATTATCATTTAACGTTGCATCAAAATGAAATGAGGAGAACGATCTATTTCAGTGGATAGTTAATAATACATTCTACAGGTCGAGGATCAACTAGGAATTTCCATGATTTAATTTTTATATTTAAAGTAAGGTTTAGTTGTTCGCAATTATTTTTTGTTTGCACGACTGACAATTTCATTTTGGCATGTAAACTAATTAATTTAATTCAGTATGCGCATGCGCATTATTTCCATGTTATATTTTACATTTTTTTTTAAACATGTACTTCTTATGGATATTCAGTGTCTGCCTGTATTTAACAGAAACTACGTCACTACTTATGTCACAAAAGCTGAATGTGAGGATTGAGAGAAAAATAATGTAGCGTTCAACTGTTATTGTCCTAAGTGTATCTGGGTTTAACTAAGGAATTTCACATTGTGCTAATACCCTTGGGAAAGGTATGAATCCATATATACTCCCTCCAGCTATGGGTAAAATAGTAGGGCAGACTGGGCTCTTTAACCGTGGGTAGGTAACCAGTCTAGGAGAGGGATAACTCTGAATTCAAAATTTCTGAGATCAGTCGTTGATTGGGGTTGTGGCATTCGTGCAGCAATTCTTTCCTATCGACTGTGCCAAAAAGTGTGGATGGTCCAACACAAGCCTTCACTACTATAAACAAATCACTGTGTGGGTGTTCATTGAATGAACCCTCATGTGTCGAAAATCAACAAGAGAGTCCATAATATATATATATATATATATATATATATATATATATATATATATACATATATATATATATATATATATATATGTGTGTGTGTGTGTGTGTGTGTATGTGTGTGTGTGTGTGTGTGTGTGTGTAATTCCAAATGAATTGATCCATGAACTTTTTGATTTTTGAATCGTGGTAAAAGATAAACAAGAAGAAAATAACGAACGATAACTAAACAAAGAGAAACAACATTCCCGATTGATTTCTTTTGGGGTGTGGTCAGTAAAGTGCGTTTGTTTTTATATGATTGCATATTCCAATTACGTGCGTGTGGCCGAGTTTTATCTTGGAGAAATAATGTTTGGCCATTACTGGTTATATTGACTTTAATTTTTCATGCATGCGATCTTTATCTTGACAGTAAAAGCCTCTCACGATTGATGTCTTTAGCAGGAAAAGGAATCATGGATTTAACCCCGACTGGCCAACATACAGACATTATAATCCTGTTTCTGCACAGAGGTTGTTTTGCGCAATATTAGACTGAATTGCAGACATTCTACCACTCACTGAACTCTGTTATACATGCAGGGAATTCTGCCAAAAATAGTCCAATTAAATTCCTTGGTTTGAGATTTAAAAATAATGAAATAAATCCTACTTTCGGGGATATTGTAATTGAAAAATATATCTATGACACGTTATCATTCTTTTTTAAATTAGCATAGATATTAAAACATTGTATTTAAATATTCAATAAAATCAGATAATTGGATAGTGTAGCCTCTGAAATATTTATATTGCTTTACCAAATATAAGCTTCTTCAGGTGTACGTTGCTTGGGGAAGAAGGCCGGAGAGTAAAAAGGCCGAAATCTTGTATTTTTATATATCACGATAAAGACGGAAGCAAGTGTCCGAAGAATAAAAATAATATATATCAAGGCTAATCTCAAGAATTCAGACAAATAAAAAGTAACGGGTTGATTTTCTTTAATTTTATAATCATTAAATTATTTGTTTTAAAACTCCATAGACTGGCAATTTTAGACGACAGTCTCATATTTGTTGTGGATAAGAATTTTTATCAACGTAATACAAGCATTTGAGGAAGCTCGTATGGTCACATTCCATGAGATAATCTTGGTCAGTCTCTAAACTTTTCAGTTGACCCCCGTATAGAAAAGCAACTTTTAGAAAGACAGATTATTCTAAAGGTTTGAATTCTTTTTTTTAATCTCTTCTTCAAAGTATGATATATTCTATCAAAAACAGAAGAAAAAACAACAACAGGAAAGATGTAGTGTTTCATTATATAGACAAATTGAATATTTTCATTTCGTTTGAGACTTTAAGACATACATTGAGGAAATGATTGAAATGGTTTAATCTAAAATATGTTGAAATCTAAATGTTGATACAGCTTAAGCTATCTGTCTCTATTAGTTCTCGGGATTTAGTGTGCGTCCCGCTAACGGGTAGAGCAGACTAACCTAAGCTAGTTATTCAATTATCTACTTATTTTAGTTTCACTCAAAATGGGATTAAGTTTCAAATGTCCTCAACATCCGAGAATATTAGCCTTGAAATGAATATTCACTTTACAAGAGAAAATTGGATTTGATTGACTTTAGGGGCATAATAATCCGTCTAGGCTTATTTTATACCTAAGAATTTACGGAATAACGTTCATTGTACTTCATATTTTTCTTCGATATATTCTTTCAAAGGAGAATCTTCTTTCTGTGCAGATTCTTATCGGATACGAGTAATTTTTGAACAGATCTATTTGACCCATATATTACTAAGCAATTTCTACCATCTCACCATCAGTTTATGGTCATACGCAGAACACCGGCTTTTTTAGGAGTATTTTTTCCCGCTCTGTGGGACATACAGTCAGCGTATTCATCGACGACATGAAAAGGTGTTGGATGGAGATGGATGTAGCTGGGTCGAGAGGAAAGCTCCTCTTTTACATTCCCGTGATCCACCAAAATTCAAAGGTACCGAAAATGGCTTTATTTTTTATTCAAAATCGCTCTGACTTTATCAATACGAATACTTGTACATGCCATCATCATTATTAATTTGTCACCAAACCAGGGATTCTCATGACACTCCTCCTCCCTCCATCCTTCTCCCTCTCTCTCTCTCTCTCTCTCTCTCTCTCTCTCTCTCTCTCTCTCTCTCCACCCGTCCTTATCGATAATCGCTCTTGGCAATTCAGCACGGTATATAGCGTCCGTACAGAGCTGATTGATATAATTTTTTGCAGGTAGGCTAACACTGCTGAGTCCTTGTGCAGGTATACACAGTAGAACGTAACTTATGATTTCTTTTTTACGTCACAAACAGTGTCCAACATGTTTTGTTCGTCTTACTTGGACGGTTTGTGTTATAGGAGGTAAGTGGCCGTACCACTGCTTTTTCCTGGGGTGCTACTGATAGAATTTATCCAAGGCAGACCACAACATCCTTGCGTAGTTCCAATGTAACTCTTTCACCAAGAGTTTCATTAAATTCTAAGTGGTGCAGCCATACAATAGTATTGACATGGGTACAGCTTGGACGAACCCTCGTGTTCAAATAAAATCCGCGATTCTTTTTTTTTTCTGAATGGTTCATAGTAAACCCAAGGTTTTCTAGGGTCATAAAATTCTCAAGGGTTGTCCGTATTTATTTACAGAAGAATACACTTGTCTCAACATTATTACAAATGTTTCTCAAATGAGCTAAGTTAAAATTGATAAACCAAACCAAACCATCAAATGAGCTAATGACTTCATTTAAACTGAAAAAGAAACTAATTCGGTTAAGCCGCGGTGTTGATACTTTTTAACTATACCTCATGAATAAAATGCCGTAAGAAATCGAACTTAATTACCACCGAAGCTGGCATTTAAGATGTCAATTTTACCCCAGCAGTAGAAACATTATATTTGTTTATATTTATGTTTAAATATTTGTTTGATTTTCGAATTTCGTATTCCTATCTTGATTGTAAGCCGTCATCTGCCATTGGCAACGTGACTGATTTGTCATAAATAACCTGTCCTCGATCGATCTTCTTCATTTAGAAAACAGATCATGGTACGAGTTAAAGTTCAAGTTAATATCATAAATTATTGAATGGCCCAGTGTCATTAAACCACACCCATTGGATTGCTAATCGATATTTTTGCCGAGAGGGACACGAATTTCTATGCAACGCATTCAAATATAGTTGATTTTCTTAAATAGAATAAAGTCGTTATGTTTTAAAGTTTAATTAATTACATTTTCTAGTCTTTACTAAACTATTATACACACAAAATATGTCTGTTATACTACGGTTTTGGAACAACGAAAATAAAATTATTAATAATTAAAAGTATTTCTTGCTTTTCTTTATTTCACTGTTATTTAAAAAAATAATTAAGATCTGTAATGTTTCATTTTTCCCTATGTTTTACTGTCCTACTTGATGTGAATTGTGTCTGTACTACGTATTCCTAGGTTTTCGTATGAAAAACTCTTTCTCTTCCGCATGTAACAGAACCAGTTTTCATTTCAAGTTCTGGAATGACTGCAAACAGAGCACCGAGACAAAATCGATTCCAAATAACACTCAAACCAAACTGTGATTTCTTTCATGCTCAGATGTGTGTAGTGATGAGCAAAAAGAGAGATGTATATATTAGAAGCAATATTATACAGCCAGAGATATAAGGTTAATATTTGAAATCACAATATATTTGAAAAGGATGAAATGATTATTGATATTCTGATGAAACCCATTGAATAAACAGTGTCTAACGAGCAAAGTATTACATACAGCCGCTATGGTGAGGACTTGTTAGAAGTAATACTCATTAGAAACGGATGGGTGAAAGAGCAAAGGTACTCAGCTGATTTAAAGACACACACACACACGCATATATATATATATATATATATATATATATATATATATATATATATATATATATATATATATATATATATGATAAGTTGTAAACACGGTGTGTTTGGAATGGCTTTTTTGCCGAAAATATTTATATATATATATATATATATATATATATATATATATATATATATATATAGGGGTAGCTAATAAACGGTATAACTACACTGATGAGAAGTGATACTTCGAAACACGTGTCTGTGGATTACTTATATATATATATATATATATATATATATATATATATATATATATATATATAAGGTGAGTCAAAACTATCGAGATTTTTTTGTATTTTGACACATCTTGTTTCTGAAAAAAAAGATAAGCTTCCATTCATTATTTTTTTCAAGTTACAAGGTCAAAAAGTACCAGGTTTAAAGCTGTATTTCCCAAGATAGAAATGAAGAATGTTTTTTTTTTCAGAATACAAGTACAAAAAGTACAAAAAACTTGATATTTATTTGACACACCTCATATATATATATATATATATATATATATATATATATATATATATATATATATATAATACTAGCAAATATATGCACCCTCCGGGTGCAAGTATTTAAGTTTTAATGTAATGAAATATCGTATTAAATTAGAGGCAGACAAAAAGATATGTAACAGAGTGGGGGTATAATAGAAAAATAGAAAGGAAACTTACTCTTCCATCACTCCCGTCTTTCATTGCTGAATTTTACTTATTTAACAATTTAGTTAAATTAGGAAATAAAGAATAAAATGACAGTTATTTTTTTTTGTTAATGGATTTCTTTTAAGATTCATTGAAGAGATTTTTGCTTATATTCATTAAAATAAAACCAAACAGTTAGAAATCAATAATACTAAGCACATATTTAATAAAATCACATTTTTAATATCAATATGCAAATTAGCCTTCCCATTCACACTCCAAACCGCTATTTTTTGTATATATAAATACAATTGCATGTTATTTGTATGTAGATATGGACAACACTAATAAAAAGGTGAAGCAATTTTATTAATAATTGAGGTTTAAATATAAATAAAATCATGGAGAATGTGATGTAAATAACTATGTTAATTGTGACTCGATTAGTAATATAGTTTCGGTTACAGACAGAAAAACACACAATCTCCATTATAAGAATATATATATAATATATATATATATATATTATATATATATATATATATATATATATGTATAAATAATATATTTATATCATATATGATATATAATGTATACACACATACACACACACACACATGGACACACACACACACACACACACATATATATATATATATATATATATATATATATATATATATATATATATATATATATACGTACGTGTGTTTGTGTGTGTCTGTGATATTTGATAGAAATGTAAATAAATCCGACGGTATGTAAATTAGAAATATGGAATTATGAATTAATAGTATATTCAATGAGATGTTAAGAAGTAACGTTTTGAAAAGTCGTCCAGGAATTTATTTTCAAATGAAACAAAACAATATAAACAAGTTATTACCGTTATAATATCCTTAATAGACAAACTTTTTAAAAAGTGTTGACGTCTTAAAATTATTCGAATAAAAAATTTCAACGATTTTCTTAATTTTTATGAAGTTTTGATGAATGTTTAATTCATCAAAACTTCATAAAATTTAAGAAAATCTCATGTCTCTAAAATGATATATATATATTAATGAATTCAAACTTGTTAAGTTTAAGAAACTGACATAGTGTCGCATCCTGCTCGGGTGGAGGGTTTGTATATATATATATATATATATATATATATATATATATATATATACCAACCCCCCACACAAGCAGGATGCGACACATGCTCAGTTTCTTAAGCGTAATTTAACAAGTTTGAATTCATAATTTTCCTTCCCCTCGATTGGTTACCTCAAATAATGTATACCTATTAATCTTAGAACAAGTTTACAGCAATTAGGAGTACTCCAAGTAATCAATATTTGTTATAACTATACCTATTTATGAGATAAAATAATATCTATTGTTGCGGTTTGCTATCAAAATCAAGTTTAGTAAATATTTGATTCGAAATTATTGTTATTTACTAAGCTTAGATGCGGCAGAAGGCCAGAATTACGGGGCGCACGGTGAGAATCGAACTCACGATCAATGATCTGCTAATCTAGTTTGCTAAACATTACACCACGTGAGGTGCCTCTGATTCGAAATTATATGATTTATAGGAAAGACAACGGGGATTAATGTTGACATGAGACCGAGAATTATACATTTCCACAAGACAGCACTATCTAAAACCGTTTAACTAACCCTAGATCTACAGTACAGTCCGTTATAAAGAAGTTCTAACTGTTTGGTACGACAGAGAATTTGACTGGGTGTAGAAGAAAATCCAAATTGTCACCGACAACTGCACACAAACTGTGTCGTGAGGTTAATATAAACGCCAGAGTTGTTTTGAAAAATAAAAGTATGGATACGATGGGTATCCACACAAGTACTCGCACAAGACAACGTTGTTTAAATAGAAATGGGTTGTACAGAAACCGACTCCTGCTACCCCTTCTTCATAAACCAAGTCACATTGTTGTTTGCTTTGATTTTGAAAAAAAAAACGTTCTTGGACAAAGAAAATTGCTTTTGGAGACAAGTAATATGGAGATATATTTCTACGTAATGATATACAGAGAATTTGGCACGAGAAAGGTGATGCTTTACAACCAATATTTTGATATAAGGTATATGCTAGATAACCGCACCTACTTACAGACTTGGCGAGAACCATGAGATCAAACTCTTGGCCAATCACTGGAAGTACTCTGCTGTTGATAACATACTTAAATGGACCTTAGTGACCATAACTTCTTTAACTTTCATTGACGACGGACATAGGATTAAATCACTAGACCTTTAACTATACGCAGGATAGATCTTATTTGCTTACCAAAGGATTGCATAACTCAGAACTTACTTACTTACCCTTTTCAACTGGCCAAGGATGGCATTTAAAAACTTTACAAACTATGAAAACCCTAAATGAGTCCAGACTTGAATCTTGTTGAAAATTCATGGCAAGAACTGTAAGTTCGAATAAATTATCGGTCACTAAAAAAACTTCAGGAATTAGAACGTGTAACCATTAACGAATGAAGGAAAATCCAAGAAAAGACTTGTTTAAATCTCATCAAAAATCTTTAGAAAAGGAGTGTATGTTAGATAGTTATAAAGATGGGAGGCAATTCCATTGACTATTGAGAAACTAGATAGTTTATTTATACTAGCAAATATATGCACCCTCCGGGTGCAAGTATTTAAGTTTTGATATAATAAAATATCATATTAAATTAGAAAGGCTAATGAAACTGAATAAGAATTCAGATAAAAATATTTGGAACAGAGGGGGTATGATTGCAAAATAGAACAACTTTGAAACTAACTATTCCATCATTTTTGATTACTCCCCTGTTTCATTGGTAAATTTTCCTAATTTAACTTATTAGTTAAAATAGGAAGTAAAGGATAATATTACAGTTATTTCTTCTTGTAAATAAATTTCTTTTAAGATTTATCCACGAGATTTTTGTTTATATTTCTTAAGATAAAACCAAACAATTAGAAATCAATAATACCAAGCACATATTTATTAAAATAAAATTTTAAATATCAATATGCAAATTAGCCTTCTCGTTCAAACTGTAAATCGCTATTTTGTTGTATATATAAATACAATTGCATGTTATTAGTACGTAGATATGATCAACAGTATTAATAATGTAAAACAATTTTTATTAATAACTGAAGGTTTAAAAGAATGAAATCATGGAGAATTTGACGTAAATAATTAAGGGAATTGTGACTTGAGTAGTAATATAGTTTCGGTTACAGACAGAAAAACACACAATCTCCATTATAATAAGATATAGTTAATTTCCCGGTCTCGATCCTTTTAATTATGAATAGCATGTGACTATAAATGACTTCTGAAAGCGCCGTTTGAGTGGTTAAATTTTATTATTCCTATAGTTGATCAGTTGATATTATATATCATCTACCAAAACGCGTATAGCGAAGTGTTACAGATAGGTCAAAGAGGGCTCTTTAACTAGACTCAGTAAAAAAACTAATCGTATATATTAAAATATGATCTGTACAATACATTTCTATGCTTCTCATATGATTTAGACCTTTGAATCAATATTTATTTTACCCCCCTCCCTCTAATAAATAAAACAGTCATGGTTCACGCTGAACATTTGTATCGTCAATATGACATCTCGCCTACTGTTACTTTCTTCTTTTCAGGATGTTATCATGATGTCAAGTGACTCATTTTTCTTAGATTTTTTTTGTGAGAAGTGATCATAAATCTTAAATAAGACAAACGACACAAATATATATCTATTTTTGAGCACTGTATTGTGCTAAGAAGAAAATTGTATCTGTTCCTTATAAATGGCCGGACAATAAATAATGACGCTTGGAGAAAAGACACTTTTGACTTTCTGGCCTGAATTGATAGTAAAATAATTCAGTTACTGAGGCTGGTTTGACAATAGGTTGGCACTTGGAAAATATATTACAGCGGTAAATTAACCACAGGGGTTTGACTTTTACAGAGTTGGAGAAACATTTGTTTTAATAAAAAAACAACCTCGTAAAATATGTTAATCTTATACGGTTTCTATTGTATCTCTGTCTTTCTATGTGTAAAGGGAAGCAATTGAAAAATAAAGTCCTATACCAAGATTAAACAAACCTTTTCTATGTTAGAAATTTACGAGTTGTTCAGTGGTGTTATATATATATATATATATATATATATATATATATATATATATATATATATATATATATATATATATAAAGTCCGTCATGCTTTGATAATTAAGAATACCACAAAATTCTCTTCGCGTCAAAATCTGTCCGCATGTGATATGTCGCCATTAACCGTTTTTCTCGGTCCCGTCTGAACGTGAATTTAAAAAAAAAAAGTTTTTTTGGAACATTTCAAAAGATTCTCAGCTTTTTCCAATGAATTTCATTTCAAATAAGGATTTACTCTGATGAAGGTCGAATTTTCTTTGTGTGCGGAACATTTTTACATTTTTTCTATTATTATTATTTCATTTCATTTGGTTATTTAAAAATAATAAAAGTTTGAATAATGTACACATGGATAAACTCCTGGCCGAAACACGTGTAAGCAAAATTGATTAAAATATCCTATATTATCCATTCTATACTTTCTTTTCTTTATTTATTTTTTCAACATACCGTTGGATTCACGTCCAGTTTCATTTCACACACACACACACACACACACACACACACACACACACACACACACACACACAAAGAGTCAATTTGAATCTAGCTAAGGACATCAACATCTAAGTCATCTGAATCATGAAAAATATTATTTTTTGAAGTCTCAATCGGTGACTACTGGCATGATAGTATTTAGTTCCTTCCCTCGAGACCAATATATGACACAAGGTTGGTTCAAAGGGGGGTGTCACGTAGGAAGAGGACCTACCGTTGGGATGAAAAGAATGCTTATCTTCAGACGGAATTCCCCAATAGGGGCACTTCGAGCACCGGAAAATAAACCCAGTCATGAACCCTTTTAAGAATTTAGCAGGTGCTGACTATGATGAAGACCATCTTAAACTAAGCAGTTGTTTAATTCTTATTCAACCGACAAGGCTGGGACAGGTGTTTAACACCTGTACAACAGACAGGTTGTGAAACAAGGAGTAAATAGATAGAATTCAGATTAGTCTTTCTCCTAGACCGGTTCCCATTTCAAAATTAAAAATACCAGTTTCCCTACTAGGGATTCATGCCTTTCCAATGTCATTAGCACAAAGTGAAACGCTAACAGCCTCGTCCATGATTTGAAGTTTGTGCACGGATTTCAATTCCTATCGTGATAACCGTTATGCTAAACCCGCCTCCGCTGTGACATATAAGTATGTTATTTATTTCGATTCCCACGAGGCAAAAATGTGACACAAAGCTGGTTTAGTTTGGGGGGTTTCTACAGAAAATAAAAATCAGGCAGGGCCGGGGCAAAAAGGTTTAGTTCCGTCGGCATTACCCTCCGAGGGCGCCTCGTAAATCATAAATTCAGCCCCTATTACTTTTAGTTGAGGTGCTAGGTGTTTCTTGAGGGGAAGCCCCCAGGGATAAGCCGTTGTTTTATTCTGATTCACTTCGGTACGACTGTGTCATGTAACTATGACTACTGACATTATGTTTTCTAATTCATTTCATTTTTCTATTTTTCTTTTCAAGCAAATACATATTTCTGGGTATGAAGAGAAAATGTATCCACGTCATCAAACAGATTTATGATGGGAAATAGCGCTCAGATCGAAGTATCTATCACGGTATCGCGGAACTAAATTGATATTTAAATTTGAAGTAAATTAATATTGACACTAAAGTGAAATTCCAAATATTAAGTCACTTCTTGTAATAGGCTTTCAAAACTGCACTTAAAAGATATGGTTTAAACACAACAGCATTGCTCATAAATATGTACACATTAATTTTATTTAAAACAAAGCTGCAAGGATATAATTTTTAGTAGAAAATGATGTAAACAAACGGATATTATTATTTCGCTCCTTGAGAGCGTTTCACACTTGTGTTAGCTGGTGGTTTTCTATTAGAGTCTGAGTGACAGCAAGTCTCACCTGGTCTCTAGGACTCTTCCGAGTATTCTACCTGCTCTTAACAAAACCTTTGTCTATGTGGTCTCGATTCAATTAGTCCAGTCTTTGTTTCAAACCCCTGGGGGACCGTTCGTAGCACAACTATTACAATTATTATCACCTTCACCCTCATATTCCCAAGTTCTTTTTTCAGTTTTCTGTCAATATCCAAGTATTTGTTTATCTTTCAATTTTGTTTAAATTTCACTCTGCTTTTCGCCGGAATATCAAAATTCACGAGATGACAAGAGTCAAATCGGTATATTTAACCGACACTTATAATATCGATCAGTTTGTGCATCTACTCTTTATTTCATATATTTAAATTCGGGTTCTTTCTTCAGGTCTTCAATGGTTACATTTTCAACTGAGACGGGTTTATTTTATATCAAGTTTCAGCCATGTTTCTATATTTACTTCTTACATTGTTCCTTTGTTTCTCTATCATATTCAAAAACAAATTATATATATATATATATATATATATATATATATATATATAAAGATCAAACCTAATGAGTCAGATAAACCTACTTAAAGTTTCGCTTCATGCTCTTCAGAGCTAAGATCTGACTAAAGAAATTAGGAGCAAACTCACTATATACAATACCTTCCACCGCGAGGGTTTACCAACAAGTTTGGTATATTATATACATCTATATCTGTGAATTTGATATATTGAAAAACAAAATTTACAAATGCTTGGATCATCAGGAGAGAATGTGCACCGTTTCGGGCCTTCCTCTCAACGGTTTTAACTGCACATCCTCCCCCCTCGCTGTTTTGAAGTCCCTCAGAATATCTGTATCGACCGTATGTAATAGATCGGTCTTCAACAAGAGCAAAAACGGGATGAAATGTCCGTTAGAAGAAGAATGCGCAAACAGCATATGAACAATTTTGATATTTAATATACAATTTATACAATTATACACTTGTTTAAACAATTTTACATCAGGCTCTTTTGAGTCTTATTATAAACTGTAATGATTCTGATTTTTAAATATTAAAAATAAAATTCATTTTATTTTTAATACAGATACGCATTTTTAAAAAAATTCCAACTTTGACTAACAGCGTTCTGTTTGCGCATTCTTCTTCTAACGGTCATTTCATCCCGTTTTTGCTCTTGTTGAAGACCTATCTATTATATATATATATAGTATGGGAGTAAAATATAGAAAAAAAACAATACTTAGAAATATAAATAAATCACTTCTTGACTTTTGACTTCGCGTGTATTACGTCCTTACTTTAAAAATGAACGCTATCCACAATACGGCTATGAGTCGCTTTTCTATATACATTACCTAACGTTAAAAAAGAAATCCACCGCTTTTAAGACAGCAACTGCTTTCTGTGCATGCGGGCCTATAGTTGGCATTATTGTGGTCACGTGTTCTATATTTGAGCCTGATGGAGACATTTTTCTTGCTGCCTTTAAAGATGTAATTATGGTCGCTCCACTAGCAGTATGCACCAAGGAAGGGATCCGATATATTTGGTCGAAAGGAGTTTCAGGCCTGAAATTAATCAGATATTTTTTATCACAATGCGGGAACAGTGTACTACCGCGTAGAAATGTTGTTAAGTATCTGGCAGCCATCCTTCGTTCCAGATGTAATGAATAAGTAAGCAAGCCAATAAGAATCCGGTGTTAACGTATTCCTTGTAAGTCCTTCGTCCAAGAGAATCCAAATGTCAATGAAATAAGCTCAGATTGGGGTCTCTATTAATACAGCAGAAGCAGCAGCAGCAGTGCCAGTGATTGGACAATAAGAATCCTTCTCAGGTCACGTGTTTATAGGCGAGTCTATAAGTAGAAGTGACCATTTACCTTATGCCTTATATCAAAATAAATCCAACAAATGTGTATGAGTGGATAGAGAAATTTAAAAATGTCCGGCCAAGCGTGACACATGAAGAGGGAGGAGGACGCCCACCAAACACTACCATTGATGAGAAGATTCAGCAAGCTCGATAGATAGTAATGGCGAAATTATCATCGGTAAGGTAGGTTGTTCTTTGCAGGTTAGTCACGGTTCTGCCTATCAAATCATCCACGATGAGTTCGGCTTCCATAATACAAGAGAGCGGATAATTTTTAAATATCCCACGCATATAATAATAGTATTGATACTGTAAGATTCAAAGTGAATATTTGAAGAACATACAACTCCGCCAATGGTTGAGGGACAATACATTTAATAGATAACAGCACATGAATAGAAAGGATACATAATAGAAGAGTACATGGATACATAAGATACAAATACAAGAGTAGATAAACCTACATATATAAAAGGACTGGAGCGTCCATAGATAGAAATGACTTACAAGGAGGGGAGCCGGAGCCCCACCGAGAAAGGGGTAGACCGTGTCTAACCCATGTGGTCTCGTAGCGAGGAAAGAGGAAGAGAAATTCGAATCAGCCGCTTAAATACCAGAGGTCCCCTAGTGAGAACAAACGACAACCGGCGGGCATATAACTCCTCAGGCAAATGGGAAAATAACCCCTTCAATACTATCGTGAAATAATTGATAGTTTTTTTATGTACTTGAAATAAACTCTGAAATTAAAAAGAAAATTAAAACCGAAACTACTTTTGAAGCAAACCACTTTAGAATTAGTATGCAAACTGGCGGATTTGGAGATTCATGTAAAAGTGTTTAGTTGTTTAATATCATGCAAAAAGATAACAAAAAAAAACAACTTAATAGCTATGCATAAACGTTGCCTTGAATTCGACTTTCAGATAATAATGGCCATATTCCCTCATCTCATTCCCACAGGATGTAAAAGCTATCAACATTAATGTGGAGCATACTTTACCAGGAAATTCAATCCATACAAAGTGCAATTCTTATACCTTAACGAGATTCCGCCACCCAATGAAAATATATGAGTCACTCACCGACTATTTTAATATTTTATCCCCTTCCCCGACGAAAAGTGAACGGTCATTAACCTCAGCATAGAATGATTTGAATATCACTGTTTTTCGTACCATCGTCTTAATTTTTTTTTTTTAGATATATCACAAAAGAGAAAAACCAGACCGTTTAGTTATCGATTCTTGTATGGGCTCTAAGATAAATGCGTTTTGTCAGTCTTTTAAGTGAGTTAAAAATATTCAGCACTGGAAATTATTGCTATCATTTCTATCCATGATAGCAAATACTTAATTGTCTCACAGTAACATTTTTACTGCTGTATTTACCAAGACAAACGTTTCTTTCTATACAAAATAGACCCAAAAATCAGTATATCTATGAGCGGAAATGTGACGAGACTGAAAGGCAGCCCTATGAACAAGCGGATTCCCAGCCCCCACAAACAAAGCGCGTCAAGATATGTTTGGCCTGTGGTGAGCGGCTACGGATACTCGAACTCGCTACCTCCTCGTAGCTGAGGTATTGTTAGTAGAGACCCAAATAAAGTATATCCGAATGTGCATAAGCGCATCCGAACGATCAGAAATAAAGACGGACTGTCGCTAACGGGGCGAGTGTGGAAGAAAGTGTTTGGACGGCAAGTGAAATCTGACGACTGCCATTTGATGTGAGAGTGGCGTGTTCAGTTGGGAAAGGAATTGCATTTCGTTTGCTGGAGAGACTTTCAAAGGATTAATATTACCTTGAATTTTCGGACCCTTTCAAAAGAGGAAACAAACCTGAAACATGTATTTTGATATGGTGGGAAGTGGTAATGTCGAATTGATTTAATGTCTTCTACACAGCCCAGCTCAGTCGGGAAAACATCCACCTAGGAACTACAAGTTATTGGTTCGATAGCGGCCCCCACCAACTCAGTGCAGAAGTAGCACAGTACGGATCTGTGCGGTAAAGTTGGGAGCTGATGGTAGGTGTGGCGCTCCACCTCAGACGGAAAAACAATCTCCGTGGTCAGGCGCTAGTGAAAATGGGGATAGACTCCATCGATGTTCAGCTGATACCGACCACTTGCAATCTCACCAACTTTCCTTTTTACTTACGTCCTCAAAAATCTTATAAAAATGTCGACGGGACTTAGAATATGTAGTCCGTGCAGAGGGACAATGCCCTCTCAAAAAGGGTGTCCTATGTAGAAAACTAAAGTATAGGTAACGATAATTACAGTTCTGGTGACCTGGCGTATTTAGAGTTCTCTTTCATTTACATTACTCTCAGGTTTACACTGACCCGGAGTGATAGTATATATTAGGTTCCCATCTATGGGTCAAATTGATTTGTTTAAAAAGTATTCGTAATTTATAAGAGTGTACTAATACTAACTCTTGAGAAACTGCTACACAAAACTATCAGGATGAACATACAATAAACGTGATTTCCTAAATTCTAGGCATACAACCACACCAAAAGGGTTGACCTGCCGTTAAAATCTATCAATCAATATGTCTATGGATCTATCAAATATTGTCCTGGAGTTTACGGTACAATTTTGAAATAATTAAAATATCGCATGGTGCCAGGTCTGGTGTGTATAGAAGAATCTGCACCTGACTTCTGCCATAACATTTCGTTCAAAAAGTACCGAGACTGGTTATCAATAAGTATACAGTATTGACAGGAATTAATCTAGCGATCTAGCTAGCAGTATATAAGTCAATACAGTGCCATGTTATTGTATAATTTGCCCGGATGTTCACACCTATTCATCTAACTTTTATACCTCAATAGATTTATACCTTAAATAAAACAACAATAATAATAATAATAATAATAATAATAATAATAATAATAATAATAATAATAATAATAATAATAATAATAATAATAATATATAACGTTATACATATGCTCACTTACAATTTTAACAAATCTTACCCTATACCCCTTTATATTAAAAAAAAAATTAAATCTAACATATCAACCACACACATATAACTTAACGACAAATCCAGTTCCCCAACACATATAAACAAAAAAACAATTAAACACACACACACACACACACACATACACATATTCAGCAAATCAATCCTCAACAATCCAATTTTCTAGACCAACACCTGTGGTACCACCATCCACCATTCTGACACTCCCCATCTAGTGAGAGGAAAATCCACTAACCACCTCCAACCACCCCTCTCCCTACTGGCGACCTTCTGTTTCAGCATTTTGAGAATGTCCAGCATTGAAGCGAGTACTGTATCCAGGTCCTGAAAATCTAATAAGAGACCGAAACGTTGCATCATCGAGACAATAAACATCCAGTTTCCATAACATCCCGTGTTTGTCTACTTTCTCCACATATACATATTTATATATAGTTTAAACAAAAATTAATAAGACTAATATGATTTAACTTCATGTGCATTAACAAATTGGTGGAAATAATCTCCATCAAATTGTTGTGTAGTAAATATTGGTAGAAATAATTTCCACTAATTTCATGTGCATTATTTAAATGGTCGATATGATTTTCATTAAATTCATTTTTATTAATAAATTTGCCGAAATATTTTTATTAACTCCATATATATTAATAAATACTGGTCGTTGACCCTCAAGCACCGCCTTTTGGCACCTATATGGCAAAAAGAATTGAGTGTTTGCCATAAGTACAATTTGAAGAATACAGTCGGAACAATCATATAGTTTCTAGGGCTTGACATAACGAACCGATTGACCGGATTCTCCACCCGCCCATCTAGCCTAAGTAAGGACCGAATTGAAGTTTTTCATGTGCCGGGACCACTCAGTACCTATCTCGCAGACCGCTCAGCCACTACAAACCCGCCCTCAAGCATTATAGGTCGCCAACCACGATCAACAGGTGACCCTATTGGAGAGGGCGTACTCTTTTGTAGAGATGGACTCCCAGATAACAGGGCGTTCTGGCCTAGTGCCACCACTAAGCTAAGCCGAGTACTAACTACGCTAAAACTGAATATGGGCGGAGCGATCTGAAAATAGCGTGGACGATAGGGGCATTATGCGTAAAGTTTGCTTAATATTATACAATGGTACCATGACTAACAAGTGCCCCCTTTTACGAGTTTACTGAGTTACGAGCTGCCACTCGGTAGATTTTTGCTTTATACTCTAAAATTTGAGATACGAATGAGCTTCCGATACGTATACCATAATAAGCTCACTAAAACATTTGTGTTTCTACATTTAATACGCCGAAGAACGATATTATTTATGAAAAATTAACATTAAAACATTACATTACATAATTCTTTACATTTTATTTTATTATGTTTTTAAACAATAGAGTGATATTTTCCTTATTAAAAAATAAATAAATTGTACGTTTTTGTTGAGGTTGGAACGGATTAATGGCATTTCGGTTTATTTCCATTGGGAACATTGATTTGATATACGAGACTATTGAGTTACGAGTGAAAAGAAATAAACTCGTAATACAAAGTACCAATGTACTAAAATATAAAAACAAATATACAATGTTCATTGTGTTTCGAGCCCAATATATGAGCGAATCGGTCATTGAGATGAGTAGTCTGATCAATGGATCATGCCAGGGCAGCATACCTATGTTTATTGGTGATTTATTAGCAGGAGACCTTAATCAATGAAAGGTTTGGAATAGCATTGGCTGATTATCCTGACATCTATCAAAATCACCAAGAGTAGGAGTAATAGAATGTCTTTGCAGTTGGAATAAAGTTTACTTTCTTTCAACCTCCTTTTGGCACCCATTTCCTCACTGTTTGTTCTTTTCTCACTTCCTCTTTCCTGTTTTCTCCACTGTGAAAGTAGACCGCTGCATCTAGTATCGTTCAGAAAAGCAATAGCCATAAACAAAATCAATTCCCTAAGCGATTTGAATAGTTTTCTTGGATGACGGCCATGTGATATTTGTTTTACTTTCGTTTCATATATATATATATATATATATATATATATATATATATATATATATATATATATATTGTTTTTATGATCATAATAAGAGTACACATGTACTCACCACCGAGGAGGAAGACAAAATAATTGCCTAAACACGAGGATATAAAAATTCAATTCCTAAAGTCAATATAACAAAATCTTTTTTTTTTTCTTTCTGATCAGATTCCCAGGTTCTTGGGTCTAAAGTAAATGCGAAATACGTATTTTCTTCTTCATATATTATTTTGCGAACTAGAAATCTAAAATTAACCCATTTTACAGAATATACCATTTAGATTTTGTGCTGAGTAGTTTATTTAGAGTTTTATAGAAATTTCTAAATACGAGAAAATCATGCTAAAGCACGGGTTTCCGCTAGATCACCGAAGTTAAGTAGCAATGAGTCTGTTTAATACTTAGATGAGTAACCATTTAAGCAATAGCAGGTACTTTAAGCACCCTTATAAAAATAAATTGATTTAGGTGTATTGTTTTGTCTCCATTTTACCTCTATTTTCAACAACATTTTGTCGGATTTACCCAACCGCTTACTCCTCATATATATATATATGCACAATCATACACATATCCACCCATGATTAAATGACACGAAAAGCGTTGATATGCCGTTAAACAAAACCAACCAACTAAATTTGTTATTCAATTTTATATAATTCTGATGATGATCATGATTTACAGTATTCTGTCGCTTTAGTGGTTTGGAATATCCTACAGCAGAATTCAGTCGTTCTTCATTTGAAGCCATTCTTTCTTTTCCTTTGCAATGATTTTTAGATCCCTAAGTCGCTTGCCAGATCTTAGGGATCCCGCAGCTTATCAAGTACATTTATGTGGTAGCGGTCAACTTCGTTCCCGTCAATTTCTTTACCTTATTACAGCAAATGTTTGTGCAAGTACTTCTTCGGGTACCTGTAAAATATGACCAAACATCGTAGTTGTGTTTCTGGACATATAGATCCGCGGATCAAACATTCTTCTAACAAAGGGATTGCGCCTATATGATGAAATATGAGCCTTTGATTATGTTCAACTGCAACAGCTGGGCAGCTACAAAAGCAGCTTTTGATGAGCTTGATACCTGTCGCCTCAAACATCTCAGTTATCTCACTGGACACCAATGACCAAAAAGTCTAATATCCAAAAAGGTTCCGTACAAGGTGTGCAACACTATTCAACTATAATGTTAGTATAAATATGTTGTTTTATTCATTTCTGTAAATAAAAACGTGCAAATCCGTTTGTTTTTACAAAAGAAATACGTTAAATTCTAAGATTTTTTTATTATCCAGGAGCCAAGAACAACGTTTAAAAAGATTAATGGCAATTTTCTTTTTGTCCACAATAGAAACAAATAGGAATTAACATATACGTCGGGTATAAGTCATATATAAGTCGGGTGTCGGGGATTTATTACCAACTCAACTTGGACTTTCTACACCAGACAAAAGGAAATACTTAAATAAGATTCAGGAGAAGGCTCTAACCACATCAGCATGGATATGGCAGTCCTATATTGTGACATCAAACTGAAAAAGTCTGGTGGTATCGTGAGATACTGCTGGGGCGCTCTGGGTTAGTGGTAATGATGCTTCGGTCCCGAAACCATGCCTGAACCCAGAGTCATCATCTGATGAAGGCTTTGTTGGTCGCAATACTACTGTGTAAATAGCAGTCATTATATGAAGATTATTTTTTATACAATCCAGGAACAAGATTTGTGTTACATGGTGATTGCCAGGGCACAAAAACAAAGTGTGAAGGTAATGATTTTCATTTCCTATACGTTTCCCCCAAAACAATATTTGTTTTACACAGAATTACATTGGACACAAAAGCAAAGTTTCAATTGAATAATGATCATTTTCTATACTTTTGCAACGTAAGCAATTAAGTAATAACACATATCATTGGGAATGAAATGCTGCTGCATCATAAAAGACTGAATATAAAAGATATTTAAAGGGAATAATGTCCATTTGTCTTATACATTTACTATATAAGCATTTAAGAACTAATACGTACTATGCAGAAATACCGCTTTGTCGGTTGGGACTATAGAATACGTTGACTGTACCTCTGCAGAGGGATAATCGGCCCCAATGGGGGACTTAAAGGGTTATTTTTTATCTCCAGACAAAGGGCTTTGAAAAAAAAGGGTGATTTTATATATATATATATATATGTGTGTGTGTGTGTGTGTGTGTAATATTGTATGAATTGAAAAAACACAAGTTTCATAAACGAATGATGTTTATTACGCCTATGTTGAAGTGTTTCTGTCTGTTTAGATAGACCTTCATCAGGGCTTTCGTTGTTTTAAGGAAAAAATAAAATATTCCTGAAAACAAAAAGTTTGCGAGCCTCTGTTTTTGGTGTGTTGGGCTGCTTTTTGTTGATCTTCAAATATGAGGAAGAAAAGATCCATTTAAAATTGCCGAAAACGTCGGCGTCTTAATTTAAACTAGGTGACACCGCCCCCGTTTATACTACGTGAAATGTGTGTGTGTGTGTGTGTGTGTGTGTTTATTTAATTTTAATTACTGAAAAATACCCTATTTAATTGAAGTAACGACATCCCCATTTATACTACGTGATGTGTGTGTGTGTGTGTGTGTGTGTGTGTGTGTGTGTGAATTTTACATTTTAAAATCCACACCCACACAACGCGACAGGCAGCACGAAATGTCGGCCTATACGTAAACTCTGATAAAACTGAGTTCATGTCTTTCAAAAACAAAAGCGACATTTCCACCAACGATGGCAAACTCCTAAACTCGGTAGAACAATTTAGATACTTAGGCAGTAACATCTCCTCCACAGAAAATGACGTTATTGCACGCATAGGAAAGGCATGGGCCGCAATAAATAAAGTATCGGTCATATGGAAATTCAAACTCACAGACTAGTTAAGAGACAGTTCTTCCAGGCTGTTGTCGTATGGCTGTATGGTTGCACCACCTGGACCCTAACGAAGCGACTAGAGAATAAACTAGATGGGAGCTGCACAAGAATGCTACGGGTGATCATGAACAAGACGTGGAAACAGCACCCACGAGAAAGCAACTGTACGGCCACCTGCCACATATCACCCAAACCATCCGAGTAAGACAGACGATACACGCGGGACACTGCTGGAGAAGCAAGGACGAACTCATAAACGACGTCCTCCTGTGGAGGCCAGCTCCTGGGCGCGCCAGTGTGGGCCGACTAGCAAAGACGTACATTGATCAGCTCTGTGCGGATACAGGATGCTGCATGGAGGACCTCCCGAGAATGATGAACGATAGGGACGGATGGAGAGAGAATGTCATGGATATCCGTGCTAACAGCTCGACATGATGATGATGATGGTGAAATATAGATATAAACATTATTTCGTGCGTATATCTATTAAGATAATATAAAATACACATATGTGTGGCATATGTTGCGTGTCATAACGTGTCGTGTCGTGTCGTGTCGTGTGTGTGTCTGTGTGTCTGTCTGTCTGCGTGTCTGAGTCTTTTTGGATATGTATCTTTTTGGGTATGTGTATTTGGGTGCATTTATTATATTTTTTTTTTTTGCGGGATATATAATTCATGAGAACATCTATTATAATTACATTTGCCTGATTAATTTGCTAGAAAAATACTTCTATTAAATTGATTCATCTTTCTTATGTGTCAAAACTCACAATAATATAAGATAATTAACTTCAAAACGGGAATCAATGATTAACTATTATTCTGTGTGCCGACAAATATAATACTAAATAATCATTTGGGAAATGAATATGATAAAATATTAGATAAAACGTTGCTGGTATTTTAAAAGCATCTGTTTATCTTATTATTTTGGAGATTGTGTGTCTGTCACCGAAACTATACCACTATTCAAGTCACAATTTCCATAGCTATTTACGTCATATTCTCGTTGATTTTATTTTAATTCCATCCTCAAGTATCAATAAAATTCTACGTGTACGGGTTAGGCACAAGGCCCTTGCAATGTGGGACCATCCACGAACCGAAGATCATGGGTGGTAGGTTTAAAACATGATCCCTCAAGGGGGCGCCTCGGGCACTGGGCAGAAAACCCAGCCCTGCCCATTTAAATCAAGGGGAAGATGTTGTTTGGGGGTGGCCTCTTGGGATCAACGATGTTAGCTTGTAAGGTCCAGGGTCGAAGGCACTGGATCCTCGGCTCCGAAGAGCCAGATCTACATACAAATAACATGCAACTATTCATATATACAATAAAATAGCGGATTACAGTGTGAACGAGAAGGATAATTTGCATATTGATATTATTAAAAATTTGATTTTGATAAATATGTGCTTGGTATTATTAATTTCTAATCATTTGCTTTTATCTTAATGAATATGAGCAATGATCTGGGAGATAAATCATAAAAGAAATCCATTAACAAAAAGAAATAACTGTCATATTATTCTTTACTTCCTAATTTAACTAAATAATTAACTTGGGAAAATTTAGCAATGAAAGACGGAAGTGATGGAAGAGTACGTTTCAGTTTCAAATATTTTTATCTGCATGCTTATTTATTTTAATTCGCCTTGTTAATTTAATATAATATGTTATTTCATTAATATTCGAATACTTGCACCCGGAGGGTACAAATCTTTGCTAGTTAAATTAATTACCTTAATACAATTCCTGTCTTTATGAGTTCTTTTATTATAACCAAGAGCATATGAGTAATGTTCTTTTCGGTCTCACACGCTATCTGCTGTGATCTTAGCGGTATTAAAAAGACAGTGAAAAGAACCGGATGTTCATCCCGTGATGTTCAAGAAAATTTGTCATAAAATGGTCCGTACACAGGGAGCCTTCTGGTAAACAATAAAACCAAAATAAGGTATTTTAAAACCAATCAAAAGTGTTCGCGCGCAAATACATAGTCATTTCGGTTTATACTCTTTGATACTTTAAAAACGGATAGTTTTTTTCTTGTTTTTTTTTTTTTTCGATTTAATACCGAGGAAGTCCAAATTACAGGACAATCGAGTATAAATCAAAAAAGCGTTATAGGAACTTCCTCATGGTGATCCTAATATCAAAAATCACTAACACACTGACATTCAATTTTAATATGATAGAAAAACACATTTATTAGTTTAGAATATCATTTTAATATTCTCGAACGAATATTCGCCTTTTCAATTTTCATGATCATCTCGGATCAAGATTTACAAATGAAAGTAAGAACGTTTCGTCTAGCCCAATTATCTTTTTTCAATTTTTTTTTTATTCAAAACTGAATTATCAGAAGTAAATTGACAGTTTTTTTTAACAAATATTTATGAAGATAATTGCACGTATGTATATGTGTTTATATGCATCTACAAAAATGTGTGTGTGTGTATGTGTGTGTGTGTGTGTGAGAAAGAGTGTATTTGTATATGCACAAATACTTAGTAATTTCACATCGCAAAATAAGAAAACAAAATATGAAAAACCAAAAACATAATTTTGCGTGATAGTTTTCTAATATGATCTATGATTTATTTATCAACTACGTTATTACATTTTCTATTTAAATCATTTAATAAAGGATACCGATTACAAGCGTCACGATAGTCAAATCTTCTGCAAATACTAAATTCTCTGTAGTATGTAATATGTTTATCAGACGAGATCAAAGTATCTTTAAAATTTTGATACGGAAAACCCAGCTTGGATTTTGCGCCTGGCGTATTTAGATGTCATGCATATTTTGATAGGTCTGAATTCATGAAAGAAAGAACTCCGTAAATAGATTATTAGCTCCGTAAATAAAGTTGAAATTTTTATTTTATATTTACCTAAAAATAAAATACTTTTCCATTTTCAAGTATTCGAGTAAAAACATTTAAATTATTGTGTTACTCCTTCCACCAGTTCAATTCACTCGGTCAATTGATGGTTTGTTGTAAACTATTTTTTTTTATTATGAATAAAGATTTCCTTAAAACAAATTTTATGAATTTAACAGATTTATTTGACTTAGGAAATGCCACAATTTTCTTCTGTAACTGGTATGAACTGTAACATTAGTCCTTAGTAATAGACTTATTTAATTTATAAGTTTTTCGGCTTTTCAAGAGATATGAGGAATAAGTTACGTAACTTTATTCCATTGACCCTCGGCAATTTCCATAGAAAACAAAGCTAAAAAGATGTGACTGACCTATAAAAATAGTTTTTACTTCCTAATCAATGAATTAATAGACCGATTTAATGATTAGTAATCATTAAATCAGTCTATTAAATCTGGTGTAAGATCCTGGTTACATAAAATCCTACTCCTGTCCTAATAGACCAATTTGGAGGTGCACTACCAGAAATATGATGGAGTTGGACTAATTAATTCTACCATTTTACTTTTTTCTTCTTAAAAATAAAAAGAGGTAGGACGATTATAAGGGTGGTGAAAACGACAAATTCCCTCATGAAAAAATATGGAATTCTAAAATCATCATTTTGTGACAGGTATCATGAAGTGTTGAGTGCCATTTTTTAAACCTTAGTTTGTCTTTACTAGGGAAGATGCACGTGGTGAGTTCCAGAGATCATTCATTCCTTGCGACTTGATTATCTTTTAGCAACTATGCTCACGGGCCCGTGTTTGTGTTGCCTTGACGTCCACTTAGTAAGTGTCTGAAGCGAAGGTATTAATTCCTTCCTTCCCTTGTCCCAGACAGTCTCAGCCAGATGTTGACACATTTTGATTTGTTTCTGGGGATCTCATTTGTTCCAAGTCTGCACTAGTTTTAAAATGCTTTCTGAGCACGGTGGTTAGTGGAAGTGAATATCCGCTGACACTTGAACGAGATATCAAGCGTTGATGATGAAGGTAAACTTAGATATAGTAGTTTTTATTGAAGATCTGTTAAGGTAGGGAATCGTTCAGCATCATACTATTGATTCGTCCGACGAAATCATTTTCTTGGAGAAATGGAATCCACCAGCTGATCAGCAACAAACACCACTAAAGTTACTTCAAGATGTTACGGTGGTCGCAAGGCCATAATTATTTCTGTTTTTTTACCTGTCCTAGCCCAACCGTTTCCTAGATTGTTGAAATAATTATTTCTGTTTTTTACCTGTCCTAGCCCAACCGTTTTTCTAGATTGTTGAAATAATTATTTCTGTTTTTTACCTGTCTAGCCCAACCGTTTTTCTAGATTGTTGAAATAATATTTCTGTTTTTTACCTGTCCTAGCCCAACCGTTTTTCTTGTTGTAATTATTCTGTTTTTTACCTGTCCTAGCCAACCGTTTTTCCTAGATTGTTGAAATAATTATTTCTGTTTTTTACCTGTCCTAGCCCAACCGTTTTCTAGATTGTTGAAATAATTATTTATGTTCCTATTTATGGAAGAGCCGTGACTCCGTTAGGGAATGTCATCATGATGTTGGTTAGGTGTGTGTTCTGGAATGTTGCGTAGTGTACGGAAGTATTAGCGATTTTGAGAACGTCATTTTACTGTACCTCACTTTGCCATGCTGAAGTAGATATAGCTGCTCTTAGACTGTCGGGAAAAAATGAAAACTACTCACCTGCAATCTTCCGAGGGAAGAAAGCAGGAATGAAAAATGCGTAGGAATTTATACTTGTGGTTGGTGTCAACTATTATTTGATTGGTCGAATTGGTAGATAAATACCCTGTCACCACTCACGAAGGCACTTTCTTCAGGACTTTTTTTTCTGGACTATTTATACGAGACCTAAAGTTTCAGTTCCTTTTTTACCCACTTGCAAGGTCGCAACAAGGTTTGTTGCAAGCTTTTTCCCTATTCAAACCCGACCAGGAGGTCTTTATTGGTGTACTCAACCAAGTCTACTGGCAATTTGCCAAAAGACAACTGTATGGAAACTGTGATTGTTAGTAGTGTCCGTGGTTCGGATTAGCCGTTTTAATTTTCTTTGTGGAAGAGCCGTAAAGGCTTTAGGGGCTGCTGAAATATTCCATTCTCGCAGTGACGTTGGCAGGTTCTGTAATTCCTGATTTCGGCTTAGCCCATGTATGCCCGTTCAATTTCGAGTATATACTTTAACTTTACCCCCCCCCCACCTTCAGCACACTGAATTCGCTTAATTTACATTGTCATGGTTGTTATTAGTGTCCGTAGTTTGTGTTAGCCATCTTATTCCTGTTTCTGGAAGAGCTGCGACTACCTTAGGGAGTGTATATACCATGTCTTAGTTGACAATTCTTGCATATAACGTTGACAGGGTATATAATTCCGGAAGTTGGCGTAGACCACGCAAAGCCGATCAATGTCAAGTACATTATTTTATTACACCTCTAGATAAGCATCCGTTACGGGGAAAGTAATAAATTGTTTCTTACGCTGAGATAAACGACAATTAAACCTTTGAAGCAAAGTTAGCGTTCATTAATAGGTTTGTCAAACGCCAGAATATGTTAAGAGAACGATGCTTGAATAACGCATTGATTATGAAGGTTTAAGAAACGGCTTCATCCTTGTAAAGCTATTGACCATTTGGTGATAAATGGACGAAACTGGAAGAGGTCTCCGGAAGACAATTATACTAAAATACAAGAAGGAAGTCTCTTGGGGCGATAAGTAACAGGGAATTTGATTTAATGTGTAACACAAAATTTAGATTTGTTTTGGTTTATTTTTAGCGGCATTTGTTCATTTTGTAAATTATGTAAAGGCGAAAATATAATTCAAATTTAACTATAGAATTTATAAAGTATGAATATATTTATTTCCCACGAGAAATCAGTCGTACGGCCACCTGCAGCATATCACACAAACCATCCAAGTAAGAGGGAAAAGACACTGCTGGAGAAGCAAGGACAAACTCATAAGTGACGTCCTCCTGTGGAAGCTAGCACATGGGCACGCCAGTGTGGGCCGACAAACAGAGACGTACACTGACAAGATCTGTGCGGATACAGGTGGTGCATAGAAGACCCCCGAGAATGATAGGGACGGATGGAGAGAGATTGTCATGGATATCCGTGCTAACAGCGTGACATGATGATGATGATGATGATGATGATGATGATAAATATAGATATTTTTAAGATTGTTGAATTTACATATTTGTGTTTATATATAATCATTGGTAAACGATTATAAGTTCCAGTAGCTGTTCATAATACAAATAATTTGCCCACAGATTTATAATATTAATACTAATATATAATAGTGATAATCTAACCGATATTGATAAACTAATAATATATAATACTAATAATGTCTATATAAATATAGGGTTTCCAATTTATCTCTCTTTCTCTTTCTCTCTCTCTCTCTCTCCATATACACACACACTTATATATATACACACACACACACACACACACACACACACACACACATATATATATATATATATATATATATATTATATATATATATATATATATAAAGGGGGGTGATATCAAGTTTCCTTGATAGGATTCAACTAAAATCGAGAGTTCAAACGTACATATAAAGATTTACGTATATATTTTTACATATACGGGGTGTTATAGATAACTGGATACCTTGGTGTATATATAAATTCATTTTCGATATTTCTTAGTTTTGCCAGTCTGATGTTTATTGATTTGAAGACCTCATATTACATACTCATACACATATACCCATGTTGGGTACATACACACGTGTTCTTTTACTGGAGAGAGGGGGAGAGATAGACACTGGTAGATAGAGAGATACATAACTTAGTTCCTTGGCCATTGGGGATCTCTAGTCGTTTTTATTCTTTCTCTCTGACTTCTATTTCTCTGTTCTTGCTGGTTGGTCGTCCTTGATTCATTTCTTCTTCTAGGTCAGTCTTATTGCCAAGACATTCATCAACCACAAAACCCTATTATTTATTTAAACTTCTATTTACTTAACTAAACACCTTTCCTCTAACTAAACACAGCGCGTGTGTGCAAGTGAGTTTCGGCTAAGGCAGATAGGTCTTATCTGCCTGACGTCCAAGCTGAAACTAACGGTTTAACTTGGTCCCACGTGACTTCCAGTAATATTCCATGGAAAGTCCCGCCTGTGCTATGAAAAGGGGCCATCCCTTCAGAAATACAGGGGATTGACAATAATCTTATGCAACCGCATAGATTATGCAACAACCTCATACCCGGTCTCACTGGTATGATCATCCCGTTTCAGTGATTTTTTTTTTTATCATTTTTTTTAAAATTCTGCGTTTGTTAAATATCGGGAACTGGCGTCAATCACGTACCCCCCACACACACACATCCACGCACACCCTCATCAACACACACACAACACACACACACACACACACACACATATATATATATATATATATATATATATATATACACGGGAGCAGTGTGAAAAGTTGAAATAATAACATCATATCTGTTGCTGATGTCTTCTTTTATTTATGGGATCAAATCACTGTCAAACTGATGGAAGAAGTGTGTTGATCACAAAGGGTCGGGGTTATGTTAAAAAAAATAAAACTCATATTCCAATTTACTAATAACAAATACTTGTTTATGCACAGTTATATGTTTTCAAGTATTCTTATCTAATGAATATGATTTTCAGTCACATCTAATTGAACCATAACAGCTACCCTCTATCTACGGATCAGAGTTGACTTGGATTCATTCCAACAATTGCAACAGGATTTCCCAGACATTCAAAGCGTGTAACGCAGGATGAAGTTTAGTGACATATATAGGACCCCCTCCCCCCACTGTTTGGCATGTCTTATCCTTCTGCAGGAAATGCAGTGTATATATACTAGTATCTGAAAGTAAATGGAAGTGAATCCGACAGTTTGAGTTTAACATTTTTAGAAAATAATAACATCATTTGTTTTTTCTAAAAATGTTAAACTCATTCTAGTATCTACCGGTAGGGCACTTTTGCATTTAGAAACACTTTCGGGGCATTCCCGTGGTGTAGTGGCTATCACGATGGACTGCCATATAAGCGAGTTAAAACTCAAGTTACGCTAATACGCTCATCTCAGACTAATACCTCTGGGAATGGTATGAATCTCCTTTTCCTCAAGATATGTGTTAAATAGTACAACTACTATTATTCTACAACGATGGCATTGGTATTGAATAACCCACGAAGTTTGACATGACATTAAACAAAGAAACCAAACCGAAACCTTAGAAAATCGCTCGAATATATTTTGTGTAAATTTAAAAGTATGTATTTACCAATCCATCGCACGTGCACGATGTGACACATGATCAATTTCTAAGTGGAGTTTGATAGGTTTTAATTCAGAGTTGTCCTATTTTCTAGACGGGTTGCCGTACCAAGCTTAAAGAGTCCAGTCTGCCCTACTATTTATCCAT
>CM042144.1:99787481-99827850 GCA_023376005.1 Doryteuthis pealeii | reverse complement strand
CAAGAGTTCTCTTCCCGTTGACATCATCCGCGGGGTTCTGCAGGGAGATACGTTAGCACCATATATATTATAATATGCCTAGACGACATACTCAGAACATCATTAGATACCCTAAAAGAAAAAGGTCTCACACTAAGGAAAGCAAGAAGCAGGCGATACCCCGCACAAACAGTCACAGATGTGGACTATGCTGATGACCTCGCGCTCCTTGCCGATACGCCGACACAGGCTGAGACACTACTACACAGCCTGGAGAAGGCAGCAAAGAACGTTGGCCTTTATGTGAACTCTGATAAAACTGAGTTCATGAGCTTCAAAAAGCAAGGGGACATCTCCACACTTGACGGCAAGCCTCTTAAGTCAGTAGAAAAATTCACATACCTAGGGAGTAATATCTCATCCACAGAAAACGATGTTAACACTCGAATAGGAAAGGCATGGTTGGCCACCAACAAACTATCAGTCATATGGAAATCCGATCTCCCCAACAAGCTAAAGAGGCGATTCTTCCAGGCTGTGGTAGTGTCGGTACTTCTGTATGGCTGTACCACTTGGACCCTAACGAAGCGTCTTGAGAATAAGCTAGGGAGCTGTACGAGAATGCTACGGACGGTCCTGGATAGGTCGTGGAAGCAGCACCCCACAAAAGAGCAACTATATGGCCACCTGCCCCCATCTCACAAATCATACGAGTGAGACGGACTAGACATGCAGGTCACTGCTGGAGAAACAAGGACGAGATCGTAAGCGACGTACTACTGTGGAAGCCAGCACATGGCGCGCTAATGTGGGCGCCCAGCCAGGACCTACATTGACCAACTATGTAGGGATACTGGCTGCAGCGCAGAGGAGCTGCCGGAGTCAATGACTGATAGGGAAGGCTGGCGAGAGATCATCATGGATATCCGTGCAAACTGCACGACATGATGATGATGATGATTGCGACCAACAAAGCCTTCATCAGATGATGACTCTGGGTTCAGGCATGGTTTCGGGACCGAAGCATCATTACCACTAACCCAGAGCGCCCCAGCAGTATCTCACGATACCACCAGACTTTTTCAGTTTGATGTCACAATATAGGACTGCCATATCCATGCTGATGTGGTTAGAGCCTTCTCCTGAATCTTATTTAAGTATTTCCTTTTGTCTGGTGTAGAAAGTCCAAGTTGAGTTGGTAATAAATCCCCGACACCCGACTTATATATGACTTATACCCGACGTATATGTTAATTCCTATTTGTTTCTATTGTGGACAAAAAGAAATTGCCATTAATCTTTAAACGTTGTTCTTCGCTCCTGGATAAAAAAAAAAATCTTAGAATTTAACGTATTTCTTTTGTAAAAACAAACGGATTTGCACGTTTTTATTTACAGAAATGAATAAAACAACATATTTATACTAACATTATAGTTGAATAGTGTTGCACACCTTGTACGGAACCTTTTTTGGATATTAGACTTTTTGGTCATTGGTGTCCAGTGAGATAACTGAGATGTTTGAGGCGACACGTATCAAGCTCATCAAAAGCTGCTTTTGTAGCTGCCCAGCTGTTGCAGTTGAACATAATCAAAGGCTCATATTTCATCATATAGGCGCAATCCCTTTGTTAGAAGAATGTTTGATCCGCGGATCTATATGTCCAGAAACACAACTACGATGTTTGGTCATATTTACAGGTACCCGAAGAAGTACTTGCACAAACATTTGCTGTAATAAGGTAAAGAAATTGACGGGAACGAAGTTGACCGCTACCACATAAATGTACTTGATAAGCTGCGGGATCCCTAAGATCTGGCAAGCGACTTAGGGATCTAAAAATCATTACAAAGGAAAAGAAAGAATGGCTTCAAATGAAGAACGACTGAATTCTGCTGTAGGATATTCCAAACCACTAAAGCGGCAGAATACTGTAAATCATGATCATCATCAGAATTGTATAAAATTGAATAACAAATTTAGTTGGTTGGTTTTGTTTAACGGCATATCAACGCTTTTCGTGTCATTTAATACCGAATCAATTTATTTTTTATAAGGTTGCTTAAAGTTCCTGCTATTGCTTAAATGGTTACCCATCTAAGTATTAAACAGACTCATTGCTACTTAACTTCGGTGATCTAGCGGAAACCCGTGCTTTAGCATGATTTTCTCGTATTTAGAAATTTCTATAAAACTCTAAATAAACTACTCAGCAGAAAATCTAAATGGTATATTCTGTAAAATGGGTTAATTTTAGATTTCCATTTCTAGTTCGCAAAATAATATATGAAGAAGAAAATACGTATTTCGCATTTACTTTAGACCCAAGAACCTGGGAACCTGATCAGAAAGAAAAAAAAAAAAGATTTTGTTATATTGACTTTAGGAATTGAATTTTTATATCCTCGTGTTTAGGCAATTATTTTGTCTTCCTCCCCGGTGGTGAGTACATGTGTACTCTTATTATGATCATAAAAACAATATATATATATATATATATATATATATATATATATATATATATATATATATATATATATATATATATATGAAACGAAAATAAAACAAATATCACATGGCCGTCATCCAAGAAAACTATTCAAATCGCTTAGGGAATTGATTTTGTTTATGGCTATTGCTTTTCTGAGCGATACTAGATGCAGCGGTCTACTTTCACAGTGGAGAAAACAGGAAAGAGGAAGTGAGAAAAGAACAAACAGTGAGGAAATGGGTGCCAAAAGGAGGTTGAAAGAAAGTAAAATTTATTCCAACTGCAAAGACATTCTATTACTCCTACTCTTGGTGATTTTGATAGATGTCAGGATAATCAGCCAATGCTATTCCAAACCTTTCATTAATTAAGGTCTCCTGCTAATAAATCACCAATAAACATAGGTATGCTGCCCTGGCATGATCCATTGATCAGACTACTCATCTCAATGACCGATTCGCTCATATATTGCGCTCGAAACATTAAGAACATTTCATATTTGTCTTTATATTTTAGTACATTGGTACTTTATATTACGAGTTTATTTCTTTTCACTCGTAACTCAATAGTCTCGTATCTTTCCCAATGGAAATAAACCGAAATGCCATTAATCCGTTCCAACCTCGACAAAAACGTACAATTTATTTTTTTTTAATAAGGAAAATATCACTCTATTGTTTAAAAACATAATAAAATAAAATGTAAAGAATTATGTAATGTAATGTTTTAATGTTAATTTCTCATAAATAATATCGTTCTTCGGCGTATTAAATGTAGAAACACAAATGTTTTAGTGAGCTTATTATGATATGCGTATCGGAAGCTCATTCGTATCTCAAATTTTAGAGTATAAAGCAAAAATCTACCGAGTGGCAGCTCGTAACTCAGTAAACTCGTAAAAGGGGGCACTTGTTAGTCATGGTACCATTGTATAATATTAAGCAAACTTTACGCATAATGCCCCTATCGTCCACGCTATTTTCAGATCGCTCCGCCCATATTCAGGTTTAGCGTAGTTAGTACTCGGCTTAGCTTAGTGGTGGTACTAGGCCAGAACGCCCTGTTATCTGGGAGTCCATCTCTACAAAAGAGTACGCCCTTTCCAATAGGCTCACCTGTTGATCGTGGTTGGCGACCTGTAATGCTTGAGGGCGGGTTTGTAGTGGCTGAGCGGTCTGCGAGATAGGTACTGAGTGGTCCCGGCACATGAAAAACTTCAATTCGGTCCTTACTTAGGCTAGATGGGCGGGTGGAGAATCCGGTCAATCGGTTCGTTATGTCAAGCCCTAGAAACTATATGATTGTTCCGACTGTATTCTTCAAATTGTACTAATGGCAAACACTCAATTCTTTTTGCCATATAGGTGCCAAAAGGCGGTGCTTGAGGGTCAACCACTAGTATTTATTAATACATATGAAGTTAAGGAAAAATATTTCTACTGATTTATTAATATATATTGAGTTAATAAAAATATTTCGGCAAATTTATTAATAAAAATGAATTTAATGAAAATCATATCGACCAATTAAATAATGCACATGAAATTAGTGGAAATTATTTCTACCAATATTTACTACACAACAATTTGATGGAGATTATTTCCACCAATTTGTTAATGCACATGAAGTTAAATCATATTAGTCTTATTAATTTTTGTTTAAACTATATATAAATATGTATATGTGGAGAAAGTAGACAAACACGGGATGTTATGGAACCTGGATGTTTATTGTCTCGATGATGCAACGTTTCGGTCTCTTATTAGATTTTCAGGACCTGGATACAGTACTCGCTTCAATGCTGGACATTCTCAAAATGCTGAAACAGAAGGTCGCCAGTAGGGAGAGGGGTGGTTGGAGGTGGTTAGTGGATTTTCCTCTCACTAGATGGGGAGTGTCAGAATAGTGGATGGTGGTACCACAGGTGTTGGTCTAGAAAATTGGATTGTTGAGGATTGATTAGCTGAATATGTGTATGTGTGTGTGTGTGTGTGTGTTTAATTGTTTTTTGTTTATATGTGTTGAGGAACTGGATTTGTCGTTAAGTTATATGTGTGTGGTTGATATGTTAGATTTATTTTTTTTTTAATATAAAGGGGTATAGGGTAAGATTTGTTAAAATTGTAAGTGAGCATATGTATAACATTATTATTATTATTATTATTATTATTATTATTATTATTATTATTATTTGAGTTTTCACATCAGTGTTAGCTGATGGTCTTTCACTGGAGTCTGAGTGACAGCAAGTCTCCTCAGGTCTCCAGGACTCTTCTGAGTATTCTGGCAGATTGCAGCAGTGCAGTGTTCTGAATGGTTTCAATCCTTCCTCTGATATCCAAACTTTCCAAACCCTTTTCTAATCCTTTTGGGACTGTTCCAAGTGCACCAACTACAATTGGTATAACTTTCACTTTCATATTCCATAACTTTTTCAGTTCTCTGGCAAGGTCCAGATATTTGTCAATTTTTTCATTTTCCTTTAACTTCACCCTGTGATCCGCTGGCACTGCAAAATCCACCAGTTGACAAGTTCTTTCTCTTTTGTTAATCAACACTAGGTCTGGTCTTCTTGCAGGGATAAGGTGATCCGTTTTAATTTCAAAGTCCCAGAGAATTTTGTGCGTTTCGTTCTCAAGAACAGATTCTGGTTTATGCATATACCATTTTGTTGTGTGGTCAAAATTTAATTTTTTGCATAATTCCCAGTGGATCACCTTCCCAACCCAGTCGTGTCTAGTTTTGTATTCTCGTTGTGCTAGTTTGCTACATTCGCAGAGTATATGGTTAACAGTCTCATCTCTATTACCGCAAAGTCTACATTTACTATTTTGTTGGGTCTTATCAATTTTCGCTTTGATGTAGTTTGTCCTTATGGATTATTATTATTATTATTATTATTATTATTATTATTATTATTATTATTGTTTTATTTAAGGTATAAATCTATTGAGGTATAAAAGTTAGATGAATAGGTGTGAACATCCGGGCAAATTATACAATAAAATGGCACTGTATTGACTTATATACTGCTAGCTAGATCGCTAGATTAATTCCTGTCAATACTGTATACTTATTGATAACCAGTCTCGGTACTTTTTGAACGAAATGTTATGGCAGAAGTCAGGTGCAGTTTCTTCTATACACACCAGACCTGGCACCATGCGATATTTTAATTATTTTCAAAATTGTACCGCAAACTCCAGGACAATATTTGATAGATCCATAGACATATTGATTGATAGATTTTAACGGCAGGTCAACCCTTTTGTGTGGTTGTATGCCTAGAATTTAGGAAATCACGTTTAGTGTATGTTCATCCTGATAGTTTTGTGTAGCATTTCTCAAGAGTTAGTATTAGTATACACTCTTATAAATTACGAATACTTTTAAACAAATCAATTTGACCCATAGATGGGAACCTAATATATACTATCACTCCGGGTCAGTGTAAACCTGAGAGTAATGTAAATGAAGGAGAACTCTAAATACGCCAGGTCACCAGAACTGTAATTATCGTTACCTATACTTTAGTTTTTTACATAGGACACCCTTTTTGAGAGGGCATTGTCCCTCTGCACGGACTACATATTCTAAGTCCCGTCGACATTTTTATAAGATTTTTGAGGACGTAAGTAAAAAGGAAAGTTGGTGAGATTGCCAGTGGTCGGTATCAGCTGAACATCGAGGGAGTCTATCCCCATTTTCACTAGCGCCTGACCACGGAGATTGTTTTTCCGTTTGAGGTGGAGCGCCACACCTACCATCAGCTCCCGACTTTACCGCACAGATCCGTACTGTGCTACTTCTGCACTGAGTTGGTGGGGGCCGCTATCGAACCAATAACTTGTAGTTCCTAGGTGGATGTTTTCCCGACTGAGCTGGGCTGTGTAGAAGAAATTAAATCAATTCGACATTACCACTTCCCACCATATCAAAATACATGTTTCAGGTTTGTTTCCTCTTTTGAAAGGGTCCGAAAATTCAAGGTAATATTAATCTTTTGAAAGTCTCTCCAGCAAACGAAATGCAATTCCTTTCCCAACTGAACACGCCACTCTCACATCAAATGGCAGTCGTCAGATTTCACTTGCCGTCCAAACACTTTCTTCCACTCTCGCCCCGTCAGCGACAGTCCGTCTTTATTTCTGATCGTTCGAATGCGCTTATGCACATTCGGATATACTTTATTTGGGTCTCTACTAACAATACCTCAGCTACGAGGAGGTAGCGAGTTCGAGTATCCGTAGCCGCTCACCACAGGCCAAACATATCTTGACGCGCTTTGTTTGTGGGGGCTGGGAATCCGCTTTTTATAGGGCTGCCTTTCAGTCTTCTCACATTTCCGCTCATAGATATACTGATTTTTGGGTCTATTTTGTATAGAAAGAAACGTTTATCTTGGTAAATACAGCAGTAAAAATGTTACTTTGAGACAGTTAAGTATTTGCTATCATGGATAGAAATGATAGCAATAATTTCCAGTGCTGAATATTTTTAACTCACTTAAAAGACTGACAAAACGCATTTATCTTAGAGCCCATACAAGAATTGATAACTAAACGGTCTGGTTTTTCTCTTTTGTGATATATCTATAAAAAAATTAAGACGATGGTACGAAAAAAAGTGATATTCAAATCATTCTATGCTGAGGTTAATGACCGTTCACTTTTCGTCGGGGAAGGGGATAAAATATTAGAATAGTCGGTGAGTGACTCATATATTTTCATTGGGTGGCGGAATCTCGTTAAGGTATAAGAATTGCACTTTGTATGGATTGAATTTCCTGGTAAAGTATGCTCCACATTAATGTTGATAGCTTTTACATCCTGTGGGAATGAGATGAGGGAATATGGCCATTATTATCTGAAAGTCGAATCCAAGGCAACGTTTATGCATAGCTATTAAGTTGTTTTTTTGTTATCTTTTTGCATGATATTAAACAACTAAACACTTTTACATGAATCTCCAAATCCGCCAGTTTGCATACTAATTCTAAAGTGGTTTGCTTCAAAAGTAGTTTCCGTTTTAATTTTCTTTTTAATTTCAGAGTTTATTTCAAGTACATAAAAAAAAACTATCAATTATTTCACGATAGTATTGTAGGGGTTATTTTCCCATTTGCCTGAGGAGTTATATGCCCGCCGGTTGTCGTTTGTTCCCACTAGGGGACCTCTGGTATTTAAGCAGCTGATTCGAATTTCTCTTCCTCTTTCCTCGCTACGAGACCACATGGGTTAGACACGGTCTACCCCTTTCTCGGTGGGGCTCCGGCTCCCCTCCTTGTAAGTCATTTCTATCTATGGACGCTCCAGTCCTTTTATATATGTAGGTTTATCTACTCTTGTATTTGTATCTTATGTATCCATGTACTCTTCTATTATGTATCCTTTCTATTCATGTGCTGTTATCTATTAAATGTATTGTCCCTCAACCATTGGCGGAGTTGTAAGTTCTTCAAATATTCACTTTGAATCTTACAGTATCAATACTATTATTATATGCGTGGGATATTTAAAAATTATCCGCTCTCTTGTATTATGGAAGCCGAACTCATCGTGGATGATTTGATAGGCAGAACCGTGACTAACCTGCAAAGAACAACCTACCTTACCGATGATAATTTCGCCATTACTATCTATCGATCTTGCTGAATCTTCTCATCAATGGTAGTGTTTGGTGGGCGTCCTCCTCCCTCTTCATGTGTCACGCTTGGCCGGACATTTTTAAATTTCTCTATCCACTTATACACATTTCTACGCGGAAGTACACTGTTCCCGCATTGTGATAAAAAATATCTGATTAATTTCAGGCCTGAAACTCCTTTCGACCAAATATATCGGATCCCTTCCTTGGTGCATACTGCTAGTGGAGCGATCATAATTAAATCTTTAAAGGCAGCAAGAAAAATGTCTCCATCAGGCTCAAATATAGAACACGTGACCACAATGATGCCAACTATAGGCACGCTTGCACAGAAAGCAGTTGCTGTCTTAAAAGCGGTGGATTTCTTTTTTAACGTTAGGTAATGTATATAGAAAAGCGACTCATAGCCGTATTGTGGATAGCGTTCATTTTTAAAGTAAGGACGTAATACACGCGAAGTCAAAAGTCAAGAAGTGATTTATTTATATTTCTAAGTATTGTTTTTTTTTCTATATTTTACTCCCATAGTATATATATATAATAGATAGGTCTTCAACAAGAGCAAAAACGGGATGAAATGACCGTTAGAAGAAGAATGCGCAAACAGAACGCTGTTAGTCAAAGTTGGAATTTTTCAAAAAATGCGTTATTTGTATTAAAAATAAAATGAATTTTATCTAAAAATAAAATGAATTTTATTTTTAATATTTAAAAATCAGAAGCATTACAGTTTATAATAAGACTCAAAAGAGCCTGATGTAAAATTGTTTAAACAAGTGTATAATTGTATAAAAAGTGTATATTAAATATCAAAATTGTTCATATGCTGTTTGCGCATTCTTCTTCTAACGGTCATTTCATCCCGTTTTTGCTCTTGTTGAAGACCGATCTATTACATACAGTCGATACAGATATTCTGAGGGACCTCAAAACAGTGAGGGTGGGGGCCGATGTGCAGTTAAAACCGTTGAGAGGAAGGCCCCGAAACGGTGCACATTCTCTCCTGATGATCCCAAGCATTTGTATACATCATTTGTTTTTTCAATATATCAAATTCACAGATATAGATGTATATAATATACCAAACTTGTTGGTAAACCCTCGCGGTGGAAGGTATTGTATATAGTGAGTTTGCTCCAAATTTCTTTAGTCAGATCTTAGCTCTGAAGAGCATGAAGCGAAACTTTAAGTAGGTTTATCTGACACATTAGGTTGATCTTTAATATATATATATATATAATATATATATATATATATATATATATATATAATTGTTTTTGAATATGATAGAGAAACAAAGGAACAATGTAAGAAGTAAATATAGAAACATGGCTGAAACTTGATATAAAATAAACCCGTCTCAGTTGAAAATGTAACCATTGAAGACCTGAAGAAAGAACCCGAATTTAAATATATGAAATAAAGAGTAGATGCACAAACTGATCGATATTATAAGTGTCGGTTAAATATACAGATTTGACTCTTGTCATCTCGTGAATTTTGATATTCCGGCGAAAAGCAGAGTGAAATTTAAACAAAATTGAAAGATAAACTAATACTTGGATATTGACAGAAAACTGAAAAAAGAACTTGGGAATATGAGGGTGAAGGTGATAATAATTGTAACAATTGTGCTACGAACGGTCCCCCAGGGATTTGAAACAAAGACTGGAATAATTGAATCGAGACCACATAGACAAAGGATTTGTTAAGAGCAGGTAGAATACTCGGAAGAGTCCTTGAGACCAGGTGAGACTTGCTGTCACTCAGACTCTAATAGAAAACCACCAGCTAACACAAGTATGAAACGCTCTCAAGGAGCGAAATAATAATATCCGTTTGTTTACATCATTTTCCACTAAAAATTATATCCTTGCAGCTTTGTTTTAAATAAAATTAATGTGTATATATTTATGAGTAATGCTGTTGTGTTTAAACCATATCTTTCAAGTGCAGTTTTGAAAGCCTATTACAAGAAGTGACTTGATATTTGGAATTTCACTTTAGTGCCAATATTAATTTACTTCAAATTTAAATATCAATCTAGTTCCGCGATACCGTGATAGATACTTCGATCTGAGCGCTATTTCCCAACACATCATAAATCTGTTTGATGACGTGGATACATTTTCTCTTCATACCAAGAAATATGTATTTGCTTGAAAAGAAAAATAGAAAAATGAAATGAATTAGAAAACAATGTCAGTAGTCATAGTTACATGACACAGTCGTACCCAAGTGAATCAGAATAAAACAACGGCTTATCCCTGGGGGCTTCCCCTCAAGAAACACCTAGCACCTCAACTAAAAGTAATAGGGGCTGAATTTATGATTTACGAGGCGCCCCCGAAGGGTAATGCCGACGGAACTAAACCTTTTTGCCCCGGCCCTGCCTGATTTTTATTTTCTGTAGAAACCCCCCAAACTAAACCAGCTTTGTGTCACATTTTTGCCTCGTGGGAATCGAAATAAATAACATACTTATATGTCACAGCGGAGGCGGGTTTAGCATAACGGTTATCACGATAGGAATTGAAATCCGTGCACAAATCATGGACGAGGCTGTTAGCGTTTCACTTTGTGCTAATGACATTGGAAAGGCATGAATCCCTAGTAGGGAAACTGGTATTTTTAATTTTGAAATGGGAACCGGTCTAGGAGAAAGACTAATCTGAATTCTATCTATTTACTCATTGTTTCACATCCTGTCTGTTGTACAGGTGTTAAACACCTGTCCCAGCCTTGTCGGTTGAATAAGAATTAAACAACTGCTTAGTTTAAGATGGTCTTCATCATAGTCAGCACCTGCTAAATTCTTAAAAGGGTTCATGACTGGGTTTATTTTCCGGTGCTCGAAGTGCCCCTATTGGGGAATTCCGTCTGAAGATAAGCATTATTTTCATCCCAACGGTAGGTCCTCTTCCTACGTAACACCCCCCTTTGAACCAACCTTGTGTCATATATTGGTCTCGAGGGGAAGGAACTAAATACTATCATGCCAGTAGTCACCGATTGAGACTTCAAAAAATAATATTTTTCATGATTCAGATGACTTAGATGTTGATGTCCTTAGCTAGATTCAAATTGACTATTTGTGTGTGTGTGTGTGTGTGTGTGTAAAATGAAACTGGACGTGAATCCAACGGTATGTTGAAAAAATAAATAAAGAAAAAGAAAGTATAGAATGGATAATATAGGATATTTTAATCAATTTTGCTTACACGTGTTTCGGTCAGGAGTTTATCCATGTGTACATTATTCAAACTTTTATTATTTTTAAATAACCAAATGAAATGAAATAATAATAATAGAAAAAATGTAAAAATGTTCCGCACACAAAGAAAATTCGACCTTCATCAGAGTAAATCCTTATTTGAAATGAAATTCATTGGAAAAAGCTGAGAATCTTTTGAAATGTTCCAAAAAAACGTTTTTTTTTAAATTCACGTTCAGACGGGAGCGAGAAAAACGGTTAATGGCGACATATCACATGCGGACAGATTTTGACGCGAAGAGAATTTTGTGGTATTCTTAATTATCAAAGCATGACGGACTTTATATATATATATATATATAATATATATATATATATATATATATATATATAAACACCACTGAACAACTCGTAAATTTCTAACATAGAAAAGGTTTGTTTAATCTTGGTATAGGGCTTTATTTTTCAATTGCTTCCCTTTACACATAAAAAGACAGAGATACAATAGAAACCGTATAAGATTAACATATTTTACGAGGTTGCTGTTTTTTTATTAAAACAAATGTTTCTCCAACTCTGTAAAAGTCAAACCCCTGTGGTTAATTTACCGCTGTAATATATTTTCCAAGTGCCAACCTATTGTCAAACCAGCCTCAGTAACTGAATTATTTTACTATCAATTCAGGCCAGAAAGTCAAAAGTGTCTTTTCTCCAAGCGTCATTATTTATTGTCCGGCCATTTATAAGGAACAGATACAATTTTCTTCTTAGCACAATACAGTGCTCAAAAATAGATAGATATTTGTGTCGTTTGTCTTATTTAAGATTTATGATCACTTCTCACAAAAAAAAATCTAAGAAAAATGAGTGACTTGACATCATGATAACATCCTGAAAAGAAGAAAGTAACAGTAGGCGAGATGTCATATTGACGATACAAATGTTCAGCGTGAACCATGACTGTTTTATTTATTAGAGGGAGGGGGTAAAATAAATATTGATACAAAGGTCTAAATCATATGAGAAGCATAGAAATGTATTGTACAGATCATATTTTAATATATACGATTAGTTTTTTTACTGAGTCTAGTTAAAGAGCCCTCTTTGACCTATCTGTAACACTTCGCTATACGCGTTTTGGTAGATGATATATAATATCAACTGATCAACTATAGGAATAATAAAATTTAACCACTCAAACGGCGCTTTCAGAAGTCATTTATAGTCACATACTATTCATAATTAAAAGGATCGAGACCGGGAAATTAACTATATATAAATAAACTATCTAGTTTCTCAATAGTCAATGGAATTGCCTCCCATCTTTATAACTATCTAACATACACTCCTTTTCTAAAGATTTTTGATGAGATTTAAACAAGTCTTTTCTTGGATTTTCCTTCATTCGTTAATGGTTACACGTTCTAATTCCTGAAGGTTTTTTAGTGACCGATAATTTATTCGAACTTACAGTTCTTGCCATGAATTTCCAACAAGATTCAAGTCTGGACTCATTTAGGGTTTTCATAGTTTGTAAAGTTTCTAAATGCCATCCTTGGCCAGTTGAAAAGGGTAAGTAAGTAAGTTCTGAGTTATGCAATCCTTTGGTAAGCAAATAAGTTCTATCCTGCGTATAGTTAAAGGTCTAGTGATTTAATCCTATGTCCGTCGTCAATGAAAGTTAAAGAAGTTATGGTCACTAAGGTCCATTTAAGTATTTTATCAACAGCAGAGTACTTCCAGTGATTGGCCAAGAGTTTGATCTCATGGTTCTCGCCGAGTCTGTAAGTAGGTACGGTTATCTAGCATATACCTTATATCAAAATATTGGTTGTAAAGCATCACCTTTCTCGTGCCAAATTCTCTGTATATCATTACGTAGAAATATATCTCCATATTACTTGTCTCCAAAAGCAATTTTCTTTGTCCAAGAACGTTTTTTTTTTCAAAATCAAAGCAAACAACAATGTGACTTGGTTTATGAAGAAGGGGTAGCAGGAGTCGGTTTCTGTACAACCCATTTCTATTTAAACAACGTCTTGTGCGAGTACTTGTGTGGATACCCATCGTATCCATACTTTTATTTTTCAAAACAACTCTGGCGTTTATATTAACCTCACGACACAGTTTGTGTGCAGTTGTCGGTGACAATTTGGATTTTCTTCTACACCCAGTCAAATTCTCTGTCGTACCAAACAGTTAGAACTTCTTTATAACGGACTGTACTGTAGATCTAGGGTTAGTTAAACGGTTTTAGATAGTGCTGTCTTGTGGAAATGTATAATTCTCGGTCTCATGTCAACATTAATCCCCGTTGTCTTTCCTATAAATCATATAATTTCGAATTAGAGGCACCTCACGTGGTGTAATGTTTAGCAAACTAGATTAGCAGATCATTGATCGTGAGTTCGATTCTCACTGTGCGCCCCGTAATTCTGGCCTTCTGCTGCATCTAAGCTTAGTAAATAACAATAATTTCGAATCAAATATTTCCTAAACTTGATTTTGATAGCAAACCGCAACAATAGATGTTATTTTATCTCATAAATAGGTATATTTATAACAAATATTGATTACTTGGAGTACTCCTAATTGCTGTAAACTTCTTCTAAGCTTAATAGGTATACATTATTTGAGGTAACCAATCGAGGGGAAGGAAAATTATGAATTCAAACTTGTTAAATTACACTTAAGAAACTGAGCATGTGTCGCATCCTGCTGTGTGGGGGGTATTATATATATATATATATATATATATATATATATATATATATATATATATATATATATATATACCAACCCCTCCACCCGAGCAGGATGTGACACTATGTCAGTTTCTTAAACTTAACAAGTTTGAATTCATTAATATATATATATATATCATTTTAGAGACATGAGATTTTCTTAAATTTTATGAAGTTTTGATGAATTAAACATTCATAATAACTTCATAAAAATTAAGAAAATCGTTGAAATTTTTTATTTGAATAATTTTAAGACGTCAACACTTTTTAAAAAGGTTGTCTATTAAGGATATTATAACGGTAATAACTTGTTTATATTGTTTTGTTTCATTTGAAAATAAATTCCTGGACGACTTTTCAAAACGTTACTTCTTAACATCTCATTGAATATTGTTTTATATAAAACTCTAGAACATCGGCATAACTATTAATTCATAATTCCATATTTCTAATTTACATACCGTCGGATTTATTTACATTTCTATCAAATATCACAGACACACACAACACACACGTATATATATATATATATATATATATATATATATATATATATATATATATATGTGTGTGTGTGTGTGTGTGTGTGTGTGTGTGTGTGTGTGTCCATATGTGTGTGTATGTGTTTACATTATATATCATATATGATATAAAATATTTATTATACTATATATATATATATATATTATATATATATATGTGTGTGTGTGTGTATGAGGTGTGTCAAATAAATATCAAGTTTTTTGTACTTTTTGTACTTGTATTCTGAAAAAAAAACATTCTTCATTTCTATCTTGGGAAATACAGCTTTAAACCTGGTATTTTTGACCTTGTAACTTGAAAAAAATAATGAATGGAAGCTTATCTTTTTTTCAGAAACAAGATGTGTCAAAATACAAAAAAAATCTCGATAGTTTGACTCACCTATATATATATATATATATATATATATTATATATATATATATATATATATATATATATAAGTAATCCACAGACACGTGTTTCGAAGTATCACTTCTCATCAGTGTAGTTATACCGTTTATTAGCTACCCCTATATATATATATATATATATATATATATATATATATATTATATATATTATATATATATATATATATATATATATATATATATATATATATATAAATATTGTCGGCAAAAAAGCCATTCCAAACCGTGTTTACAACTTATCATATATATATATATATATATATGCAAATAAGCAATGATCATTTCTCCGGAAATTTGATCTCTCAGTGACCGAATGATACATACACTTTCTATGTATTTAATAGTTTAAAAACACCAGTCCCGCATCAGCTGTCAGTGGGCGAGGGGATAAGATATCGGACTACCATACGGTCAGTCTGAGTTCGAACCCTACCCAAGGATAGTTGTGTCTAGCCACACTGAGGAGGCATGATATGCCGAAACACGTGTTTGTGGATGACTTATTAATTATTATTAATTATTAATATATATATATATATATATATATATATATATATATATGCGTGTGTGTGTGTCTTTAAATCAGCTGAGTACCTTTGCTCTTTCACCCATCCGTTTCTAATAAGTATTACTTCTAACAAGTCCTCACCATAGCGGCTGTATGTAATACTTTGCTCGTTAGACACTGTTTATTCAATGGGTGTCATCAGAATATCAATAATCATTTCATCCTTTTCAAATATATTGTGATTTCAAATATTAACCTTATATCTCTGGCTGTATAATATTGCTTCTAATATATACATCTCTCTTTTTGCTCATCACTACACATATCTGAGCATGAAAGAAATCACAGTTTGGTTTGAGTGTTATTTGGAATCGATTTTGTCTCGGTGCTCTGTTTGCAGTCATTCCAGAACTTGAAATGAAAACTGGTTCTGTTACATGCGGAAGAGAAAGAGTTTTTCATACGAAAACCTAGGAATACGTAGTACAGACACAATTCACATCAAGTAGGACAGTAAAACATAGGGAAAAATGAAACATTACAGATCTTAATTATTTTTTTAAATAACAGTGAAATAAAGAAAGCAAGAAATACTTTTTAATTATTAATAATTTTATTTTCGTTATTCCAAAACGTAGTATAACAGACATATTTTGTGTGTATAATAGTTTAGTAAAGACTAGAAAATTTAATTAATTAAACTTTAAAACATAACGACTTTATTCTATTTAAGAAAATCAACTATATTTGAATGCGTTGCATAGAAATTCGTGTCCCTCTCGGCAAAAATATCGATTAGCAATCCAATGGGTGTGGTTTAATGACACTGGGCCATTCAATAATTTATGATATTAACTTGAACTTTAACTCGTACCATGATCTTTTTTCTAAATGAAGAAGATCGATCGAGGACAGGTTATTTATGACAAATCAGTCACGTTGCCAATGGCAGATGACGGCTTACAATCAAGATAGGAATACGAAATTCGAAAATCAAACAAATATTTAAACATAAATATAAACAAATATAATGTTTCTACTGCTGGGGCAAAATTGACATTAAATGCCAGCTTCGGTGGTAATTAAGTTCGATTTCTTACGGCATTTATTCATGAGGTATTAGTTAAAAAGTATCAACACCGCGGCTTAACCGAATTAGTTTCTTTTTCAGTTTAAATGAAGTCATTAGCTCATTGATGTTTGGTTTGGTTTATCAATTTTAACTTAGCTCATTTGAGAAACATTTGTAATAATGTTGAGACAAGTGTATTCTTCTGTAAATAAATACGGACAACCCTTGAGAATTGTATGACCCTAGAAAACCTTGGGTTTACTATGAACCATTCATAAAAAAAAAGAATCGCGGATTTTATTTGAACACGAGGGTTCGTCCAAGCTGTACCCATGTCAATACTATTGTATGGCTGCACCACTTAGAATTTAATGAAACTCTTGGTGAAAGAGTTACATTGGAACTACGCAAGGATGTTGTGGTCTGCCTTGGATAAATTCTATCAGTAGCACCCCAGGAAAAAGCAGTGGTACGGCCACTTACCTCCTATAACACAAACCGTCCAAGTAAGACGAACAAAACATGTTGGACACTGTTTGTGACGTAAGAAAAAAATCATAAGTTACGTTCTACTGTGTATACCTGCACAAGGACTCATCAGTGTTAGCCTACCTGCAAAAAATTATATCAATCAGCTCTGTACGGACGCTATATACCGTGCTGAATTGCCAAGAGCGATTATCGATAAGGACGGGTGGAGAGAGAGAGAGAGAGAGAGAAGAGAGAGAGAGAGAAGAGAGAGAGGGGGGAGAAGGATGGAGGGAGGAGGAGTGTCATGAGAATCCGTGGTTTGGTGACAAATTAATAATGATGATGGCATGTACAAGTATTCGTATTGATAAAGTCAGAGCGACTTTGAATAAAAAATAAAGCCATTTTCGGTACCTTTGAATTTTGGTGGATCACGGGAATGTAAAAGAGGAGCTTTCCTCTCGACCAGCTACATCCATCTCCATCCAACACCTTTCATGTCGTCGATGAATACGCTGACTGTATGTCTCACAGAGCGGAAAAAATACTCCTAAAAAAGCCGGTGTTCTGCGTATGACCATAAACTGATGGTGAGATGGTAGAAATTGCTTAGTAATATATGGGTCAAATAGATCTGTTCAAAATTACTCGTATCCGATAAGAATCTGCACAGAAAGAAGATTCTCCTTTGAAAGAATATATCGAAGAAAAATATGAAGTACAATGAACGTTATTCCGTAAATTCTTAGGTATAAAATAAGCCTAGACGGATTATTATGCCCCTAAAGTCAATCAAATCCAATTTTCTCTTGTAAAGTGAATATTCATTTCAAGGCTAATATTCTCGGATGTTGAGGACATTTGAAACTTAATCCCATTTTGAGTGAAACTAAAATAAGTAGATAATTGAATAACTAGCTTAGGTTAGTCTGCTCTACCCGTTAGCGGGACGCGCACTAAAACCCGAGGACTAATAGAGACAGATAGCTTAAGCTGTATTAACATTTAGATTACAACATATTTTAGATTAAACCATTTCAATCATTTCCTCAATGTATGTCTTAAAGTCTCAAACGAAATGAAAATATTCAATTTGTCTATATAATGAAACACTACATCTTTCCTGTTGTTGTTTTTTCTTCTGTTTTTGATAGAATATATCATACTTTGAAGAAGAGATTAAAAAAAAAGAATTCAAACCTTTAGAATAATCTCAGTCTTTCTAAAAGTTGCTTTTCTATACGGGGGTCAACTGAAAAGTTCAGAGACTGACCAAGATTATCTCATGGAATGTGACCATACGAGCTTCCTCAAATGCTTGTATCACGTTGATAAAAATTCTTATCCACAACAAATATGAGGCTTTCGTCTAAAATTGCCAGTCTATGGAGTTTTAAAACAAATAATTTAAATGATTATAAAATTAAAGAAAATCAACCCGTTACTTTTTATTTGTCTGAATTCTTGAGATTAGCCTTGATATATATTATTTTCATTCTTCGGACACTTGCTTCCGTCTTTATCGTGATATATAAAAATACAAGATTCCGGCCTTTGTACTCTCCGGCCTTCTTCCCCAAGCAACGTACACCTGAAGAAGATTATATTTGGTAAAGCAATATAAATATTTCAGAGGCTACACTATCCAATTATCTGATTTTATTGAATGTTTAAATACAAAGTTTTAATATCTTTGCTAATTTAAAAAAAAAATGATAACGTGTCATAGATATATTTTTCAATTACAATATCCCCGAAAGTAGGATTTATTTCAATTATTTAAATCTCAAATCAAGGAATTTAATTGGACTATTTTGGCAGAATTCCCTGCATGTATAACAGAGTTCAGTGAGTGGTAGAATGTCTGCAATTCAGTCAATATGCGCAAAACAACCTCTGTGCAGAACAGGATTATAATGTCTGTATGTGGCCAGTCGGGGTTAAATCCATGATTCTTTTCCTGCTAAAGACATCAATCGTGAGAGGCTTTTACTGTCAAGATAAAGATCGCATGCATGAAAAATTAAAGTCAATATAACCAGTAATGGCAAACATTATTTCTCCAAGATAAAACTCGGCCACACGCACGTAATTGGAATATGCAATCATATAAAAACAAACGCACTTTACTGACCACACCCCAAAAGAAATCAATCGGGAATGTTGGTTCTATTTGTTTAGTTCTCGTTACTTTAATTTTCTTCTTGTTTATCTTTTACCACGATTCAAAAATCAAAAAGTTCATGGATCAATTCATTTAGAATTACACACACACACACACACAACACACACACACACACACATATATATATATATATATATATATATATGTGTGTGTGTGGTGTGTGTTGTAATATTATGAGAGATTTAGTATTATAGTCTATTTCAGGTAGCTTAGACAAATAGTCAAAAATCTCCCAACTCATCAGATGCGTATGCATGAGTCGGGAGATTTAGACTATTTGTCTAAACTCCCTGAAATAAACTATAATGCTAAATCTCTAATTCTTTTGTTATTTCTTTACTCATATATATGCTCTGTGACTCTAACATTAAAAGCACACATTGAGCTCTCAAACTGCGACTTGGTTTTGTTTAAATAAAACTCTTGTGTTGTAAGGAAGATTTCTTCTCTGGACTTTTGGATTTTATATATATATATATATATATATATAATATATATAAATAATTATTATAATATATAATATATTATGGACTCTCTTGTTGATTTTCGACACCATTCAATGAACACCCACACAGTGATTTGTTTATAGTAGTGAAGGCTTGTGTTGGACCATCCACACTTTTTGGCACAGTCGATAGGAAAGAATTGCTGCACGAATGCCACAACCCAATCAACGACTGATCTCAGGAATTTTGAATTCAAAGTTATCCCTCTCCTAGACTGGTACCTACCCCACGGTTAAAGAGCCCAGTCTGCCCTACTATTTTACCCATAGCTGGAGGGAGTATATATGGATTCATACGTTTCCCAAGGGTATTAGCACAATGTGAAATTCCTTAGTTAAACCCAGATACACTAGGACAATAACAGTTGAACGCTACATATTTTTCTCTCAATCCTCATATTCAGCTTTTGTGACATAAGTAGTGACGTTAGTTTCTGTTAAAATACAGGCTGACACTGAATATCCATAAGAAGTACATTTAAAAAAAGATGTAAAAATAACATGGAAATAATGCGCATGCGCATACTGAATTAAATTAATTAGTTTTACACCCAAAATGAAATTGTCAGTCGTGCAATCAAAAAATAATTGCGAACAACCAAAGCTTACTTTAAATATAAAAATTAAAATCATGGAAATTCCTAGTTGATCCTCGACTGTAGATGTATTATTAACTATCACTGAAATAGATCGTTCTCCTCATTTCCTTTTGATGCAACGTTAAATGATAATGCAGTATTATCCAGGAATATTTTAGAGAAGGTTAGATTGTCGTATCATTAATCACTCAAAGGATGCTTTTGATAGCAAATTAGGTTTATCGTTAATAAATCACATCTATATAAAGAATTGATATTATACTTATTTTAGATACTTATATAAACAGGAAGTACTATATAGATAACTCTAAGAGTTATATTATGTGAACAATAATCAAAAAGTTATTTTAATTTACTCATGATTGTGATTATATTTATCTAAATAACCTTTTTTTTGATTATGGTTCCCACATTAATATAACTCTTAGAGTTATCTATATAGACTTTCCTGTTTATATATTATCTAAAATAAATAATAATATCAATTCTTTATATGGATGTGACTTTTAACGATAAACCTAATTGCTACAAGCATCCTTTGAGGTGATTAATGATTACCGACCAATCTAACCTTCTCAAATATTCCTGGATAATACTGCATTATCATTTAACGTTGCATCAAAAGGAAATGAGGAAGAAACGATTATTTCAGTGATAGTTATAATTACATTCTACAGGTCGAGATCAACTAGGAATTTCCATGATTTAATTTTTATTTAAAGTAAGCTTTGTGTTCGCAATTATTTGTTGATTGCACGACTGACAATTCATTGCGGGTTAAACTAATTAATTTAATTCAGTATTGCGCATGCGCATATTTCCATTATATTTTTCATCTTTTTTTGTTAACATGTACTTCTTAGGATATTCGTGTCAGCCTGTATTTAACAGAAACTAGTCACTACTTATGTCACAAAAGCTGAATATGAGGATTGAGAGAAAAATAATGTAGCGTTCAACTTTATTGTCCTAAGTGATCTGTGGTTTAACTAAGAATTTCACATTTGTGCTAATACCCTTGGGAAACGTATGAATCCATATATACTCCTCACTATGGGTAAAATAGTAGGCACTGGGCTTTAACCGTGGGGTAGGTAACAGTTAGGAGAGGGATAACTTTGGAATTCAAAATTTCCTGAGATCAGCGTTGATTGGGGTTGTGGCATTCGTGCAGCAATTCTTTCTATCGACTGTGCCAAAAGTGTGGATATGGTCCAACAACAAGGCCTTCACTACTATAAACAAATCACTGTGTGCGGAAATGTTCATTAATGTGTCGAAAATTCAACAAGAGAGCCAAAATATATATATATATATATATATAATATAATATATATATATATATATATTATATATATATATATAAAATCCAAAAAGTCCAGAGAAGAAATCTTCTTACAACACAGAGTTTATTTAAACAAAACCAAGTCGCAGTTTTGAGACTCAATGTGTGCTTTTATGTTAGAGTCAACAGAGCAATATAGGAGTAAATAAATAACAATAAGAATTAGAGATTTAGCATTAAGTTTATTTCAGGGAGTTAGACAAATAGTCTAATCTCCCACTCATGCATTACGCATCTGATGAGTGGGAATTTTGACTATTGTCTAAGCTACGCTGAATAGACTATAATACTAAATCTCTCAATATATATACACACACACACACCACACACTATATTTATAACTATATTTTATATATATGTGTGTGGTGTGTTGTTGTGTGTTGGTGTGATGTGTAATCTAAATGAATTGATCCAGAACTTTTGATTTTTGCAATCGTTGGTTAAAAGATAAACAGAAGAAAATTAATAGTAACGAGAACTAAACAAATAGAACCACATAAAAATAAACTCCCGACTTTGATTCTTTTGGGGTTTGGTCTAGTAAAGTGCGTCTTTTTATATGATCATATTCCAATTACGTGCGTGTGCAGTTTTATCTTGGGAAGAAATAATGTTTGGCCATTACTGGTATATTGACTCTTAATTTTTCATGATGCGATCTTATCTGACAGTAAAAGCCTCTCACGATTCGATGTCTTAGCAGGAAAAGAATCATGGATTTAACCCGACTGGCCAACCATACACACATATAGATCCTGTTTCTGCACATGAGTGTTTTGCGCAATATTAGACTGAATTGCAGACATTTCTACCACTCACTGAACTATCTTATTACATGCAGGAATTCTGCCAAAAATAGTCCAATCAAATCCTTGATTGAATTTAAAAATAATTAATAAATACCTACTTTCGCATTTGTAATTGAAAAATATGATCTATGACAGCTATCCATTTTGTTAAATTAGCAAAATCACTTAAAACTTTGTATTTAACACATTCAATAAAACAATAATTGGATAGTGTAGCCTCTGAAAACATATATATTGCTGACCAAATATAATCTTCTTCAGCTGTACGTGCTTGGGAAGAGCCGCAGGGAGAGTAAAGCCGGAAATCTTGTTATCTTTTACTATACTCAACGATATTTAAAGACGCGAAGCAAGTGTCCGAAGAATGAAAATAATATATATCAAGGCTAAGCTCAAGAATTCAGACAAATAAAAAGTTAACGGTTGATTTTCTTAATTATAATCAGTTTAAAATTACTTGTTTACTCCATAGACTGGCCATTTAGACGAAGCCTCATATTGTTGTGGATAAGAATTTTTATCAACGTGATACAAGCATTTGTAGGAAGCTCTTTATGGTCACATTCCATGAGATAGATCTTGGTCAGTCTCTGAACTTTTCAGTACCCCGTATTAGAAAACACTTTTAGAAAGACTGACGTTATTTAAAGCGTTTTGAATCTTTCTTTTTAATCTCTTCGTTGTCAAAGTATGCATATATTCTATCAAACAGAAGAAAAACAACAACAGAAAACTGTAGTGTTTCATCTATATAGACAAACTGATATTTTCATTTCGTTTGAGACTTGTAAGACATACATTGCAGAAGATGATTGAAAATGGTTTATCAAAATATGTTTAATCTTAAATGTTAATACAGCTGAAGGCTAATCTGTCTCTAAGTCCTCGGGTTAGTGCGCGTCCCTGCTAACGGGTAGAAGCAGACTACCTAAGCTAGTATCAATTATTACTTATTTTAGTTTACTCAATGGGATTAAGTTTCAAATGTCCTCAACAATCCGAAATATTAGCCTTGAAATGAAATCACTTTACAAAGAGGAAAATTGGATTTGATTGACGTAGGGCAAATAAGCCGTCTAGGCCTTATTAATACCTAAGAATATTACGGATAACGTTCATGTACTCATATTTTCTTCGATTATTCTTTCAAAGGAAATCTTCTTTCTGTGCAGATTCTTATCGGACATACGAAGTAATTTGAACAGATCTATATTCATACCCATATATTACTAAGCAATTCTCTACATTCAGCCATCCAGTTTATGGTCATACGCGAACACCGGCTTTTTGAGCAGTATTTTTCCGCTCATGTGGACATACAGTCAGCGTATTCATCGACCGCATGAAAGGGTGATGGAGATTGGATGTAGCTGGGTCGAGAGGAAAAGCTCCTCTTTACGATTCCGTTGATCCACCAAAATTCAAAGGTACCGAAAAGGCTTATTTTTATTCAAAGTTCGCCTCTGACTTTATCAATCGAATACTGACATGCCATTATCGATTATTAATTTGGTCACCAAACCACGGATCTCAGACACTCCTCCTTCCCTCCATCCTAATCTCCCCCCCCTCCTCCTCTCTTCTCTCTCCTCTCTCCTCTCATCTCTCTCTCTCCTCCACCCGTCCTTATCGATAATCGCTCTTGGCAATTTCAGCACGGTATATAGCGTCGTACAGAGCTGATGATATAATTTTTGCATGGTAGGCTTACCACTGCATGAGTCCTTGTGCAGTATACACAGTAGAACGTAATATATGATATTTTTCTTACGTACACAACAGTGTCCAACATGTTTTGTTCGTCTTACTTGGACGGTGTTGTGTCTTATAGAGGTAAGTGGCCGTACCACTCTTTTTCCTGCGGTGCTACCTATAGATTATCCAAGGCAGACCACAACAGTCCTGCGTAGTCCAATGTAACTCTTTTTCACCAAGAGTTCATTAAATTCTAATGTCCAAGCCATACAATATATTGACATGGTACAGCTTGAGACGAACCCTCTGTTCAAATAAAATCCGCGATTCTTTTTTTTTTATGAATGGTTCATATAAACCCAAGTTTCTAGGGTCACTTACAATTCTCAAGGGTGTCCGTAGTATTACAAAAATTACACTTGTTCTCAACATTATTACAAAGTTCTCAAAGAAGTAAGGTAAAATATGAAACAAACACAAACCATCAAGATGAGCTAATGACTGTCATTTAAACTGAAAAAAGAAACTAATTCGGTTTTAAGCCGCGTGTTGATACTTTTTAACCATAAACCTCATGAATATACAAATGCCGTAAGATAACGAACTTAATTACCACCGAAGCTGGCATTTAAGATGTCAATTTTCCCAGCAGTAGAAACATTATATTTGTTTATATTTATGTTTAAAATTGTTTGAATTTTCGAATTTCGTATTCCTATCTTGATTGTAAGCCGTCATCTGCGATTGCAACGTGACTGATTTGTATCATAATAACCCTGGCTCGATCGATCTTCTTCATTAGAAAAAAGATCATGGTACGAGTTTAAAGTTCAAGTTAATATCATAAAGTATTGAATGGCCCAGTGTCATTAAACACACCCATTGGATTGCTAACGATTATTTTGCCGAGAGGGACACGAATTTCTATGCAACGCATTCAAATATATTAGTTGATTTTCTTAAATAGAATAATAAAGTCGTTATGTTTTAAAGTTTAATTAATTAAATTTTCTAGTCTTTACTAACTATTATACACACAATAGTGTCTTTATACTACGGTTTTGGAATAACGAAAATAAAATTATTAATAATTAAAAGTATTTCTTGCTTTTCTTATTTCCACTGTTATTAAAAAAATAATTAAGATCTGTAATGTTTCATTTTTCCCTATGTTTACTGTCCACTTGATGTGAATTGTGTCTGTACTACGTATTCCTAGTTTTTCGTATGAAAAATCTTCTTCTTCCGCAGAACAGAACCAGTTTTCATTTCAAGTTCTGGAATGAACTGCAACAGAGCACCGAACAAAATTCGATTCCAAAAACACTCAAGCCAAACTGTGATTTCTTTCATGCTCAGATATGTGTAGTGATGAGCAAAAAGAGAAGTATATATTAGAAGCAATATTATACAGCCAGAGATATAAGGTATATTGAAATCACAATATATTTTGAAAAGGATGAAATGATTTATTGATATTCTGATGACACCCATTGAATAAACAGTGTCTAACGAGCAAAAGTATTACATACAGCCGCTATGGTGAGGACTTGTTAGAAGTAATACTTATTAGAAAACGATGGGTGAAAGAGCAAAGGTACTCAGCTGATTTAAAGACCACCAACACACGCATAATATATATATATATATATATATATATATAATATAATAATTAATAATAATTAATCAAGTCATCCACAAACACGTTTTCGCATATCATGCCTCCTCAGTGTGGCTAGACACAACTATCCTTGGGTAGGGCGAATCAGACTGACCGTATGTAGTCCATATCTTATCCCCTCGCCACTGACAGCTGATGCGGGACTGGTGTTTTTAAACTATTAAATACATAGAAAGGATGTATCATTCGGTCACTGAGAGATCAAATTTCCGAGAAATGATCATTGCTTATTGCATATATAATATATTATATGAAAGTGTAAACACGGTTTGGAATGGCTTTGTTGCCGACTAATATTTATATATAATATAAGAATATATAAATATATATATATATATATATATATAGAATATGGATATATATATATATAATATAATATATATTAATATATATAGGGAGCTAATAAACGTTTATAACTACACTGATGAGAAGTGATAACTTCGAAACACGTGTCTTTGATATCTATATATATATAGATTATATATATATTATATATAATATATATATATATATATATTATATATATTAAGGGAGTCAAAACTATCGAGATTTTTTATTGTATTTTGACACATCTTGTTTCTGAAAAAAAAAATAAGCTTCCATTCATTAATTTTTCAAGTTAAAGGTCAAAAAGTACCAGTTTAAAGCTGATTTCCCAAATAGAAATGAAGAATGTTTTTTCAGATACAAGTACAAAAAGTACAAAAAACTTAATATTTATTTGAACACCTATACACACACAACAACAATATATAATAATATATATATATTAATATAGTATAAATAATATATTTATATCATATATGATATATAATGTATACCACACATACACACACACACACACACACACACACACACACACACACAATATATATATATATATATATATATATATATATATATATATATATATATATACGTACGTGTGTTTGTGTGTGTCTGTGATTTTGATAGAAATGTAAATAAAATCCGACGGTATGTAAATTAGAAATATGAATTATGAATTAATAGTATATTCAATTCAAGATGTTAAGAAGTAACGTTTTTGAAAAGTCGTCCAGGAATTTATTTTCAAATGAAACAAAACAATATAAACAATATTACCGTTATAATATCCTTAATAGACAACCTTTTAAAAAGTGTTGACGTCTTAAAATTATTCGAATAAAAAATTTCAAACGATTTCTTAATTTTTATGAAGTTTTGATGAATGTAATTCATCAAACTTCAAAAATTTAAGAAAATCTCATGTCTCTAAAATGATATATAATATATTAATGAATTCAAACTTGTTAAGTTTAAGAAACTGACATAGTGTCGCATCCTGCTCGGGTGGAGGGTTGGTATATATATATATATATATATATTATATATATATATATATATATATATAATATACCAACCCCCACACAAGCAGGATGCGACACATGCTCAGTTTCTTAAGCGTAATTTAACAAGTTTGAATTCATAATTTTCTTCCCCTCGATTGGTTACCTCAAATAATGTATACCTATTAATCTTAGAACAAGTTTACAGCAATTAGGAGTACTCCAAGTAATCAATATTGTTATAACTATACCTATTTATGAGATAAAATAATATCTATTGTTGCGGTTTCTATCAAAATCAAGTTTAGTAAATATGATTCGAAATTATGTTATTTACTAAGCTTAGATGCGGCAGAAGGCCAGAATTACGGGGCGCACGGTGAGAATCGAACTCACGATCAATGATCTGCTAATCTAGTTTGCTAAACATTACACCACGTGAGTGGCCTCTGATTCGAAATTATATGATTTATAGGAAAGACAACGGGATTAATGTTGACATGAGACCGAGAATTATACATTTCCACAAGACAGCACTATCTAAAACCGTTTAACTAACCCTAGATCTACAGTACAGTCCGTTAAAAGAAGTTCTAACTGTTTGGTACGAAGAGAATTTGACTGGGTGTAGAAGAAATCCAATTGTCACCGACAACTGCACACAAACTGTGTCGTGAGGTTAATAAACGCCAGAGTGTTTTGAAAAATAAAAGTATGGATACGATGGGTATCCACACAATACTCGCACAAGACAACGTTGTTTAAATAGAAATGGGTTGTACAGAAACGATCTGCTACCCCTTCTTCATAAACAAGTCACATTGTTGTTTGCTTTGATTTTGAAAAAAAAAACGTTCTTGGACAAAGAAAATTGCTTTTGGAGACAAGTAATATGGAGATATATTTCTACGTAATGATATACAGAGAATTTGGCACGAGAAAGGTGATGCTTTACAACCAATATTTTGATATAAGGTATATGCTAGATAACCGCACCTACTTACAGACTTGGCGAGAACCATGAGATCAAACTCTTGGCCAATCACTGGAAGTACTCTGCTGTTGATAAAATACTTAAATGGACCTTAGTGACCATAACTTCTTTAACTTTCATTGACGACGGACATAGGATTAAATCACTAGACCTTTAACTATACGCAGGATAGATCTTATTTGCTTACCAAAGGATTGCATAACTCAGAACTTACTTACTTACCCTTTTCAACTGGCCAAGGATGGCATTTAAAACTTTACAAACTATGAAAACCCTAAATGAGTCCAGACTTGAATCTTGTTGAAAATTCATGGCAGAACTGTAAGTTCGAATAAATATCGGTCACTAAAAAACTTCAGGAATAGAACGTGTAAACCATTAACGAATGAAGGAAATCCAGAGAAAAGACTTGTTTAAATCTCATCAAAATCTTTAGAAAAGATGTATGTTAGATAGTTATAAAGATGGGAGGCAATTCCTTGACTATTGAGAAACTAGATAGTTTATTTATACAAGCAAATATATGCACCTCCGGGTGCAAGTATTTAAGTTTTATATAATAAATATCATTAAATATAGAAAGGCTAATGAAACTGAATAAGAATTCAGATAAAAATATTTGGAACAGAGGGGTATGATTGCAAAATAGAACAACTTTGAAACTACTATTCCATCATTTTTGATTACTCCCTGTTTCATTGGTAAATTTTCCTAATTTAACTTATTAGTTAAAATAGGAAGTAAAGGATAATATTACAGTTATTTCTTCTTGTAAATAAATTTCTTTTAAGATTTATCCACGAGATTTTTTTGTTTATATTTCTTAAGATAAACCAAACAATTAGAAATCAATAATACCAAGCACATATTTATTAAAATAAAATTTTAAATATCAATATGCAAATTAGCCTTCTCGTTCAAAATTGTAAATCGCTATTTTGTTGTATTATAAATACAATTGCATGTTATTAGTACGTAGATATGATCAACAGTATTAATATGTAAAACAATTTTTTATAATAACTAGGTTTAAAGAATGAATCATGGAAGAATTTGACGTAAATAATTAAGGAATTGTGACTTGAGTAGTAATATAGTTTCCGGTTACAGACAGAAACACAAATCTCCATTATAATAAGATATAGTTAATTTCCCGGTCTCGATCCTTTTAATTATGAATAGCATGTGACTATAAATGACTTCTGAAAGCGCCGTTTGAGTGGTTATTTTATTATTCCTATAGTTGATCAGTTGATATTATATATCATCTACCAAAACGCGTATAGCGAAAGTGTTACAGATAGGTCAAAGAGGGCTCTTTAACTAGACTCAGTAAAAACTAATCGTATATATTAAAATATGATCTGTACAATACATTTCTATGCTTCTCATATGATTTAGACCTTTGAATCAATATTTATTTTACCCCCCTCCCTCTAATAAATAAAACAGTCATGGTTCACGCTGAACATTTGTATCGTCAATATGACATCTCGCCTACTGTTACTTTCTTCTTTTCAGGATGTTATCATGATGTCAAGTGACTCATTTTTCTTAGATTTTTTTTGTGAGAAGTGATCATAAATCTTAAATAAGACAAACGACACAAATATATATCTATTTTTGAGCACTGTATTGTGCTAAGAAGAAATTGTATCTGTTCCTTATAAATGGCCGGACAATAAATAATGACGCTTGGAGAAAAGACACTTTTGACTTTCTGGCCTGAATTGATAGTAAAATAATTCAGTTACTGAGGCTGGTTTGACAATAGGTTGGCACTTGGAAAATATATTACAGCGGTAAATTAACCACAGGGTTTGACTTTTACAGAGTTGGAGAAACATTTGTTTTAATAAAAAAACAACCTCGTAAAATATGTAATCTTATACGGTTTCTATTGTATCTCTGTCTTTCTATGTGTAAAGGGAAGCAATTGAAAAATAAAGTCCTATACCAAGATTAAACAAACCTTTTCTATGTTAGAAATTTACGAGTTGTTCAGTGGTGTTTAATATATATATATATTATATTAATATATATAATATATATATATATATATATATATATATTAAAGTCCGTCATGCTTTTGATAATTAAGAATACCACAAAATTCTCTTCGCGTCAAAATCTGTCCGCATGTGATATGTCGCCATAACCGTTTTTCTCGGTCCCGTCTGAACGTGAATTTAAAAAAAAAAGTTTTTTTGGAACATTTCAAAAGATTCTCAGCTTTTTCCAATGAATTTCATTTCAAATAAGGATTTACTCTGATGAAGGTCGAATTTTCTTTGTGTGCGGAACATTTTTACATTTTTCTATTATTATTATTTCATTTCATTTGGTTATTTAAAAATAATAAAAGTTTGAATAATGTACACATGGATAAACTCCTGCCGAAACACGTGTAAGCAAAATTGATTAAAATATCCTATATTATCCATTCTATACTTTCTTTTCTTTATTTATTTTTTCAACATACCGTTGGATTCACGTCCAGTTTCATTTCACACACACACACACACACACACACACACACACACACACACACACAAAGAGTCAATTTGAATCTAGCTAAGGACATCAACATCTAAGTCATCTGAATCATGAAAAATATTATTTTTTGAAGTCTCAATCGGTGACTACTGGCATGATAGTATTTAGTTCCTTCCCTCGAGACCAATATATGACACAAGGTTGGTTCAAAGGGGGGTGTCACGTAGGAAGAGGACCTACCGTTGGGATGAAAAGAATGCTTATCTTCAGACGGAATTCCCCAATAGGGGCACTTCGAGCACCGGAAAATAAACCCAGTCATGAACCCTTTTAAGAATTTAGCAGGTGCTGACTATGATGAAGACCATCTTAAACTAAGCAGTTGTTTAATTCTTATTCAACCGACAAGGCTGGGACAGGTGTTTTAACACCTGTACAACAGACAGGTTGTGAAACAAGGAGTAAATAGATAGAATTCAGATTAGTCTTTCTCCTAGACCGGTTCCCATTTCAAAATTAAAAATACCAGTTTCCCTACTAGGGATTCATGCCTTTCCAATGTCATTAGCACAAAGTGAAACGCTAACAGCCTCGTCCATGATTGAAGTTTGTGCACGGATTTCAATTCCTATCGTGATAACCGTTATGCTAAACCCGCCTCCGCTGTGACATATAAGTATGTTATTTATTTCGATTCCCACGAGGCAAAAATGTGACACAAAGCTGGTTTAGTTTGGGGGTTTCTACAGAAAATAAAAATCAGGCAGGGCCGGGGCAAAAAGGTTTAGTTCCGTCGGCATTACCCTCCGAGGGCGCCTCGTAAATCATAAATTCAGCCCCTATTACTTTTAGTTGAGGTGCTAGGTGTTTCTTGAGGGGAAGCCCCCAGGGATAAGCCGTTGTTTTATTCTGATTCACTTCGGTACGACTGTGTCATGTAACTATGACTACTGACATTATGTTTTCTAATTCATTTCATTTTTCTATTTTTCTTTTCAAGCAAATACATATTTCTGGGTATGAAGAGAAAATGTATCCACGTCATCAAACAGATTTATGATGGGAAATAGCGCTCAGATCGAAGTATCTATCACGGGTATCGCGGAACTAAATTGATATTTAAATTTGAAGTAAATTAATATTGACACTAAAGTGAAATTCCAAATATTAAGTCACTTCTTGTAATAGGCTTTCAAAACTGCACTTAAAAGATATGGTTTAACACAACAGCATTGCTCATAAATATGTACACATTAATTTTATTTAAAACAAAGCTGCAAGGATATAATTTTTAGTAGAAAATGATGTAAACAAACGGATATTATTATTCGCTCCTTGAGGCGTTTCACACTTGTGTTAGCTGGTGGTTTTCTATTAGAGTCTGAGTGACAGCAAGTCTCACCTGGTCTCTAGGACTCTTCCGAGTATTCTACCTGCTCTTAACAAAACCTTTGTCTATGTGGTCTCGATTCAATTAGTCCAGTCTTTGTTTCAAACCCCTGGGGGACCGTTCGTAGCACAACTATTACAATTATTATCACCTTCACCCTCATATTCCCAAGTTCTTTTTTCAGTTTTCTGTCAATATCCAAGTATTTGTTTATCTTTCAATTTTGTTTAAATTTCACTCTGCTTTTCGCCGGAATATCAAAATTCACGAGATGACAAGAGTCAAATCGGTATTTTAACCGACACTTATAATATCGATCAGTTTGTGCATCTACTCTTTATTTCATATATTTAAATTCGGGTCTTTCTTCAGGTCTTCAATGGTTACATTTCAACTGAGACGGGTTTATTTATATCAAGTTTCAGCCATGTTTCTATATTTACTTCTTACATTGTTCCTTTGTTCTCTATCATATTCAAAAACAATTATATATAATATATATATATATATATATATATATATATTATATAAAGATCAACCTAATGAGTCAGATAAAACCTACTTAAAGTTTCGCTTCATGCTCTTCAGAGCTAAGATCTGACTAAAGAAATTAGGAGCAAACTCACTATATACAATACCTTCCACCGCGAGGGTTTACCAACAAGTTTGGTATATTATATTACATCTATATCTGTGAATTTGATATATTGAAAAAACAAATGTTTACAAATGCTTGGGATCATCAGGAGAGAATGTGCACCGTTTCGGGGCCTTCCTCTCAACGGTTTTAACTGCACATCCTCCCCCCCTCGCTGTTTTGAAGTCCCTCAGAATATCTGTATCGACCGTATGTAATAGATCGGTCTTCAACAAGAGCAAAAACGGGATGAAATGTCCGTTAGAAGAAGAATGCGCAAACAGCATATGAACAATTTTTGATATTTAATATACAATTTATACAATTATACACTTGTTTAAACAATTTTACATCAGGCTCTTTTGAGTCTTATTATAAACTGTAATGATTCTGATTTTTAAATATTAAAAATAAAATTCATTTTTTTTTTAATACAGATACGCATTTTTAAAAAAAATTCCAACTTTGACTAACAGCGTTCTGTTTGCGCATTCTTCTTCTAACGGTCATTTTCATCCCGTTTTTGCTCTTGTTGAAGACCTATCTATTTATATATATATATAGTATGGGAGTAAAATATAGAAAAAAACAATACTTAGAAATATAAATAAATCACTTCTTGACTTTTGACTTCGCGTGTATTACGTCCTTACTTTAAAAATGAACGCTATCCACAATACGGCTATGAGTCGCTTTTCTATATACATTACCTAACGTTAAAAAAGAAATCCACCGCTTTTAAGACAGCAACTGCTTTCTGTGCATGCGGGCCTATAGTTGGCATTATTGTGGTCACGTGTTCTATATTTGAGCCTGATGGAGACATTTTCTTGCTGCCTTTAAAGATGTAATTATGGTCGCTCCACTAGCAGTATGCACCAAGGAAGGGATCCGATATATTTGGTCGAAAGGAGTTTCAGGCCTGAAATTAATCAGATATTTTTTATCACAATGCGGGAACAGTGTACTACCGCGTAGAAATGTTGTTAAGTATCTGGCAGCCATCCTTCGTTCCAGATGTAATGAATAAGTAAGCAAGCCAATAAGAATCGGTGTTAACGTATTCCTTGTAAGTCCTTCGTCCAAGAGAATCCAAATGTCAATGAAATAAGCTCAGATTGGGGTCTCTATTAATACAGCAGAAGCAGCAGCAGAGTGCCAGTGATTGGACAATAAGAATCCTTCTCAGGTCACGTGTTATAGGCGAGTCTATAAGTAGAAGTGACCATTTACCTTATGCCTTATATCAAAATAAAATCCAACAAATGTGTATGAGTGGATAGAGAAATTTAAAAATGTCCGGCCAAGCGTGACACATGAAGGGAGGAGGACGCCACACAAACACTACCATTGATGAGAAGATTCAGCAAGCTCGATAGATAGTAATGGCGAAATTATCATCGGTAAGGTAGTTGTTCTTTGCAGGTTAGTCACGGTTCTGCCTATCAAATCATCCACGATGAGTTCGCTTCCATAATACAAGAGAGCGGATAATTTTTAAATATCCCACGCATATAATAATAGTTTGATACTGTAAAGATTCAAAGTGAATATTTGAAGAACATACAACTCCGCAATGGTTGAGGACAATACATTAATAGATAACAGCACATGAATAGAAAGGATACATAATAGAAGAGTACATGGATACATAAGATACAAATACAAGAGTAGATAAACCTACATATATAAAAGGACTGGAGCGTCCATAGATAGAAATGACTTACAAGGGGGGAGCCGGAGCCCCACCGAGAAAGGGTAGACCGTGTCTAACCCATGTGGTCTCGTAGCGAGGAAAGAGGAAGAGAAATTCGAATCAGCCGCTTAAATACCAGAGGTCCCCTAGTGAGAACAAACGACAACCGGCGGGCATATAACTCCTCAGGCAAATGGGAAAATAACCCCTCATACTATCGTGAAATAATTGATAGTTTTTTTATGTACTTGAAATAAACTCTGAAATTAAAAAAGAAAATTAAAACCGAAACTACTTTTGAAGCAAACCACTTTAGAATTAGTATGCAAACTGGCGGATTTGGAGATTCATGTAAAAGTGTTTAGTTGTTTAATATCATGCAAAAAGATAACAAAAAAAAACAACTTAATAGCTATGCATAAACGTTGCCTTGAATTCGACTTCAGATAATAATGGCCATATTCCCTCATCTCATTCCACAGGATGTAAAAGCTATCAACATTAATGTGGAGCATACTTTACCAGGAAATTCAATCCATACAAAGTGCAATTCTTATACCTTAACGAGATTCCGCCACCCAATGAAAATATATGAGTCACTCACCGACTATTTAATATTTATCCCTTCCCGACGAAAAGTGAACGGTCATTAACCTCAGCATAGAATGATTTGAATATCACTGTTTTTCGTACCATCGTCTTAATTTTTTTTTTAGATATATCACAAAAGAGAAAAACCAGACCGTTTAGTTATCGATTCTTGTATGGGCTCTAAGATAATGCGTTTTGTCAGTCTTTTAAGTGAGTTAAAAAATATTCAGCACTGGAAATTATTGCTATCATTTCTATCCATGATAGCAAATACTTAATTGTCTCACAGTAACATTTTTACTGCTGTATTTACCAAGACAAACGTTTCTTTCTATACAAAATAGACCCAAAAATCAGTATATCTATGAGCGGAAATGTGACGAGACTGAAAGGCAGCCCTATGAACAAGCGATTCCCAGCCCCCACAAACAAAGCGCGGTCAAGATATGTTTGGCCTGTGGTGAGCGGCTACGGATACTCGAACTCGCTACTCCTCGTAGCTGAGGTATTGTTAGTAGAGACCCAAATAAAGTATATCCGAATGTGCATAAGCGCATCCGAACGATCAGAAATAAAGACGGACTGTCGCTAACGGGGCGAGTGTGGAAGAAAGTGTTTGACGGCAAGTGAAATCTGACGACTGCCATTTGATGTGAGAGTGGCGTGTTCAGTTGGGAAAGGAATTGCATTTCGTTGCTGGAGAGACTTTCAAAGATTAATATTACTTGAATTTTCGGACCCTTTCAAAGAGGAAACAAACCTGAAACATGTATTTTGATATGGTGGGAAGTGGTAATGTCGAATTGATTTAATGTCTTCTACACAGCCCAGCTCAGTCGGGAAACATCCACCTAGGAACTACAAGTTATTTGGTTCGATAGCGCCCCCACCAACTCAGTGCAGAAGTAGCACAGTAGGATCTGTGCGGTAAAGTTGGGAGCTGATGGTAGGTGTGGCGCTCCACCTCACGGAAAAACAATCTCCGTGGTCAGGCGCTAGTGAAAATGGGGATAGACTCCATCGATGTTCAGCTGATACCGACCACTTGCAATCTCACAACTTTCCTTTTTACTTACGTCCTCAAAAATCTTATAAAAATGTCGACGGGACTTAGAATATGTAGTCCGTGCAGAGGGACAATGCCCTCTCAAAAAGGGTGTCCTATGTAGAAAACTAAAGTATAGGTAACGATAATTACAGTTCTGGTGACCTGGCTATTTAGAGTTCCTTTCATTTACATTACTCTCAGGTTTACACTGACCCGGAGTGATAGTATATATTAGGTTCCCATCTATGGGTCAAATTGATTTGTTTAAAAAGTATTCGTAATTTATAAGAGAGTGTACTAATACTAACTCTTGAGAAACTGCTACACAAAACTATCAGGATGAACATACAATAAACGTGATTTCCTAAATTCTAGGCATACAACCACACCAAAAGGGTTGACCTGCCGGTTAAATCTATCAATCAATATGTCTATGGATCTATCAAATATTGTCCTGGAGTTTACGGTACAATTTGAAATAATTAAAATATCGCATGGTGCCAGGTCTGGTGTGTATAGAAGAATCTGCACCTGACTTCTGCCATAACATTTCGTTCAAAAAGTACCGAGACTGGTTATCAATAAGTAATACAGTATTGACAGGAATTAATCTAGCGATCTAGCTAGCAGTATATAAGTCAATACAGTGCCATGTTATTGTATAATTTTGCCCGGATGTTCACACCTATTCATCTACTTTTATACCTCAATAGATTTATACCTTAAAATAAAACAACATAAAATAATAATAATAATAATAATAAATAATAATAATAATAATAATAATAATAATAATAAATAATAAATATATAACGTTATACATATGCTCACTTACAATTTTAACAATCTTACCCTATACCCCTTTATATTAAAAAAAAAATTAAATCTAACATATCAACCACCACATATATAACTTAACGACAAATCCAGTTCCCCCAAACATATAAACAAAAAAACAATTAAACACACACACACACACACACACATACACATATTCAGCAAATCAAATCCTCACAATCCATTTTCTAGACGCAACACTGTGGTACCACCATCCACCATTCTGACACTCCCCATCTAGTAGAGAAAAATCCCACTAACCACTCCAACCACCCCTCTCCCTACTGGCGACCTTCTGTTTCAGCATTTTGAGAATGTCCAGCATTGAAGCGAGTACTGTTTTTCCAGGTCCTGAAAATCTAATAGAGAACCGAACGTTGCATCATCGAGACAATAAACATCCAGTTTCCATAACATCCCGTGTTTGTCTACTTTCTCCACATATACATATTATATATAGTTTAAACAAAAATAATAAGACTAATATGATTTAACTTCATGTGCATTAACAAATTGTGGAAAATCTCCATCAAATTGTTGTGTAGTAAATATTGGTAGAATAATTTCCACTAATTTCATGTGCATATATTTAAATGGCGATATGATTTCATTAAATTCATTTTTATTAATAAATTTGCCGAAATATTTTATTAATCCATATATATTAATAAATACTGGTCGTTGACCCTCAGCAGCCGCCTTTTGGCACCTATATGGCAAAAAGAATTGAGTGTTTGCCATAAGTACAATTTGAAGAATACAGTCGGAACAATCATATAGTTTCTAGGGCTTGACATAACGAACGATTGACCGGATTCTCCACCCGCCCATCTAGCCTAAGTAAGGACCGAATTGAAGTTTTTCATGTTGCCGGGAACCACTCAGTACCTATCTCCAGACCGCTCACCACTACAAACCCCGCCCCTCAAGCATTATAGGTCGCCAACCACGATCAACAGGTGACCCTATTGGAGAGGGCGTACTCTTTTGTAGAGATGGACTCCCAGATAACAGGGCGTTCTGGCCTAGTGCCACCACTAAGCTAAGCGCGAGTACTAACTACGCTAAAACTGAAATGGGCGGAGCGATTGAAAATAGCGTGGACGATAGGGCATTATGCGTAAAGTTTGCTTAATATTATACAATGGTACCATGACTAACAAGTGCCCCCCTTTTACGAGTTTACTGAGTTACGAGCTGCCACTCGGTAGATTTTTGCTTTATACTCTAAAATTTGAGATACGAAATGAGCTTCCGATACGTATACCATAATAAGCTCACTAAACATTTGTGTTTCTACATTTAATACGCCGAAGAACGATATTATTTTATGAAAAATTAACATTAAAACATTACATTACATAATTCTTTACATTTTATTTTTATTATGTTTTTAAACAATAGAGTGATATTTTCCTTATTAAAAAATAAATAAATTGTACGTTTTTGTTGAGGTTGGAACGGATTATGGCATTTCGGTTTTATTTCCATTGGGAACATTGATTTGATATACGAGACTATTGAGTTACGAGTGAAAAGAAATAAACTCGTAATACAAAGTACCAATGTACTAAAATAAAAACAAATATACAATGTTCATTGTGTTCGAGCCCAATAATGAGCGAATCGGTCATTGAGATGAGTAGTCTGATCAATGGATCATGCCAGGCAGCAATACCTATGTTTTATTGTGATTTATTAGCAGGAACCTTAATCAATGAAAGGTTTGGAATAGCATTGGCTGATTATCCTGACATCTATCAAATCACCAAGAGTAGGAGTAATAGAATGTCTTTGCAGTTGGAATAAAGTTTACTTTCTTTCAACCTCCTTTTGGCACCCATTTCCTCACTGTTTGTTCTTTCTCACTTCCTCTTTCCTGTTTTCTCCACTGTGAAAGTAGACCGCTGCAATCTAGTAATCGTTCAGAAAGCAATAGCCATAAACAAAATCAATTCCCTAAGCGATTTGAATAGTTTCTTGGATGACGGCCATGTGATATTTGTTTTACTTTCGTTTCATATATATATTATATATATATATAATATATATTATATATATATATATATATATATATTTGTTTTATGATCATAATAAGAGTACACATGTACTCACACCGAGGAGGAAGACAAATAATTGCCTAACACGAGGATATAAAAATTCAATTCCTAAAGTCAATATTAACAAAATCTTTTTTTTTTTCTTCGATCAGATCCCAGGTTCTTGGGTCTAAAGTAAATGCGAAATACGTTTTTCTTCTTCATATATTATTTTGCGAACTAGAAATCTAAATTAACCCCATTTACAGAATATACCATTTAGATTTTGTGCTGAGTATTTTATTTAGAGTTTTTAATAGAATTCTAAATACGAGAAAATCATGCTAAAGCACGGGTTTCCGCTAGATCACCGAAAGTTAAGTAACATTACACTAACGCTTGAAAGCATACTTCCCAACAGAACCTAATAACATTATGGATAATTAATGTTGAAGGTGTTATGCATTACACAGCAGTTTTTTGTATAAAATACAAGTGATACAAATAAATAACTGTTTCTTGTATGTGAAGAATAATTAAAGTTACAATTACACCGAACGGGAAGACAAGGCAACAAACGGTGTAACTTAAATATAAACCCGAATAGTCACAAAGTCTACTGCAGATTATTTGAAGTGAGCACTAATAAAACTTTAAAATTTATTTGGAAATGAGATACAGCGCATGTGCACACAACTCGGCAATATGCCGGAAGTTTGGTTTTGGGAGAGGTGATAAAACTGGTCATATCACTACACGGATCTATCTGCAGAATGACAAGGTATTTATAAGACTCCACAATGTCATTCAAATTAAGCATCAAGCAGCCAATCAGAACTCAATGAATGGAATCACCCAAATCCATGAATGGTCATTCTTGATTTCTATATATACCAACTGTCTTGGACACTGCTTAAGTTGTACTTAGTTAGCTGCTGTGATTAACCAACAGTGACTTACTGATTTCAATAGTATGAATTTTTTAGATTAATTACAGGGATACTCCTGTTTGATGCCAGTATTAATTGCTTTCTGGAGCAAGCATCAGACTAAGAATTTCAAGCGGAAAATCTTCATCTAAGTTCATTAAAAAAACGTGACTGAGTATCAATCTGTATGAGGGGGACGCTTCTGCGGATGCTGATTTAATACATGCTTAAAGAAAGCTTTGTTCGTGGATTCTTTTTAGAAATTAATTATATGGGAATGGGTTCTATTCCGATGCCAGTTTTATGTGCTTTCTGGAAAAAAAATCGGTCTAATAAATTTCAAGTCAATATCTTCAAGTGAGTTCATTACAGAACGTACCTTAACATCAATCGGCATGAGAAGGACGCCCTTACGGATGAAGGAATTTACGTGGAATCTAAAAGAATTAGTCGTACCTAATCAAGCTTAAACCAATGTTCCAGC
>CM042144.1:99733498-99785998 GCA_023376005.1 Doryteuthis pealeii | reverse complement strand
ATGCATGTAAAGGTCGCCATAGAGTGCTCCATCCCTTTTATAGGAGAGTGTTGCGTTTACGCTTTAGTTGGTGGTCATCGGGCAATCCCCTCCAAATGGCTCACCCAGGGATATATATATTATATATATATATATATATATATATATATATATATATATATATAGGGTCATCCACAGACACGTGTTTCACTTATCAAGTTCTTCAGTGTGGCTAGACATTTTATACAAATTTGGTACAGGAGAAATTATATAACACTTAAGTGAAGGAATCATATGTAATTAGGGAGGTAATATTTATTATGGAATAAATCTAAAATAAGGGGATACACGAAGGCCTTTTCGACCGGTACTTTCAAGTATATACACAGGGCGATTAATAAAAGTCAGATTGTATAAGAAATGCTAAGAACGAATGGGGGTGAGCCAGAGGGGGGACAAATAAAAGAGGGAGGATAGAAAGGGGGTATGTAGGAAACCTAGGTTGAAACAGGGGTTAGAAGTGTCTCCCAGTAAATAGAGAGAGAAATATAACCTTCGAGGATGGTTAAGTGCTGTTTAGACCTACCTTTGTGCAAAAAGAGAGAAGCACTCGTCTGAATAATCTGTTCACAAGCATTTATAGATAAATGCTTTTATATATATATATATATATATATATATATATATATATATATATATATATATATGAAAAATAGATGGAAATTAATCCGACAGTATGAAATTTAACATTTTGAAAAAAACATATGATGTTTGTTATGTAATTGCTGACAGAACTGTTTCGACCAAATCGATAAGATAGTCTTCATCAAAGAGCGACATAGACGGGAAGAGAGATATCCGTTAAAAGACTGTTTACATAAACGAACGCTGAATTCAACCGCTGAAATTTTGAAAAATACATGTTCTGTTTTAAAAATAAAATAAATTTTATTTTTAATTTTTAAAAATCAGAAGCATTATAGTTTATAGTAAAACTCAAAAGAGTTTGTTATAAAAATTATATAAAAAAAATGTAAACACGCTAGGCGGTCCTCGTATCTATAACTCTGCTGATGAGACCTAATAGGTCGAAATATATATTCAGAGATTGATTTTTCTCGATTTGTTTAGCCTCACATTTAAGTAGTTTAAATCCCGCCTAATTAAACATAAATGAATTAACTTTCAAAAATTAGGTCTGACTAAAATTAAAAAGCACATATTCTCCCAAATATATATATATATATATATATGTGTGTGTATGTGTGCGTGTGTGTGCGTGTGTGTGGGTGTGTGTGTGTGTCCTTCTACGCATCAGCTATTGCAGACAACACGGATTTCTCTCCCCCACCCTTCTGCATGGGTCATCGCTTCTGGTAGTTCTTCCGCACTCCATCCAGAATCTGCCTAGGGCTGATTGATGTTTTTTTTGCTGTTTGTGTCCATGTGTAGGTGTTCACAAGAGAACGTCAATTATAAGTTCGACTTCACCACTCCAGCAGTGTCCAGCATGTCCTTTTAGTCTTACATAAATACTTTGTGTGATAGAATGTGAGTGGCCGTATAGTAGCTTTGTGTGGGGTGCTACTTTAAAGATGAATTTATTATCTATCTATCTATCTATCTATCTATCTATCTATCTTCTCTCTTCTCTCTATATATTATATATATATATATATATATTTGCGTTATTTGCGGTCCAAAATGTGACATTGAGTAAAGAACTTCAACAAACACCATGGGATCTTGCTCAACAACCTGATGATTGCCCCTTGGCATGAAACCTGGGTCGCTGTTTATAATGAACATTGATCTGTGAAAACTTTGTAAAATAAATAAATATTAGCTCTTACAATTTGTGATTGAGCACTGTATTTTCTTTGTTTCATCACAAAAAAAAATTGTTTTTACATATACCATATATATATATATATATATATATATATATATATATATATAATCGAGGATGAGCTGAAAACTACATATGATAGTATCCTATCTGCTGTTGATGACTTTTTTACCAATGGGATCCAAGCACGGCAACACCGAATGAAGAAGTTTGTTGATCACAATACTGACTACACTGAATAAAATAAATACTAGAATAACAAATATTAAAATACACCTCGCTTACATTTCACGAGAGTATATATATATATATATATATATTATATATATATATATATATATATATATAATATAATAAGATAAATATATAGGTTTTACATATCTATTTATTGGGTGACAAAGGAATATATATATATATATATAATATATATATATATATAGAGAGAGGAGAGAGAGAGAGAGAGAGAGAGAGAGACAGAGACAGAGACAGAGAGAGAGAGAGAGACAGACAGAGAGAGAAACAGACAGACAGACAGAGACAGAGACAGAGACAGAGAGACAGATATATTGATATAGATATTGATATAGATATAGAAATATACTCTAAGAGTCTATTATGTTGTGTCCTGGTATTTGGATATTCTGATGTCCTTGTTAGTAAAAACAAAGTTGGTACAGTGGCCTATTGTCACTATCAACCGGAAAGTAAGGGTGTATCTCCCCTTTTCACTAGCTCAGGGAGATTGTTTCTGTGGAGATGGTACGACTGAGCTACACTGGTCCTATTCGCCGACGTCACCTTGTTTCTAATGTTTTATTTCATTTTATTTGATTTAGGCTGTCAATTCACCAAGGATTTGACATTTGTCGTCTTTATTTTATTAATTATATCCAAGACATGGCCAAGACACGGCAATTTCTGTGGGTGGGGGGGAGGGGGTATTTCTTTGTTTTAGTTTTTTTACTCCATTTCATAGTTATTTTGTTTATTAATTCAGTATTGATTATTTTTTTCATTCAATGTTCTCTTGGTTCAGTTCATCCGTTGGGAAAACATTTCTCGTGCTTTAATGATTGTCTGTCTCTGAATAAGGCAGTAAACAGACATTATAAGCCTATATTTTTACTCAACAGCTTTGCACAGTCATAGAACTAGGATTAATTAATCAATTTAAATATTAATCTTGATCCGGTTTGATTTTACGGCATGCCAACACTTGCTGGATTATTTAAAGACAAATATGTTTTGCTTTATTCATACTTCTAGCATATTCTTTATTCAAACTCAATGTTTTAAATACATTTTTGATATTCGGTGAAGATGGGACCCTAATCATATAGGAGCTCGGGCTTGATTACCACTCCGAGTGAGAGTGGAGCTGAGAGTACTCCACATTCCCTAGAGTTCCAGGATTGGAAATTCACTACGAGATGCAGCTAAATGTTTTATGCATGACAGTAACTGCCTTCTAGCACATATATTATAAAAGGTTTAGGGATTGCCATGGTGGCAATAGGGTTGGGACAATCATATAGGTGCTAAAGCTTGACGTGACCACTCGATTGATTGAAGGGGGTCTATCAGACCGCCCATCTAGCGTAAGTAAGGGGCAAAGTTGAGAGTTGCAAGTAATTAATAGTTCAGCCATCCGGATTCCGTCCCTAAGCATCAAAAAATCGCAACCTATTGCCAACACGCAGGATGGCTGTTGATTAGGTGAAATCAAACATAAAAAAAGTGTCAATATATCATTTGTGTAAAATAAGAAAACAACATCAGAATCATTTGCTGAAAAAAAAAAAGAAAGCCGGCAGCTCTGTTTGATTCATTCTTACTATTAAGGAGGCACACGTCATGTAATGGTTATCATTGTAATAAATGGACGCTGCGTCACAAGTTCAAATCCAGGACGAGGCTGATTGCATTTCACATCAAAACATTCGTCATCCAGCTATGGGCAAATTGTAGAGCAGACTGGGCTGTTTAATCTTGGTAACGAAACCAGTTTCTGAATTCAGACCACTTTACTTGAAAATTGACTTCGGGACACATCCTACTCGTGTACAGGAATTGGTAAATACATACACAAGAGGTGAAGTTACTTAGTTTATAAATCCCTTTATAAACGAACAAATATCTCAGGATAATGTAAACTAGTTGCCAGATATGGGGCACCTAACAGGATGTATGTCTGTGTATGAACCCTAGTGATGCATTGTTCTCATACTACTCGTATAAAATTTACGACATGTCAAATCCAGATCTTGCGAATGCGTTGGTAAATATATACTATTTGTTGTAGTTGTTGTTGTTATTCTTGATGATGATGATGATGATGATGACAAAAATGACGAGTCACAATAATCCGGACTACTTTTTTATATTATAAATATAACCATGCTCTAAATTACAGAAGGTATCATAACTCCTAGAGCCCATTACACCAGTGTGATGGTGGTATTTTATATTTCCAAACTAAAACGCGCCGGTTTACCGTGAGCGGATAATGATCAAATCGTAGAAAGTAACTTTACGGTCAGGGCTGACAGATTTAAATAATGATTATTGAAATCAGTATCTTATTATAATGGAGATTGTGTGTTTTTCTGTCTGTAACCGAAACTATATTACTAATCGAGTCACAATTAACATAGTTATTTACATAACATTTTCCATGATTTTATTTATATTTAATTTGAACCTCAATTATTAATAAAATTTCTTCACCATTTTAATAGTGTTGTCCATATCTACATACAAATAATATGCAATTGTATTTATATATACAAAAAATAGCGGTTTGCAGTGTGAATGGGAAGGCTAATTTGCATATTGATATTAAAAATGTGATTTTAATAAATACGTGCTTAGTACTATTGATTTCTAACAGTTTGGTTTTATTTTAATGAATATAAGCAAAAATCTCTTACATGAATCTTAAATGAAATCCATTAACAAGAAAAAAATAACTGTCATTTTATTCTTTATTTCCTAATTAGCGATGGAAGAGTAAGTTTCATTTCTATTTTTCTATTATACCCCCCTCTGTTACATATCTTTTTGTCTGCCTCTAATTTAATACGATATTTCATTACATTAAAACTTAAAATACTTGCACCCGGAGGGTGCATATATTTGCTATTGAAATCAGTATTAATTATGATTTAAATAATGATTATTGAAATCAGTATTAATTATGATTTAAATAATGATTATTGAAATCAGTATTAATTATGATTTAAATAATGATTATTGAAATCAGTATTAATTATGATTTAAATAATGATTATTGAAATCAGTATTAATTATGATTTAAATAATGATTATTGAAATCAGTATTAATTATTTTAAATAATGATTATTGAAATCAGTATTAATTATGATTTAAATAATGATTATTGAAATCAGTATTAATTATGATTTAAATAATGATTATTGAATCAGTATTAATTTAATTAAAGAAGATAATCTAGATGCATTTAAATTGAAATATATCAATAACATACCAACCGAATATGTAGTCAGTGATATAGTTATATTTCTAATGATATCAGGGATGCATAACCGGTGAAACAAACCTCATGTCAATCGTAACCCTTTGAAAAAACGGCACAACATTATAATCTAAATATTTGTATTTTTTATGAGATTTTCAAGGCAAAATCAATAGATGAAAATCGAACAACTCAAAAGATTATTATGCAGAGACATGAACTGTCTGTGTGTCATTTAAGTCAGTCGTCAGTTAGATAAGAAAATCGATATAGAGATATATGTTTGTCACGATGTTCTTACACATGCATGCATACGTGGTATACACACATACACCCACCCATCACACAGAGAGAGAGAGAGAAAGAGAGAGAGAGAGAGAGAGAGAGAGAGAGAGAGAGAGAGAGAGAGAGAGAGAGAGAGAGACTTATCTGAAGATTGTGTAGCTGTGAATCGTGAATGAATTTAACGGTGTAAATATAGGGTATTCCTCTGCATTCTTATTTTAATGTACCATATTTTACTGATCCAAACTGTTTCAGCGATAAAATTGAATCATGCATATATGCATATATATATATATATATAATATATATATATATATATATATATATATGTGTGTGTGTGTGTGTGTGTGTGTGTGTGTGTGTGTGTGTGTGTGTGTGCATTTGTACGTACATACATTCATACATACACAAACATTCACATACACACAAACGCATAAATATATATATAAATATATATATATATTTGTGTGTGTCTGTATATGTATGTGTGTGTGTGGGTGTGTGTGTGTGTGTGTGTGAGAGAGAGAGAGAGAGAGAGAGAGAGAGAGAGAGAGAGAGAAAATATAATAAGAAGCAATAAATTCATCCTTTTCATATTTTTCATATTCTTCAATTTTAATCATATTCTTCCGTATATATATATATATATATATATATATATATATTTATATATATATATATATATATATATATATATATATATATATATATATATATATATATATATATATATATATATATATATATATATATATTGAAGAATCTGATTAAAAGTGAAAAATATAAAAATATGAAAAGGATGAATTTATTGCTGTCTGTTGACGACGATATATATATATATATATATATATATATATATATATATATATATATATATATATATTATAAATTAATTGTGAAATAAGTGATAATCAGCCAAGAGGAAGAAATAATTGATCGTACGGAAAGTAAAGAAAATTCGGACCTACGTACATCAAATTGTCAAATTGTCTTTAAATTAAGTGGGACAGAATAACTATCGTTAAACTTTTAAAATGTAAGCTTAGATATTAATGCTTAATTAGAATGTTGGGATCAATTTTTGGTTCTTCTCTAGTTTCTTGCTGCTTATCGTAGGAATTAGATGTAATATTAGTGAATAAACGCAAGGTGGGTAGAGTAATTTAGAATAACGGTGAACATTGGAAAATTACACTTCGAGTCATATAGCCTAATTGGCAAAATTCTTTAAATCAATGTCATCAAGAACGGGGCCTCCTATTGGTTTAGTGGATCACGTGATCTGGTGATGTGGTTTTCATCTCTGCGCTCGTGTTAAATATGTATCGCGGAATGAAAATGTAATTGAGTAAATAAAGATGTGTACACACATAAAAATGTAGCCGTTTTGTGCCATTATGATAAAAAGGAAGCAAAAAATAACAAACCACAGCTGTAGAAGTAAATGCTATAGTAAATGGTTTCTAATGCATTGCTATAGCAAAGGATTTCCAATGCATTTCTATAGTAAATAATTTCCAATGCATTTCTATAGTAAATGATTTCCAATGCATTTCTATAGTAAATGATTTCCAAGAAAGGCGAGCAAGACATGTTGGCCACTGCTGGAAAAGTAAGGACAAACCGATAAGCAACGTTCTCTTATTGAATCCTACATATGAACACACGGAACTTCCAACCGATTCCTCTATTCAATCCACCTGGATTAACTCTTGTCATAACGTTAAAAGGTTCTGTAAATAACCCTAGTAGAAGAATAAAGAAATATGATTACGCAACACCTATTCGTGACAAGTACTTTCTGGGAATCAATACTAATAAGTGATATTGCTGTGGCAATATGGACTAATGAAAGGAGTGTTTAATGTTTTTATTTCTTGCTATTCAATTTTAATTGGTGGTTAATATTTTTTCTTGCTATTCAATCGAAAGAACAAGAACAAGAACAAGAACAAGAACAAGGGAGATGTGGAGGATATTGCAATGACATATTAAGCTCTTATAAAACATATTTATGCAAGCACATTTTAGTGAGATGTTGAATAATATGCAATTAAATATTCAACAAAGATTGATGAAGAGATACATTAGAAGACGCCAAATTAGTTTAAGGGGAATACTTTATGATTTAACAGAAATAAAAGTGGGACTAACATGAATGCAGATATTGCTGTTATAAAGGAAAGGGGAAAAGGCGAATATATTTATATATTCGGGTTAATAACTTTTATTGGTGCAATATGTGAAGTGTTCACAAAGTGTATGTTCAAGGAAAAGGTTGCCAAAGACGTTCGCTTGGCGGGAAATATTTTAGAATGCAAGAGACAAAGTTACTTAGCTCTATGAAGTGATGTTTCAGTAATTGTTTCTGTAATTGTTCTTGATGGCCGCTGCTACTGATGAGTTCTGGACTGCTGCCTCGTCCGTCGAATTTGTCTGGTCTTACCCCTGTGGGTGCCTAGACTGAGGATGCTGATTTATTCGGCTGCTGGAAAAATTGTTTCGACCTCAATGCCTGCCGATTCTGTTTTGATGATTTAGGGTCATCTACCCCCAAGCGTCTGGACTTCTAGGAACTGATTAAGGGGCAGATAACCCAGCTTTTTGATAGATTCTGTAGGTTGGTTAGTTGGATTTTACAGCATGTCAACACTTATTTCTTTCGTGTTCGATATTATTTTTTAAACTCACTTTTTAGGCACATTTTTTAAAACTCATTTTTTAATCTATTTTACCCATATATGGTACCTTAACAGGTACTTCCACTTTGTATTAGATTGGATCTAGGTGTAATGACGATGAAAAAGATGAAGGGTACTACACATTATCCAGAGGCCCCGAATTGGAACCTCACCAATAGATAATTATGCAGGTGTTAGTAGAGACAAAATAAGATATTATAATGCAACTTGTATTGTGAGATACAGATTAATAATTGATAAAACGTTTATTTACAGACTTATATAAGAGATTTTCTGTTCTAAAAATGATGAAAAATAACAATTGTAACATCGGTATCCATTATCACATTCTTCACCTGAAATAATATATTTTTGAGCGCAAAGATATACAAAGACAACCCCAGTCCATTGACAACTTTCATCTTAGAGAAAGTTTTCCTTAAAGAAATCCATTCGGTAATGTAATGAACTGGATCGGTTTAACAGTACCAGACCTAATCCATTAAAGTGTATTTCAAGAAGCTGCGTATTACTTAGAAAAAATTGTTTAACAAGATACGATATTTCTTGTGGCAATATTCATGATCAGGTTAACACCAATTATCTAACACTCTTCTGGCAGTTGGATAAAAAAAGGATTTCTTCTAACACAAACATAACTTTTTCACCTATACGTCTTTGAGAATATACGGGTTCATTTCCTTAAAAGGGAAAAAGATGAAGGGGAAACCGACACACCTTCCCCCAAGAAAAGTCACTTCTCTTCATTACTTTGATTGAGTTTGTGAGATGAGGCTTGGCAATTTGTATTTTTACAATTTATTTGCAGATTTTTGTCCTCACTTTATTGTTTTATACACAACGTTTAGGCTGATATGTCCTCTGATTTGTTCAGGTGTTTTTGTCTAACACGGGAGCCTTTTTGACGAACTCGGTGATCTTCATGTCGTAATCGGGAGCCTTCATGGAACTTCGAAACGAACCCTTTATTTAATCCATTGTAGTAGTTTATTATCGTTCCATTAACATGACCGGGTACAAGTATTCAGCTAAATTAGGTATTCTATGTTATTTTCGCCCGTAGTCGGGATTGAACCTGCAACCTGTCATTTAGAGCTGTAGTAAGTCACCACTTAACATCCTAATTTTTTTTTACCCACCAAACCGCCTTTGTGTTTTAATTAATTGTAATTAACATAAAGTCTCAGAGATTTTCAAAAGTCCAATTATTTAAATTCATCAGGTGAATGGGCAAAGGGCACTGCCTATACAGAGGAAGTTTGGTTTGCGTATTCTGAAAATACCTATGAAAGAAACGCGGTTTTCCAAGTCAGTGATTTGCGGCACACACACACACACACACACACACACACACAATATTATATATATATATATATATATATATATATATATATATATATATATATATATATATATCCCTCAAACAACGCCTTCATGAATATAGATTCGGGAAACCAAAGATTTTTCACGTTATGAAATACTAAAATAAAGAACATGAATATAAAAATTCAAAAATTTCCAATTATTTTCCCTTTACTGAAAATATATTAGGTTCGTTTTCACAAGTGTCTGCGTCTAGAAATAGTGTAAACGTTCCACAGAATCAAAATCAATTTTAAATGAATCTGTTATTTTAGGTACGTTTCGAGAGAGGCGTTATAAATTCATTGGAGATTTATCTTGGCAATAACAGATTTATTATCATTTTATGATCCAGAAAAAAGAACTGTTTAGATTCTATTTTGAAGAATGTGCCTCTTTTTCTCGGATTTTGGCTCAATATTTCAAACATAATCTCTGTACTTCTACTCTTAATTTCGTCTGGCGATTTCCAGAATTCCGAAAGGTTTTCATTTCATAGTTTAGATTTACTGTTCTGTATCCATTGCTTTGCACAGACTGAAATTCTGTCTTGATTTATATATCCCCTCGTTTATTTCCTTTATTTAAGAACAGACGCTAGATTTCTTCATTCCGAAGAATTATACAGACCACAGATTATTTTTTTTATTAATAGAAATTATGTGGTTTGCTTCAAAAACAAGATCGTGTTTTAAATAATCAAGAATTTGGTAGACGTCGTCAATAGAATGTTTTTCTTCAGCACTAATCCTCTTTCATTTTCTCTTTTATATTCGCTCTCACACTCTCTGACGTTTTCTCTCCTATTTCTACGTTGTTTTCTATCTATTAGTCTGTATCTATCTGTCTTTCTCTTTCTCTTTCTCTTTCTCTTTCTCTCTCTCTCTCTCTCTCTCTCTCTCTCTCTATATATATATATATATATATATATATATATATATATATATATATATAGTCGGTAGAGCGTTCGGCTAGAAACCACAAGGTTCCTAGTTCGATACCGGTTCTCGCCAACTCAGCGTATGAGTAGCACAGGCTATCTGTGCGGTAAAGCAAGGAGCTGATGGTAGGTGTGGCGCTCCACCTCAGACGCCAAAAACAATCTCCTTCTAGCGCTATTGAAAAGGGATAGACTCCCTCGCTGACTGGCTGATACCGATATTTGGTACTATATATATATAGTCTATTTAGCACCAGCGTCGCAGTTAACAGCTCAGTTAGTCATTGTGTGTGTGTGTGTGTGTGTGTGTGTGTGCGCGCAATTGTGTTGCTTGTTTGAAGCATTATTTTTAACAGTTAATTTTAATATATGTATATATATATATATATATATATATATATATATATATATATATATATATATACATGTGTAATGTGTGTGTGTGTGAATGTATGTCATATTGAACTGTTGCCCAGTTGTTATAACAATACAACTTACAAAATATCATTTTGCCAATTCTTTAAGACAATTAATAAATATTTGTCTGAATAAATAAAACCATTATACATACATAAAATAAAATCAATCTCTGATTAATAATCTTTAAAAAAGTGCAGTAAAATTCCTATAAAATCACCTGCTATTATCATATTCATATCATTTGAAAATCCTCATGTATTACATAATACCGGTAATCTATTCTATATATAAAGGAATTTCCATTAATTTTTGTCCGTAAAATCGAAAATAATAATTAACGATTTAAATATTTGTGAGATGATTAACAGATAATATTTTAGCGATAACTTTTTATTTTTAGGGTTAGAGTTTGATGAATCCCGACCACTGGAATATTAAATATAATATAAAACACGTACAGTATAAATATATGTGTATATCATGCCGCCATATACGGATATATTCCCGCGACTACCAGTAGCAAAGTCAGCATTAGCTTGGTTCATGGATTGACTGATCTGATGAGCGATAAAATCATTGAACAGTGGTCTCTGGAAATTGATCTATAAGTTAAACTTGAAGTGATGTTGTACATGGGGTCGGTGAATATGATCTTCAATATCACTAGAGGTCGCCACAAGTCAATTTGAGGTTAAAACTTCCATTTCATGCCAAATAAATATGGCGTGTTTACTTTTGTAATGGGATTTTTAATATAATGAGACGGAAATGTTGCTAATTTTGTTCATCTAGAAATATTATCTACATATAAAAGCTAAATAATCTCTGATTTGGCCTTTTTCCGGATTATGTTTGTTATTATATAACAGCATTTTAAAATGTACGCAAGAAAATTTCGACTCATAATTTTTCCAGTGAAACAGTAGACAATATGATAGTATCATGTACTTAAAGTACATAACGTCGATTTAGAGTATCACAATTCCCCTAACCAGAAAAGATGTAATACAATAATGAAGATGAGACGTGTTTGAGACGATAACACAACTCTATTCTCGTTAATGGTCAGTTAATGTACAGGATATCGTTAGTTGTTCTATAGGGAATACGAATTGAGGAGATGAAGAGAAATAACAAGACACAACTGTTTTGAAGTATAGATCAAGACTGTATTAATCTGCCCGTTAAGTCTGAACGTTAGCGTCCAGACGCTCAGAACTTTTTATTTATTTTAAATCCCCACAATACATCCCCACCCAAGTAGCGGAGCTACGGTAAGGATGCATCAGTAAGTTTTTTTGTTTTTTTTTGTAAGGTGTGTGTAAGGTTATAGTGGCCTGTAGCGAGGGAATTTTTCTCTGGCTAAAACGGACCAGCTATACCTCTGTATGGTTGTGTATGTGGAAAGTTAAAGGTGTTTATTGGAAAGTCAAAAGTGTGTGTTATTTTTTTTTTTCAAGTATTGGTGTGTGTTATTTTTTTATATGTGTAATAAAAATAATCATTATGTCTGGCAAAACGAACACGTCTACCTGATCGTGTAATGATTGGTTCTTGTGCTGTGTTTCTGATGTTGGAAAGGGTGGTATATTTGTTATGTTGTTAGTTGGGCTATGTTTGGGTTTTTTATTTTTGTCGTGAGCCTGAGTGAGTATTGCTGGTTTCAATCTTTCAATCTGTCGGGGAAGCCTAATGTCGACGAGGGAGTCTATCCCCTTTTCACTAGCGCTAGACCAAGGGGATTGTTTTTGCGGCTGAGGTGGAGCGTCACACCTACCATCAGCTCCTTACTTTACCGCACCGATCCCTGTGCTACGCATACGCTCACGTACCAAAGTAGTAGTTGGGAAGGACCATGTGGGAAATCGACGTGTGATAGTATATTGCATATATAAGTAGCTTACAAGGACCACATGGCTAAAATCAATGGGTATGTTCTATAACACATTGCACTTATCTGTTATTGCATAATGTAGTTGGCTGCCTAATATTGTTGGTTTGAGTGATCGATTTTATCAGCATATCAATCTGTTATATGTCTATTACGTGAGAGGTTAGGGAATGTCGTTTATTTTACGTTAATACTTACATTTATTTTCTACTTGTTTCTGAAGAGTCTTTTTGTACATAGTCCTATCGAATGAGAATAATTTTTAAACACTCATATAAGACGCATAAATGGGACCCTAACAGCTACTACCACTCCGGTTAAGAGCAGACCTGGGAGTAATGACATTGAAGATGTAATCTATCATTCACAGATTTCTAGAATTGCAGCCATACTATCATATGTAATTTAGAATCATATCCAGAACACGGCATTTTCGGTAGTGGTCAGTCTTACCCATGTGTATATAGTCAGCATGTTTTAAGACATGCGGACTGGTGAATAATGCAGTTGAGTGGACTTTGGATATTTTGTCGAACTGGCATTTCCGTTGGATCACATGTTTGTGGAATTTACTGCAGTTTAATTATTCCTATCTAATACTTATAATTATAAGTTTTCAAGTAAATATTTCTATCTAATAATAGTCTTTCTTTGCACACCGTTAATTAATATCAAGTGAATGCCACTGTTACTACTACTACAACTACATCTCCTCCTCCTCCTCCTCCTCTCCTCCTACTACTACTACTACTACTACTACTACTACTAATAATAATAATAATAAGATAAATGGACAAATATCTGGACCTTGCAAGAGAACTGAAAAAGTTATGGAATATGAAAGTGAAAGTGATACCAATTGTAGTTGGTGCACTTGGAACAGTCCCAAAAGGAATGGAAAAGGATCTGGAAACTTTGGGAATCAGAGGAAGGATTGAAACCATTCAGAACACTGCACTGCTGCAATCTGCCAGAATACTCTGAAGAGTCCTGGAGACCTGAGGAGACTTGCTGTCACTCAGACTCCAGTGAAAGACCATCAGCTAAAACTCAAAAGGAGTAAATAATATCAAGTAAACGACTATAGTTTCAAGTAACTATTTTTTATACAAATAATTTACCGTTATATGGCATCTAGTATTCCTATCGAATATGAATCCTTTAAAACATATATATTTAACCCATAGATGGGACCCTAACAAGGACTGCGACTCCTAGTCTGAGTGGACTGGAAATGATGACAATAAAGGGATACTTCATGCGATCTCCAGAACTGGAACCGCACCATCTGAAGTAGTTTAGTATTATACTCAGGACACGTAGCTTTTTAGGTGGGTCTACAGCGGGTACAATTAGCGTAATCTTAAGCCCCATAGAAAGCGTAGTACATATAATTGAGTGGACACATATAATGAAACGTGGATGTAGTAAAAATAAGATTTACATACGACGATAAAAAAAGTAATTTGAGAAAATAAATTTACTCTAATAAAACTAACTTTTCGATAACAATCGGTTCACCCGAAACCGATCACAGCATAAAGATTTCTGGTTAAAGGCGAGGAAATCTGATTTGTTAATCTGCAAAGAACGTCTATTTACCTTGTTCTAGGATTCCTATTTCTATTAGATCAATGTTTTCGTTAGGAAAAACCACCGGAACTTCCAACAGAATTTACATTTCTCTTCTCTTTCTATAAACGTCTTTTTTTCAATAAGAGAATCGCGCGTGTGCGATTGTGTGTATTATTCATGGCAAAAATGGCGGACAACGCCGACGGTAAAGAACAGAAAAGAAGATAAAAAGAAAAGAAAAGAATACATGAAGTATGGCGTAATTGCTTTATTATCTCGTGGCAGAATATTTTTCAGTTTATTTCAGTTGTGATTTATGGAAGGTGACCCACGAACTAGTCTGCATCTTCTTGTAGTAAATATTTATCAAGTCTCGATAGCTTCAACTAAAGATGCAATACTCAGAACAACAGTAGGTGTTTGTCAATATGTCCCTGTTTCTTTGGAAGGGAATAATTCTATTGAAGATCCGCCGATTTTTTCCTCTTTCAGGAAAGAAGTTGCAAGTATTTCTTGAGAGGAATCATGTTGCTTTGCATTGAATTCAGAGTCAGTTGTTTAGCTTTTCCGGCAATTGTGTGTAACCCAGATATTGGCCCAATAGAATAATCAATTATTCTATATAAAGATATATAGACTTCCTTTCTTCAGAAAAGGTTAAAAACGTGTTGTAAAAGAGATGTGCATTTACCTAATCCATAGAATAATCATTGATATATTTTCAAATGTGTTGAGTAAGGATTTCCAAAAGTATTACAATTTCTATTCCTTTGTTAACCAAGAAAAGTAATTGGCCTTATCTTGAAAAATGGTAGAAATATTCAATGAACGGATTCTGGTATATCATGAGCCACGCGGTGCGTAACGAGTATAAATCCTGAACGAGGCTGTTTTATACCTATTCTCTCCTCTTTTTATCATCTTATTATTATGATATACTTATCTTCTTCTTAGCTGGTTGGGTCGTCTATCTGGGTATCTGGGTTGCTTCTCTGTTCTTTCTGATATGGGACTACTTGGGACTACTTCCTTCTCATCTTTTTGTCCGTGTTTGTTTTTAGTAACGAATACAAGACTTGGTATTTTTAGACGTCTTTATTCAACCCAAGTAAGAACAACACGTGTGAAGACATGAGTTACGGACAGCAGACACTATTTGCATTTTTTCTATTGAATCGGCCAACTAAAAGAGCCTTTCTAAACATCATTCTCTTCTCACGATTAGTTATGGCCAATTAGAGACAAACTACAAGGGTTAGTTCTGTAAATTTCTTATACGGTTCCTTATATGATTCAGAATAACCGTTGTCTTTTTTATTTCTACACGACCGTACATAATTTATAGGTACCATATCAATTATTCAATGGGGATTTTTCATTTAACAACGCTAATTGGGAGAGACATGAATCCAATAATCCTCCAACCACATAACGATAAATAGTACACTGAGCTTTTTAATTTTGATATGGCAATTGGCAGAGTAGAAGGGATATTCTGAACTCAAGTTATCTGTAATTATGGATAGGAATGGGCCCCACTGGCTATATTTGTCCTAGATACGCTATATGAGTAATGCCCGCAAAAAGGATGGAATCTCTTTACTCATACACACCATTAAAATACGTCTAAAACAATAGATGCAGTTGATAATAATCAATTATTCTATATAAATATATATAGACTTCCTTTCTTCAGAAATGGTTAAAAACGTGTTGTAAAAGAGATCCATATAATAATAATAAGTGTAGACTTTGCGGTAATAGAGATGAGACTGTTAACCATATACTCTGCGAATGTAGCAAACAAGCACAACGAGAATACAAAGATAGACACGACTGGGTTGGGAAGGTGATCAACTGGGAATTATGCAAAAAATTAAATTTTGACCACACAACAAAATGGTATATGCATAAACCAGAATCTGTTCTTGAGAACAAAACGCACAAAATTCTCTGGGACTTTGAGATAAAAACGGATCACCGTATCCCAGCAAGAAGGCCAGACCTAGTGTTGATAAACAAAAAAGAAAGAACTTGTCAACTGGTGGATTTTGCAGTGCCAGCAGATCACAGGGTGAAGTTAAAGGAAAATGAAAAAATAGACAAATATCTGGACCTTGTCAGAGAACTGAAAAAGTTATGGAATATGAAAGTGAAAGTGATACCAATTGTGGTTGGTGCACTTGGAACAGTCCCAAAAGGATTGGAAAAGGGTTTGGAAAGTTTGGAAATCAGAGGAAGGATTGAAACCATTCAGAACACTGCACTGCTGCAATCTGCCAGAATACTCAGAAGAGTCCTGGAGACCTGAGGAGACTTGCTGTCACTCAGACTCCAGTGAAAGACATTCAGCTAACACTGATGTGAAAACTCAAAAGGAGTAAAAAATAATAATAATAATAATAATAATAATAATAATAATAATAATAATAATAATAGTCGTTCTTAGGGTACACATTCTTATGACTTTCTCTTGCCACACGTCCATATCGGTCATAACTCTTGTCCTCATCTCGGCATCCTGTATCCGTACCTCAGGCATGAATGTAAGTTAATATCTAAATTATGCAATTGGATGGAAGAATAATAGACATTTTTATTTTTGTAAGGAAAATGACCGACGATTTCATTTCATAATACGTATCCACAAATGAGACGTTTATTGAACTGAGATAATATAATCTTCCACATGCAGCGTATTTCCTTGTCCAATCTTTTTCTGATTTCCGAATATTTCGCCATATGTATCAGTCAGTTGTACAGGGGTTCTTAAAAATGATAAATATTGAAAGAAAAAACCTACAATATTTTTATCTTTAACTTTTAAAATCCCGAGCAACCATGTGTAGCTCTGCTAATTAAATATAAGCTTTGAAAACAATTTTTGTACTTAACAAAACTCATTTACCTATGATGTATTAAATCTATGATATTTTCAAAAAGACCACTGGAAAGTTGTTCTATATATATATATATATATATATATATATATATATATATATATATATATATATAAGAATATTGTTATTTTACATTATTCTATTTTTATTTTGACGCATATTTTATGGTCTTATTTGCCTAAAACTTACCATAAAAACAAAATCAGTCGTGTTCAAATTTCAGTAAGCTCAACTTATTGCACCCACTTTCCTTGAAAAAGGCATGAATCCACTTTATGATCACAGTTTCAAAGGAAATTAAGTCACATCTCAAAGTTGACAAAGAAAAGAGGTGGACTTAGTATTTGCATAAAACAAATTCTCGTGACTGTCTTTTCGTCTAAGATAGTAAACCACTCTCGCATAGGTGACTCAGCGATTCAGAATGCACCAATAAGAGGACACATTTTTTTAGTGTCAGTATGTCTGAGAAAAATAATGTAATCGATATCGATTGTCATTGAAACGAACCAAAATCAATGTAGGATAATTGCAATTCAAACCCGTAGAGTACAGTAGGAAAGGATTCCAATTGAATTTTCTTACTGGTTTTTGACAGTTATGTTTTTTTCTGAAATTTTCTGTCTGTGCTTATTAATGAAAAAAAAACCTTTAATGTCACAATCAATTTAGTCAAATAATACGAGTGTTAATTGCTCAAAACTATTCGGTTGATATTATCTATTGTACATAGTAATAATAAAACTCCACCACGAGGATGTGACACAAGGTCAATTTTTAAGCAGAGTAAAGCTGGTTTGAATTCGTAGTATTCACTCTAGACGGGATGCTATCAAAGTCTAAACATCCTAACTTGTCCTACTATTTATCCATATTTGGGGTGGGGATAGGTGTATTTATAACCTATAAAAGAAACAGAGAATTCCCTTCATTGAGTCATTAGATTTTTCACGACAGTCAACATTTTGACAGATTCGGTTTTAATTTTTAATTTTTTAAATTCTAGTAGATTCCCGCCAAAAACACAACTTTCAGAATAAAAGGTTTGTCAAAAAAGTACTCGATACACAGCATATTACACACAACAACCAGACACACTTTCACACACAGACACATTAATCCAATACATAGCTCATATGCAAATCCACTGACCAAAAACAAATCACACATAGAAACAATAGAATAAGAAGATTCTTACGTTTAAAGTTAATCTCAACAACATTTTATAAACCCACCGTTCCTGTTTAGAAATCGGTATGGGATTGGGACACAATGTGACGGCACATGTCAGAGGAATTGGACTTTCAAACACATAAAACAAATACAGAAACGCACAAGTTAATACCACCAAACACAAGATCAATACAAACATCCATGAACATCCCTGATGCGCTACTAAAGTCTTCTGAAGAAGGTATAATTCATCCCGAAATACTAAGGAAAAATAGGTAAATTAACAACATACACTTCGCCTTCTCTTCCTTCGCATTGTGATAAGTTTTCAAAACCAACCGCCGAACCATATATATATATATATATATATATATATATATATATATATATATATATAGAGAGAGAGAGAGAGAGAGAGACAGACAGACAGACAGACAGACAGACAGACAGACAAGAAAGACAGACAGACAGAGAGAGAGATTTTTGGTACAGGAGAACTTATATAATACTAAGAGTGGAGGAATCATATGTATATTGGGGGGTAATATTTTATTATAAAATAAAAGATAAAATAAAGTGAATACGAAGGACTTTTCGACCGGTACGTTTTCAAGTATAAACACCGGCGACGAATAAAAGTCAAATGGTATACGAAATTATTTAAGAACAAATGGGGATGAGCCAGCGGTGTACAAAAGAAAAGAGAAAAAAAGGGGCGTGTATGTATGAACCTTAGGTTGAGCAGGGTTAAATGTCACCCATGAAATATATGGAGTGTTTTGGTGTTTGTTTGCACAGTAAGGCGAAATAAATAAATATAAACAGCTTCAAGGATGGTTAAGTGCTGTTTAGACCTGGCTCTGGGCAAGACGGAGAAACCCTCGTCTGTATAGTCGGCCCTACAAGCATTTATAGATGATAAATGTTCAGATATATATATATATATATATATATATATATATATATATATATATATATATATATATTGGGAAAGGAATGTTGAATGTTTTAGGATATAAGGCATGAGGTAAATGGTCACTCCTATATATAGACTCGTTGACTACTACGTGACCTGGGGTAGATTTCTATTGTCCAATCACTGGCACTGCTGCTGCTGCTTCTGCTGTATTAATAGAGGCACCATTCTAAACTTATGTCATTGACACTTGGATTCTCTTGGACGTAGGACTTACAAAGAACACCGGATTCTTATTGGCTTGCTTACTTACTTATTACATCTGGAACTAAGGATGCCGACCAGATACTTAACAAGGAAAATAAAGTACACGATTACAGATGTAAGAGTTGTATTTATTATTATTAGTTATACACTTGAAGGCTTTTTGTTATCGCTGGTTTCAAATATTTATCTGCTTCTCAGCAGACAAATAGCCTTGGAAAAAAAACATCCAAATTAATATCCGTTATGTATAGGGTTGAGCTATTCTCGCCATATTCGTCCGCATCCCTCCACTTGTGCGCGGATATTGATAAAAATAACACATGGAAAATATTTTTTCTTTTAAGAAAAGTTTTCCCTAGGTTTTTCAAGTACCCTGTAACAGGAATAGGGTACCATCTTGTAGCTCCGATTATTCTGAGATAATAGCAAGTTTCTCGGCATGATCAATAAACTGAGTGTTTATATATGTCATCCACAGTGGTAAAATATAATGAAACAATATATCTTTTAAATAGTTATCAAAAGTGTTTATCTCGCATCTGTGAGAATGCCTCTCAGAAGAAACCACTTACGGCTCTTATCTTTACTTTGCCAAACAGACACTAATGGATATTTTTTGTCTTCGATTATTTTTTAAATTGTCTGTCTTACAAGATAAATGAACCAATGATTCAATATACTTATTATCTTACGAACAAAGCCGTTATGTATCATTGTATTTTCTAGACAGTGTTCAAACAATGAATGAAGATTATAATAATGTTTTATATAATGAATTAACCATGAAGTCAATCAATGAAACTCCCCCGTAGTAAATCATTGATTGTGTAGAATTACCATCATGGTTGCCCCTGGTTGTGAAAAGAAATTATAATTGCAATAAAAACAAAGATACCCAACAGAAAAATCAATATATTTTCAAAATTTGTATGTATAGAAAGTTAGAAAAGCAGAAAAATACTTATTGAATAAAAGAGCCGAGGGCGTTGAGAGCAGCGGTGGTATATCTGGATCAGCTGATTTCAGTTCACGCTTATTATACCGACCCTAATGGCGGCCTTCAATGATATGTTGATATTGAATAGTTGCTGGTTTAGTCTTCTTTCCGTTTAGGTGTCAGATATGTTAGCCCAGGGAATTCAGTTCAAAGCCCTGGAAGATCCAATATTTAGACCGTGGGATAATCGTGAAAATTCCCGGCCAGTCACATCTTTGACACGTGGGCTATGTCGCGTAATATTGTCAGCGAATGATACGAGGCTGCGAATATCTTATTATAATGGAGATTGTGGGTTTGTCTGTCTGTAACCGAAACTATATTACTATACAAGTCACAATTCCTTTGTTATTTACACACATTCTCCATGATTTTATTTTTTATTTTAAACCTCAATTATTAGTAAAATTGTTTACATCATTAAAGACTGTTAACATATCTACATACTAATAACATGCAATTATATTTATATATTCAACAAATAGCGGTTTACAGTGTGAATGGAAGGCTAATTTGCATATTGATCTTAAAATTTGATTTTAATAAATATATGCTTAGTATTATTGATTTCTAATTGTTTGGTTTTATCTTATTAAATATGAGCAAAAATCTCAATAAATCTTAAAAAATCTATTAACATAAGAAATAACTGTAATTTTATTATTTTCTTCCTATTTTAACTAAATAGTTAATTAGGGAAATTTACCATGAAAAGACGGGAGTAAGGGAAAATGGTGGAACAGTTAGTTTCAAAGTTGTTCTATTTTCCGATTATACCCTCTGTTCCAAATATTTTTATCTACATTCTTATTCAGTTTCATTAGCCTTTCTAATTTAACGTGATATTTTATTATAAAATTTAACTTAAATACTTGCACCCGGAGGGTGCATATATTTGCTAGTATAAGTAATCAAATAAAAGCAGCAAACTGAAGAAAGAACAGTTAACAAACTTCAACATCTCATCCGGTTGGCTCTGGGGAGTGCGGAGTACTCATTCATCACCATAACTCCAACTCTGAACCGGATTTTTTTTTTGCATTTTACGAAATGTCAAGCCTTGTTGGGTTATTTTATACCGAACACGTATTGTTCAATTCATGTTGGGTGGGTATTCAATATTTTTTAAAGCTCAATCATTTGAAACACATTTTTTAAAACTCACTTATTTCTATTTAACCTATGGATGGGACCCTAATAGTTACCACCATTCCGGTTCAGAGTTGGAGTAATGCCGATGAATAAGTACTCCGCACTCCCCAGAGCAAAAGTGAAACTTCACCTTTAATCATCTCATCCGGTTGGCTTGGTGTAAGAATAGATTGACTGATTATAATGGCATATCAAAGCGTCTATCGTTATTTATGCACAGAGAGTTCATTGCACATTCAAATTTACATTTTCTGTGAAGTTGCTTCTTTAGATATTTTCTTTGTGTATGGTCCCATAGAATACAAATAATTTTACAGCTCTACTTAAAACAGAGAGGAGACACAAACGTACTATTTTTCCGGTTCATAGTCGACCTTTAGTGAAACGTTTAGCTACTCTACACTCCAATAATAATAGAGCCACACCATCTGATAAAATGTACTGTCACACTAGGACATCTATTTTGGGGTTGGGGTCTTACCCTTTAGCAGCCCCCCCCCCCAGCACCTGTAACAAGATATGCTTTATCTACCGAATAGATAAAATCTCAAATAAAATCCAACAAACTGAAGAAAGAACAGTTAACAAACCTCGACATCTCATCCGGTTTGGTTGTTTTTTTTGTATTTTACGAAATGTCAACCCTTGTTGGGTTATTTCATGTCAAATACGTTTTGTTCTATTCATGATTGATTGGCATTTTTTGAACTCAATATTTTTTAACACATTTTTTTTAAGTCACTTATTTCTATTTAACCTATAGATGAAGCTCTAACATGTATCAGCATTAAGGGTCAGAGAGGGAGTAATTGCGTTAAATGAGTACTCCACACTAGCACCTTTAAAAATAAATAACTCGGAAATCCGTAATCACCAGACCTAAACAGCCATCCAAGTGGTGGCGGTGGTTGAATGTCAGTACCTCCAATGCAGTTAGGGTTGAGTGTGATGTGAAACCCAATAAACTAAGATAGGTTTCTGGTTTCTTTGTTTGTTTTGTTGGTCTGGGTATGCGAGGACAAGCGCTCGCGAGTACTGAGAGTGAGTGAACCTTTCAAAGACTCGGGAGGTGTTGGTTCCTAGTAGAACATAACAATTATCCCACATGTTGACGTTCGTTATTCATATACATTTAATTTTTATAGGATCTCACGGTTAATGTTATCACCTCTATCGAGGTGCTGTAAACAATAGACATACACTGTATCAAGAGGACAGTCCAGCGAAGTGTAAACGTGTTCCATCAGGAACTGCCTCCTCTTATCGTAAGTCAGCGACTGCTTCTATATCCGTGATGACTAATACTCTGATGATGCAGAATAAAAAGAAAAACATAACTCGTCTCGTGTCTTAGGACATGTTCTATTTAATTATCTTCGAAAATGATGTAAGTCTAGACGACGTATATAGATGTATGACGGGATATATATATATATATATATATATATATATATATATATATATATATATATAAACACAACCTTGAGGTTTGTTTCGATTCCATTTATCGCAAAATATTTATACACACACTCGCAACCACACATTCATAAACACATAAAAAATGCACAATGCTTTTTTCTATACAAACACTTACACATTCTAATACTCACACCACAAAAAAGAATATTTGACGTCATATTTCAAACCGTTCATTTTTTCAACGTTCTTTTTTCTCAGACTTCAAATTTTAAACAGACCGATAAACAAGGACTATTACTCGCCTTTCTCCTTATTCTGAGATAAAAACATTTTTTATCACCTTCCACATAACCAAAAAAAGCCCTGAAGATGATCTAATTAATATTTTGAAACATTGCAGCGTCGGCCAATAAACTCATCACTTAATTCATTTAAACCTGTGCTTTTTCAGTTTTTTTATTATACTACATACCGTCGGATTCACTTCCTTTTATTCACACACACACACACACACATATATATATATATATATATATATATATATATATATATATATATATATGTGTGGGTGCGCGCGCGTGGTGTGTGTGTGTGTGTGTGTGTGTGTGTGGGTGCGCGCGCGTGGGGGGGTGCGCGTGTGCGTGTGCGTGTGTGTGTGTGCGTGTGTGTGTATGCGCGTGCGCGTTTGTAAAACATTTGAAGAATCGAGAATAGAACACGCTCTCTTAAAAAGTGCTAATCGGAAAGAAGAACTGACCTCCGCGCCGGATACTTTTTCAGGCTGAAATATTTCTAACATATATAACCGGACATATTACATTCGTTGCCTTTTTTTATAGTGAACACAGTTCACATCGTTCCGAATAATTCTATGGCATCGGGATAGAATTAAAAATGAATGAAAAAGTGTCTTCATAAAATCAGATCAAAGTTTTCCATACCAGACGATTGGAAACGATTGGTTTCTTTTCTATTGTGATGGTTTCGTGTTCGCTGAGTTCAGTTATCTGGTCTAAAGTTGAATTGCACAGACATCCGGTAATTCTTTCTTTTTATACATCATAAAGCAAATAAAATATGAATTTTATAGTAGAAAGGAAACAATTTGCTCAATACTAGGATTTGCGTTATTGTCGCTTTGCTGAAGGCACCGCTAAATAAGCTGCAAATAAAATTCTATCTCTTTTATCGATATATTTATCAATATAAGAGTACACATTAATATATATATATATATATATATATATATATATATTATATATATATATGTGTGTGTGTGTGCTTAATTGGAGTCGTACCTAATTTTGAAAATTAATTAATTAATAATCAATTAGGCGGGAATGCCTATTTAAATGTATGGCTAAACAAATCGAGAAAAATCAATGATTTTTCTCGATTTGTTTAGCCATACATTTAAATAGGCATTCCCGCCTAATTGATTATTAATTAATTAATTTTCAAAATTAGGTACGACTCCAATTAAGCACATATTCTCCAAAAAATTGTCGGCAAAAAAGCCATTCCAAACATACCTTGTTTATATATATATATATATATATATATATATATATATATATATATAAGATTTTTGGATGTTTGTTTTTTTTTTTTTAGAAGCATTGTTGAATAAATTATTATTTATATTTTGCTTGAAGGCAATTATAATGCATGTATCGCATAAAATTCGATAATTATAGAAAATAATCTTGACAAGTGAATCCCGGCAAACGATGGCTTGCTATGCAGAACACCGTACAGACTGTTTCGACTTCATTAAGTCTCTTCAGCGATGTATACTAACGACTCCCCTCCGACAGGAATCGAAACCGGGATTTCACAGGCATAGTCAGAGACGATATCCGTTCGGCCGCCGAATTAATAATTTATTATACAATGCTTCTACAAAAAAACCAACAAACATCCAAAAATCTTATTCCCTTCGCCGAAGAGCTTACGGCCGGGTTTGTTTACTACTCAATAAACGTCCACTTACCTACTATGGTAGGGGCGTGTAGTATCATTGACAAGGTTAATTTCGCAGGGATTGTTCGCTATGTACCGGCGGCCGAACGGATATGGTCTCTGACTATGCCTGTGAAGTCCCGGTTTCGATTCCTGTCGGAGGGGAGTCGTTAGTATACATCGCTGAAGAGACTTAATAAAGTCGAAACAGTCTGTACGGTGTTCTGCATAGCGAGCCATCCTTTGCCGGGATTCACTTGTCAAGATTATTTTCTATAATTATCGAATTTTATGCGATACATGCATTATAATTGCCTTCAAGCAAAAATATAATAAATAATAATAATAATAATATATATATATATATATATATATATATATATATATATATATATATATAGTGCTCAATATCATTAATAGAGCATATATATACATCTGAGGGGAGGGAAGATAGGAAGTCAGCATAAAGTAGTTACAATATCCTATGATATAGATTAGTTAGTTTTCACTATTTTGTTCAGATTTATTTATTATTTATCATTATCATATTTTAAATACATACACATACGATTGTAATAAATACGGTAAATTAGTATATACAGACTGTATACGTGCTTATTTCAACAGTAGCAGCAGCTTATTACAGATACAACGGGATAGATAAAGATCATTGACGGAATAAATATACTTGGTTGACATAATGTACACAATTCATAGTACCGCAGACAGTTAGAAGTAAAAAAGAAAACATGTCACACAATATTAGAAATTAATCCTGAATGCATATACGCCTTTATGTACAGTAGGTGTACCAAAAGTACAGTATGCATATATATAAAAAAATAGAGATGATGAGTACAAGCGGATTTCAAATCTGAATCCAAATTAGGCTAAAACAGCTATTTTGTGCTTGCCTCAATTTCTTTGTAAACCAGTGTTATTTGAAGATTAAAGCAACGATTTCGTATTAATCCGAGTCTTTAAATGTTATCATGTTATACTAAATGTAAAGTGCAAGTATCCTATTGAAGTGTAATATTTAGCAAGTTACGCCGATCTATTACTATCGAATAGTGAGTTCGATCTTCCTTGTATGACCCATACTTGTGATCTTAAATCACGACCTACCCATGGTCAAAAGATTGGGTAAGTATTTACTTGGACTCAGTACTTTGGAAATATGCGTTATAATTAAATTCAAAGCGTAACTTAGATTCCACCCAAGGCCTCATCCATAAATGAACTCGCTACTCGCTTAGTAATTGATTTACTCGGTGTGGTTTCTATACAGTCTATTATTAAAGTGTTTAGAAATCAGCCTGTAACTTTGGAGGCCTTCAGCCAGAAATGTAATTTTAAATAATTCAAAGTTACACCGCCCTTTCGGCTGTGGCGTTAGAATGCTCCGACTGTACCTATGCTGAGGGGTAAGACTTCCCAATGGGGCCACTTGTTGGCCGTGGGTAGCGACCCGTAATGCTTAAGGATAGAATTCATATGGATGAGTAGTTCATGGCTGGCAATACTCCACTTTGGCCCTATCTTGGGCTAGAGGGGCGGTTCGAGAGGCCCCTCCGATCAATCGTCTGGTCACGTCAAGCCCTAGCACCTATATGATTGCCCCAACCCTATTGCCTTTATGGCAAGCCCAAACCCCTTTTTATCATATGGGTGCTAGAAGGCGGTGACTGAGGGTCTCTATGTCCTGGTGATGACGTTAAACTCTATATGATGGTGAGGTTCCAGTTTTGGATGGTTTGGGAATGTGGAGCATCCCTTCATCCCTATTGCTCCCTGGTCCACTCTGACCCGGAGTGGTAGTACCTATTAGGGTCCCATATGGGTTAAATAGAAAAAAACATGAGTTGATAAACAAAATTGCATTATGCATTAAGAATGAATTTATTTCACAACTTTGTCGGCATTAAATGACCCACCGAGGTTGATATGCCGTAAAACAAACCAAATCAAACCATTAAAAGTTACAAGCCATTATTACGTATGAAAATGTGGCCAATCCTTTAAAATCTTTGTTGTCGTAAAAGAAAACATTCAAGCATTTATTTATATGATGTTTATAAATGGGTTCCTATCTTCTTTTCTAATGTCTTAAAAATTTGATCGGACTTAAGAATTACGAAAGAAAACATAAAATAAACGACTTTTTACAGTTTTAGATGTCAGGAAAGATAAAAGATTTTCCTTTTTTATTTTTTTTCCTTTCTTTCTTTTTTAGAATCTCATCGATTATTCACTGCAAACCAATCGTGACAACAAAGACCATTTATTGATGCACTTCGTTCTCATAGAAATACATCAACATTATTCTTTCTACCCTGGGGGGAAACTTCCGCAAATATGGCAAACTATGTTTCTTCTCTTAAGCTACCTTAGACACAGGAAGTTTCCGAAATAAATAAACACAAAAATAAGATAATAATGACTCATTTTTTGTGGTCGGGGAAACTTTACTCGGCGCCTTAACTTTAAAAGATGATTGCTTCCTTTTGTCAAGTATGGAAAACAGAATTATTTTGCATTCAGACAAATAGAATTCCGATTGAAAAATGGCTGCATAATGGAATTTTTCTGTTAAATCTGTTTATAAAACATTACAAAGCGACACTTTCAAGTTTTTTCTTACTTTTTTCCTTTCTTTTTCATTTTTGTTGGCATTGATTTAAAGCCTATATTCTCGGGATTAAGAAAGAATGTGTTTTTTTTTCATTCAGGTTTTGGCAAAACGTTTACTTTGGAGAAAATAAAGGGGTCATTAAAGGTCTTCCGATTGACACCCTAGCGGTCGATGATGATTTACAGGGGGTAGATGATAAACAAGGGTCGAATTGGGGCCACTATGCAAAAGACCTGCTCACCCATATGGACTATTTATACAGCATTTCTCTATATAAAGACGAGGACAAGTTAACGATTGTTTAAAGTATATTCAACCGTGTTCTATATTATTCTCCCGAATAAACTAACTCTTACTTTTTTTCTATCGGAGTGCAATTTATTGGCATTTCGTTTCTTTAAAACCAATGATATGTCTTCATATGATACTTTAAAATAATCGATTCCGTTTAAAGAATAGAAAAGGAAAATAACAAAGGTCAACTCAAAACAAAAAGAAGACGGTTTTATCTGTTTATTGAGATGCAATCAATCAAAATATCTTCTTACAGTTGAGAAGCGTGAATGAAAGTAACTCCCTTGTAGCTTCCAAAATAAATATTCCTTTTGTATCGATAAGGACGTGTTTGTTTTCTTATTCATTGAAAATGTTAGCGACATAAAAGAGGGCACTGACTGTCAACAAGGAATACACGCGTGAATGTTATTTCAATACATTTATTATTCTATCATAATATTTCCAAATTATATTTTGCTGAAACGTCCTCGACCCGACCAAAAGTTCCAGATGATTGGTACATTGATCATCTATGTTTTATTGAGCGTTTTTGTAATATTTTTCTGGTTGATGTAATAGTGTATTTTACATTGAACTCGATGGTTGATGTTTCGAGGCTGTTTCTAAGGCTGATTCTCAACTCACGCACAATTTTTTCATTGAATAATAAGATGCCAGATCCTATTTCTTACGGTATATAATGGAGTTGTCCTTAATATATATCCACATATCTGGTTATTTCAGTTTATCTTATTACTTATATATAACTGTTTTTATTAAATCTACTTCGTGGCTTAACGATTAGTGATGGAGAAAATGATCTCGGCTCGCTGGAAAACCTATGAAGAACGATGACTGACAGAGACAGATGTCGTGAATAATAGTCATGGGAATGCGCGCTGTCAGCACTTCATGATAATGATGATGATATTGATAAACGAAGACAAGAAATCTACAACCAGGATCAGACAATTCATGTACTTTGAGCATACCATATTTGTCTCTCATTAGATATTTCGAAACTGTTCAGCACCACAATGAGGTAGTATGTGCCGATCTAGTGAACGGTTAACTCAATCAAATAGACTTATATGAAACTTGGAAATTATACAGTGGCTTATATCAAGAATCCTGATAGGTTGTGTCAACAAATACATCATTTTGTTTTTCGTATTGTCTGAGAAGAACAATTGACGTATATGAACATATTTGTGTCATGAAATTAAAAGCCTCATTTTGTTTGATGTGAAATGCCTACTGTATGAGCTCGGTTAGAATATCCAGGCAAAAATTAACAGTGAGCTTGCCACTAAAATCCGGTACCACCCTGGGCAAATATATCAGTACAAAGCTCACTTAAAGAAGACACTGATAAATACGAGTTTTAACCATTAAACTGTAAAACCGAAACCTCGACTGAAAACAATTCAGGTACATTACTCAACATTCGGAAATTGCTTTGAAGTCTAAAGAACATCGACCATATAGGGTAAAATTTAAAAAAATTAAAAAAAGACACAATAGTCTGACAGATTTGTCATGACCTCCAAAATAAATTTTTACCTCCCTGTGTCTCTGACGATTACACGCAAGAATTGGCTTTTCAAGCAACCTCTGAAAGAGCAAAAGGACAACATCATGACTGAGATGCATGATTCTCTGCACTATATGTAAGAGTGAATAACGAGCACAGCTATGTTAAACCTTTTTTTTCTTTCTTTCTAATTTTTCACTAATTTGTTTTCGCTATTCCCTATTCTCAATTCCTCTTCTTTTCTCATTATTTCAAATTTGTATTTCTTTATTTTTCTATTTTCCTTTTCTATTTGTTTTCTTTTTACGTTTCTTTATTTCTTTATTTCTTTATTTCTATGTGTGCGTTTCATTTTTAAATGTCTTAGTCTTCAGACCAGCTTTGAATTTGGACTCAATAGTGGACGGCGCTAGAAGAAAAACGTCATACGATTACAAACTGTACCCAATATGTTCAATCATACTATGAGGTCAGTTCTTTCGTAGTCATGGATGTTTAATAGAGTTAATATGAAAGCTTATTTAAATATACTAATCATATTATATCAACTTTGATTGGTATAAATTTGTTTAGCATGCAATTGAATATATGCAAATTCACGCAACACTCAGTATTTTACGGTAATACTCCTGAAAAGCTTAAATGAAGAATTTGATCCCAGTAATAACCCATTTGGTTAATGTTTTTATTTACTGACGTTATGATAATAGAAGTAAAGAATTGATTTTGATATTACAATAAACTAATTATAGATTTCTAACTTTTAACTTTAGAAATATTAGCTATTAACCAAGGTTTGTTGAGGATCAATGCCGTTAGTATGGATCACCCAATCAGAATCGAACTCAGTAACAATGGTTTAAAGATAGAGTTTGCTAACTGTTCTACTTAGCAATGTGTCCTTTCACTTTAAATAGGTATTTACTAAATTTAACCTACAATGTGGAACATGGCCGCAAGTATTAGACACCCAATGAAAATTGAGCAAACTATCAATGGTTTACAAATAGAGTTTGCTAACTGTTTTACAACGCGATATGCCCTTCCACTATGAATAGCTATTTATTAAACTTAACCTAGATGTGACGTCCAATAAGAATCGAACTTATTTACAATAGTTTACTAATACAGCTTGCTAACCATTACACCACATGAGGTGCCTTGAACATGTAAAATGGTATGTAAGTTTCAGAGCTCCAGTCGATTATCTTCTTGGTAAGTACACGAACTTTTTCAGCACCTCTTTGTTTGATAAGTCTCGTTGTTCTTACCAAACTATGTAATTCTAAACAGACATTAACTCATTTAACTCTCTGTGTCGCCTACCGAAATAACCAAATGACAATTCTGTCCATTTAGATTTAGCCTAAGCTTCCGAGAAATAATGTTGATAGACTCCAACGTTTTGGTCAGTAATTATTTTACCAATGCCCAAAGAAACGAGGATAAAAGTCTTATAGGATTAAGCGGCAAATCAATAACTTCCTTAATCACAAAACACATAACCTTATAGAACATATAAATTCAACGGAGACAAATAATGTTCAAATAAAGGTAATTAAATCACTCATTTCCGTATTTCCGTTTTTCTTCCTTAAATGTTTGAGGGAATTTATAAAAAGTAACAGCTGACGTTTTTCCAGAGTTGATCGATGAATAAGAAATAACGTCTCACGGCTTAATTTTAATTAAGAGCGGAAAGAACATTTGATATAAACAGGGACGCTGAAAACTCGACTGCAGTTTTTATTTTCGGGGTTAAGTGCGTCCACATGTCTATTTCACCATCTCCGTCAAAATGTCCATCCAGTAGAGATTTTAACAGTGTTTTCAAGTGCGTACTATGTATTTACAAACATATAAGCACATACATAATATATATATATATATATATATATATATATATATATATATATATTTGTATATGTATAAGCATTAACTTACCGGTGGGTATAAGAACGATCGTTGGAAGCGCACAATATCCAGAGGTTAAGGTTGAGAAAAAACAAATACAAAGTGCTCAATACAATGTAGAGCATAAATTTATTTAAGAATGGAAATGAGTAACCTACTCGAGTTTCATCGATAGATTCTTCAGGGTTACTTTTAAATTAATCGAGTTTACGATTAATCTTTGGTGTTATAAACATGCCCGTTGGAATGGGAGTCCCATTCCAACGGGCATGTTTATAACACCAAAGATTAATCGTAAACTCGATTAATTTAAAAGTAACCCTGAAGAATCTATCGATGAAACTCGAGTAGGTTACTCATTTCCATATATATATATATATATATATATATGTGTGTGTGTGTGTGTGTGTCATTGATATATATTGACTATCTTAATACATGGATCTCAAGTAGATTTTATTCTTTTTCAACTGTATAAAAGAGAACTTTTATATTTATATAATATTATTGCAGCGTCCTTGCTGAGCGCTCTAGGATAGGGGTAATAATGACGTGTCCTCAAAAAACATGATGGTGGTTTTGTTAGATGGAATATATCTATCTATCGATCTGTCTCTGACTGTCTGTCTTTCCTTTTCTCTGTTTCCGTCTCTGTCTGTCTGACTTTTGCTGTCTCTGTCTGTGTGTCTCAGTCTCAGTCTCTATCTGTCTATATGTCTCTTTCTCTCTCTCTCTTTCTCTGCCTCTGTCTCTGTCTCTGTCTGTCTGTCTGTCTCTCTCTTATATATATATATATATATATATATATATATATATATATGTGTGTGTGTGTGTGTGTGTGTGTGTGTGTGAGTTGAAAAATGGAAGTGAATCCGACAATTATATTCAAAGGTAAAATAAAATAAAATGTTGTATGGATGAAAATTATTTATTGGAATGCTGACACGTGTTTCAACAAACAGTATATCCTTGTATACATTGTATTCTATTTAATATTATCTTTAATACAAAATGAAATAAGATAAAATAATAATAGAAAGAACATAAAATCTGTCATCCTTCAAACATATTTTTTCTATGGTTAATTAATATATATATATATATATATATATATATATATATATATATATATATATATATATGTCGTAATTCTCAGGCAAGGTCTAAGTATTTGTCTATTTTTTCACTTTCACCTTCACTCGTCTTTACCTCAAATTTTTACTCAGAGAATTTTGTGCGTCTCATTCTCCAGGAGAAATTCAGGCTTGTGCATATGCCATTTAGATGAATGGTGAAAATTTAATTTTTTGTACAATCCCCAGTGAATCCCCTTTCCCACCCAGTCGTGCCTAAATGTATCAAGAAAAGCAGTGGGAAGATATCTCGCCAGCATTGAAGATTGTGTAGATGCGACAATTCGAGCACTCGAAAAATACACTAAAAAGAGCAAAGAAAGACTCATAGCAGCAGACAGAAAACAATTGAAAAATATGGACGAGCACAAATATAACAAAAATAAGTAAACAGAAGTGGTAAGAAAAACAAATATCGTACATGCAAAGACATGGACATGGCTAAGAAGGGGAAACCTGAAAAGATAAATTGAATCTCTTATAATCGCAGTACAATTCAATGCCATTAGAAAAATATATAGCAGCAAATATAGGTAAACACAACAGGATAGCAAGTGTAGAATGTATATGGAAAAAGACGAAACAGTCAATCACCTAATAAGTGAATGCAATGAACTAGGACAAACAGGTTACAAGACTAGGTACGACTGGGTGTCGTCGCTCGAGTGTAACCTTGTTCATTGTCATAAGTTTCCTTGTCCTATGGTCCATCTGTCGAAGCTCCTCTCTTGTCCATTTAAGGATGGTCTATTATTATTTTTTTTTTTTTTTAGTTTTCACATCAGCATTAGCTGATGGTCTTTTACTGGAGTCTGAGTGACAACAAGTCTCCTCAGGTCTCCAGGACTCTTCTGAGTATTCTGGAAGATTGCAGCAATGCACTGTTCTGAATGGTTTCAATCCTTCCTCTGATTTCCAAACTTTCCAAACCCTTTTCCAATCCTTTTGGGACCGTTGCAAGTGCACCAACTACAATTGGTATCACTTTCACTTTCATATTCCATAACTTTTTCAGTTCTCTTGCAAGGTCCAGATATTTGTCCATTTTTTCATTTTCCTTTAGCTTCACCTTGTGATCTGCTGGCACTGCAAAATCCACCAGTTGACAAGTTCTTTCCTTTTTTGTTAATCAACACTAGGCCTGGTCTTCTTGGTGGGATAAGGTGATCCGTTTTTATTTGAATGTCCCAGAGAATTGTATGTGTTTCGTTCTCAAGAACAGATTCTGGTTTATGCATATACAATTTTGTTGTATGGTTATAATTAAATTGTTTGCATAATTTCCAGTGGATCACCTTCTCAACCAATCCTGTCTAGTTTGTACTCCCGTTGTGCAAGTTCGCTGCACACATACGTTTGTCGGAAGTACTTTTCGAATAATATTAATATTTTTTTTTAATTCAAAATATATTTTGGACACCATACAAATATAAAGTAAACTAAGAGTAATGAAACGAGCAACATTTTAAACACATAAATACATATGCATTTTTTTGTTTAAAAAAAATTTCAAACATAGATTATGTCATATAATTTGGAATTATAACTCCACTAACGACTATATAATGCTAGAATTTGTCACTTTATGTCATTCAATTGTATATTGAATTCTATTCAGAATTTACAGTATTGCATATTACGGCCCTGATGATGGTTTAATACAAAGACTGAATCATTTAACATTGGCTAAATATTCTAACCATAACAAATTCATCATCTGAATACCTTCATTTATGCCTATTTTATATATTTAAACACACTCATATATCTATGTATATTTATCTACACACACACACACACACACATACATATGCACACACATGTGCACACACATACACACACATATATATATATATATATATATATGTGTGTGTGTGTGTGTGTGTGTGTGTGTGTGTGTATGTGTATTCATGAGGGTGGGGAAGATGTTCATGAGTGTATTTGGTACCGAGCAAGGATGCATATTTTGAGAGTCCATTAAGTATGCTCTGGGTATTATGGAATCCCCAGACATACGGGGAAAATATGCAAGTGATCAAGAGGTGAAACAATGCATTAAATTCAGTTGCGGTGAATGTAAAGTCTAGAAATGTGCAGTGGGAAGTCTTCATTACAAACACTAACATTACTTCACGATCGAAAAAGCCATAAATACAGATATTGACACTCCCACGTTGTACATGTCATGTACTGAGGGTGAAAGACGCTTGTATAGTACATTTATTACTGCTAGATGAACTGTACACAAGCAACAACAGCAATAACAACAGCAATAATAATAATAATAATAATCTTATTATAATGGAGATTGTGTGTTTTTCTGTCTGTAAGTCACAATTCTCTTAGTTATTGACATCACATTCTCCATGATTTTATTTTTATTTAACCTCAGTTATTAATAAAATTGTCTTACATTATTAATACTGTTAACTATGTCTTCATACTGACAACATGCAATTATGTGTATATACACAAAAAAATAGTGGTTTACAGTGTGAATGGGAAGGCTAATTTGCATATTAATATTAAAAAATAGAATTAATAAGTATGTGCTTAGTATTATTGATTTCTAACTGTTTGGTTTTATTTTAATGAATATAAGCAAAAATCTCTTCAATGAATCTTAAATGAAATCCATTAACAAGATAAAATAACTGTCATTTTATTCTTTAATTCATCTTTTAACTAAATACTTAAATTAGAAAAAATAAAAATGAAAGACGAGAGTGTGGAAGAGTAAGTTTCAGTTGTTCCATTTTTTATTATACTCCCTCTGTTTCAAATCTTTTATTATACTCCCTCTGTTTCAAATCTTTTATTATACTCCCTCTGTTTCAAATCTTTTTATCTGTATTCTTATTTAGTTTCATTAGCCTTTCTAATTTACTACAATATTTTATTACATTAAAACTTAAATACTTGCACCCGGAGGGTGCATATATTTGCTAATAATAATAATAATAATAATAATAATAATAATAATAATAATAATAATAATAATCAGGACACTATAAACTCACTTGAAGAAAAAGAATCTTACAAATACTTAGGAAATTTAGAAGCAGACAATATCAAGCAAACAGAGATGAAAGAAAAAGGTAACAATGGATACCCAGAAGAACAAGAAAGCTCTTAGAAACCAAGCTCAGCAGAAGAAATCTCATCAAAGGAATGAATACTGAGCCGTCTCCGTTATAAGCTAATCTGGGCCATTCTTAAATTGAAGAAAATAAGAACTCAGACAGATCAACCAAAGGACTAGAAAAATGACGATACACAAAGCTCTACATCGTAGAGATGATAGATAGGCTATATGTACCAAGAAAAGAACGTGGAAGAGTTCTTGCCAACATAGAGGACTGTGTAGAGGCAACAATCCAAGGACTCGAAAAATAAATAGAAAAGAGCAAAGAAAGATTACTTATGGCAGCCAACAACAGCAGATGTAATATATGGACAAACAGAAAAACAACGGGAATTAGAAAACAAAGATGGGTAGAAAAACAAATGCTGTGGACACTTTAAACGACAAATCGCAATGGCTGCTCATAAAAAGACTAGGACATCGTTAAGAAGAGGAAATTTCAAGAGAGAAACTGAATCACTAATAATTGATGCACAAAATAATGCTATAAGAACAAATTATATCGAACCAAAAATTGATAAGACGCAACAAACAGTAAATGTAGACTGTGCGTTGACAGAGATGAGACTGTAAATCCTGTATTAAGTGAATGTAGCAACCTAGCACAACGGGAATACAAAGCTAGGCACAACTGGTTTAAGAAAGGATCCACTGGGAATTATGCAAAAAATTAAATTTTGACCATACAATAAAATGGTATATGCATAACTTAGAATCAAACGCATAACATTCTCTGGGACAATCTGAGATAAAGACGGATCACCCTATCCCAACCAGGAGACCAGACCTTGTGTTGAGTAACAAAAAAAGACACCGTGTCAACTGGTGGACTTTGTGGTTCTAGCAGCTTAAAGGGTGAAGCTGAAGGAAAATGAAAAAATAGACAAATACCTGGAGCTTGCCAGAGAATTGAAAAAGCTGTTGAAAGTGATACCAAGTGTAGTTGGTGTACTTGGAACGGTCCAATAAAGTTGGAAAAAACTGGAGGATCTGGAAATCAGAGGAAAAATTGAGACATCCCAGACTACTATACTGCTGCAATCGGTTAAAATACTCAGAAGTGTCACTCAACCTCCAGTGAAATACCATCAGCTAATGCTAATATCTCACTATAACTTACTTTCTTTCCATAAATCTATTATTTCCCCCCTCTCTCTTTATCCCTATCTGTATGTCTGTATGTCTGTATCTCTCTCTCCCCCCTCTCTCTCTCTCTCTCTCAAAATAACTTTCTTTCATTCATTCTTCCTTTTTTTCTCTTTCTCATTATAAACTTTTTTTATTTCTTACATGTTTTCTTTCTTTCTTTCTTTCTTTCTTTCTTGCATAAATTTCTTATTTACTCTCCGAGAATAATTTTCTTTTTCTGTTGCTTTCTTTCTTTCTTTCTTTCTTTTCTCTTTGGTTTGATTTACTTTGGTTTATTTGTTTAATGCTGTATCAAACTTTGTGGATTAATTAATGCCAAAGCCATCTTTTTAGAAGAACAATAGTGCTACTAATTAACCCATAGCTGGAGGGGTGAAAGGGATCATATATTTCCAAAGGATATTAGTCGGAAGGTAAATATATTAGAGAGACTGGAGTTTGCAATCGATTACTCAGACGTTGCACTCCAACACGCAACAGAGGATCCCCTTTTCTTCAGTGAAAATTGTATGAAATCAAAATTAGCGTCATAACAGCGTATCATCTCAAATTACTATTTCTATGTAAAAAGGGCTGCAAGTGCTTTTGTCAAAATGGCGAACGGGGAGCAGATTTTCCGTCCCTCTCGTTATGATCTGAAGGAAGATTATGTTCTTTTTATTTCAAGAACGCCCTACCCACCGCCCTGATCATACAACGTTTCCTTTTAGATCAGATTCAAATAATCCTCATAAAAGATGTATATAATTCTTATAATATCTTTAAAGTCGTGTATTGATCTAAACAAAAAGACTTCTGACAAACACAGGCCTGCCGCCCCAACCCTATTTCACTCTCTCTCTCTCTCTCTCTCTCTCTCTCTCTCTCTCTCTCTCTCTCTCTCGTCCTCAGTCGTACACACGGGCAAAGACACAACCTCGCCTACACAGATACAGTACCACTTATAATTAAGAACTACCCTTACAATATTTTGAGATACCATATCGCGCTGTCGGTGTGGTTTAGGATATGCTCACTATATGCCCCCCCCCAATAGGTGTAAACTGCCAAAGGGTATTCCTGGTTATAATACCAAACTGTATCTAATGGTGAGACCAGCCTAAGAAAAAACAACTCTAAATACAAAGTTATTAATATTGGCCTTGTGTCACATCCTACTCGTGCGGAAATGCTGTATATATATATATATATATAATATATAATATATATATATATATAAGGAAGAATGAATAAAGAAAAGAAAGAATAGAATGGATAATAAAAGATGAATTTAATCAATATCACTTACTCATGTGTTTCGGTCAGTTCATCTGTGTGAAAATATTCCGCACACTGAGATTCGACCTTCATCAGAGTGAAATTTTATTTTGAATCTGATGAAGGTCGAATCTTCTCTGTGTGCGGAATATTTTCACACAGATGAACTGACCGAAACACATGTGTAAGTGATATTGATTAAATTCATCTTTTATTATCTATTCTATTCTTTCTTTTCTTTATTCATTCTTCCTCATATTGTCGGATTCATTTTCAATTTCCATTTTTACATATATATATATATATATATATATATATATATATATATATATATGAGAAGTAAACAAACAGACGATGTTTGTGATATGGCTATTTTCAGCCGACAATATTTGGGAGAAACACATATTCTCCCAAAATATATATATATATATATATATTATGTATTGCAAATAAATACAGAGGGATAATCATTGATAATTAGCATTTAATGTTTTCTTTTAATCTGGAAATGAGTGGGAACATGGTGAACCTGAAAAAAAAACACAATGTTCGTATTATCAAGTTGAAAACTAGTTTGAAATTTGGGTTAATCTCGAAAAGCATTTTAACGTTATTGCACAGAATTAATTTTTCCTGTGTTCTATTGTACTGAGTGATAAAAATATCGGAGCATTGAATATACATTTAAACGGATCTATGCCAACAAAAAATAGATTTTCTCTATGATTTTATTATTTTGAGCAAATAACAATGGTGCATTGTTCTTAGGATAATTTATCATTGACAAAGTTTGATATCTATGTTCAGATATCAAGTTCCAACGATTTTCAATGAAATTGAATTTGAATTCGCGATGTTTTGTTATCTTAAGTGACATCCTTTATCTCTGTGTCTGTCTTGCTTACTATATATATATATATATATATATATATATAATTATATATATATATATATATATATATATATATATATCCTGTCTCAGTAAATTTAAGTTAGTTTTATCTATTCAGTATGATCATCAAAGAAAACAAAAGAAAACAAAATGATGAATTGGAAGACAAATATCTTATAAGAAAAGAAAAGAAATGATATCAGCTTTGCAAATTCCAACGACCGACTAAAACAGATAGAGTTACACAATGAAACAAGAAATGAAGTTTTTTTTTTATTTCCTTTTATTCTCATCATAATATTTACTAATATCAAATTTCATTTGACAGAAAAGGTTGACCTTTATCAGAAAAAAAAACATGTAAGTATAAAGATATCGTTTTCTTAGATCATCATTAGGTCACAGTGTTTGTTTAAAAAAATGAAGTAGATCCCCACCCACTCACTGATGTAGTGGAAACAAGGCGAAAGGTCTATTCTCTGATATCCAGCATAATGTGTTTAGTTTTATCATTTGGAGAAGCTTTACTTGATATAAGGGCAAACGAAGCTTGTAGAGTACCTTCGTTTCTCTCTGAGGTTCCCCTCCTGGCTCATATTAGAATTAAGTTAAAAGGAATAACTTACTCATAACGTAATTATTTAATGTTTCCTTTCTGTTGTGTGAGGAACAATAAGTTGTCTAGCTTTATTACTTGAATGTGTTTTCGAGCCTCATTGGATGTCATGTTCCTGTGGCCTTGTGTTAAATGTAAGGTGCACATAATCTCTTGGTATTACCTCATCGTGACGTAATGGTTAATAAGGTAGTATTGAAGGTAATTTTCTTTTGAGTAAAATGTCCGATCTTCATTCTGTTGCATAGCAGACGTATATTGTATACTGTATATTTATGTTGTATAGTACGTTTTATTATGATAATACACTTTTATATTTAATATTCTCTGTTGATTTCTATGCTGTCTCTTCTATGTTGTCTTGGCTATTCTAGGCATCTAGATCTGTACTTGCTTTCTGATGTTTCTTCTTAAGATTTTTTTTTGGTATGTCTTGCCTGTGACTGTTGTTGCTTTTAATAACGAACACAAGACGGTATTTTCTTAGAAGTCTTTTTTCAATCTTAAGTTAAAACAAACACACGTGGAGAAATGACCCTCGAATGACGAGACAATATTTTGCGTATGTTTCATCCCGTTACTCAACCGAAGCTAACTTCTATTCTTGTGCTTCGCTCTGTGGCCAGTGAGAGCCAATCTCAATCATTTACAGGTACTAGCAAATATATGCACCCTCCGGGTGCAAGTATTTAAGTTTAAATGTAATAAAATATTAGATTAAATCAGAAAGGCTAATGAAACTAATTAAGAATTCAAATAAAAAGATTTGAAACGGAGGGGGTATAATCGGAAAATAGACAACTGAAACTTACTCTTTCATCACTTCCGTTTTCAATGCTAAATTTCCTAATTTAACTATTTAGTTAAAAGAGGAAGTAAAGAATAATATTACAGTTATTTCTTCTTGTTAATGAATTTTATTTAAGATTCATTGAAGAGATTTTTACTCATATTCATTAAGATAAAACCAAACAATTAGAAATCAATAATACCAAGTACATTTTATTAAAATCAGTTTTTTAATATATATATTCGTTTACACTGAAAACTGGTATTTTGCTGTATATAAATACAATTGCATGTTATTAGTATTTAGGTAGGGCCAATAGTATTAATAATGTCAAACAGTTTTATTATTAATTGAGGTTTAAATAGAAATAGAACAATGGAGAATGTGACGTAAATAACTAAGGGAATTGTGACTTGAGTAGTAATATAGTTTCGGTTACAAACAGAAAAACACACAATCTCCATTATAATAAGATAACTTAAACGTATATCTGATGAATTTTTTTTTTTCAGTTATTGTTATTTTCAATTTCTACACTACAGTACATAATTCATAGGCAACATATCAATTATGTAACAATGTTTTCGCTCTTGTATCAAATAAATCACCATGTTGTTTAATCGTAAGCAAACTTGGCTAATAGTGCAATTACTGCTAAATAATGAGTTTGGTTCAGAACATTTTTTAAATAATGAACGTCTTCTAAGTGTCATAATTCAATATTATTTGCCAGGGGTAGCATTGATTTTCAACATAGCAATGTTGTTAGATCGGATTATAAAGTGTCTTATTATATTATATTATTAGGATTACACACACACACACACACACACACACACATATATATATATATATATTATATATATATATATATATATATATATATATATATATATATATATTTACTATTAATATTAATATTATTATTTATATCATTACTATTATTATCTTTATCTTTATCTTTATTCCCTTTTATTTCCTTTTTATCTATAGTCCTTTTATACACCATTATATTATCTATTATACTCTAATGTTTAAATATTTAAAAAAAATGTTTTATTTACTTGTCTATTTGTTTTAATATACTACTCTGTTTTTCCTGTCCTGTCCCATTTTTTGTCTGTCTGAATACCCTAAGAAGCTAACCTTGAGATGTATCTTTTTTTTTTCTCATTCACTTCTTGTTTCTATGGTTACAATCCTATACTGTTAACAATTTGTTTGGATTTATTTTTTTGAATTCGGCTTTTTTTTGTGATGTGCAAGTCCATAAGTGAATTGAGACCCACCTGATGAGACGGAATTTTGGGGAGCTAATTTAAATCAACTTAGATTTATATAGGCCCCAACTTTGGTTGAAATAAATTTATTATGGAATTATGAAAGTTCTTCCTTCCTTTATTGATAAATATTGCTCTGTATATAATCTAAAAAGTTTATTATACATTGAGCTCTTTTCAGTGTTTTAAAGATTCGCTGTATTTATACATACTGGATCATCAATATTAATACAGTGCATCTTAGAAATCACATATAGAATCATCCCTTACTACCAAGTTTTGGATAAATCTCATATATATATATATATATATATATATATATATATATATATATATATATATATATAGAAAGTCTCGAACGAAACTAGACTTTCTTTAGTTCTTTTGATTCTATAGAAGCCCACAACTGAATTGTCACTGCAACCCCATTTACAAATAGACTCCCATGTCTTTTTCAACCCTTAATCTATTTACAAGATGAGACATTTGTACGAGTTTGCCGTTTACTTACGAAGGTTGCAAATAGAAAGAACGTAGACTACTTTATTTGGGTGGCTTTGCCATGCTCACGGCGTCTCAGAAACGGGCGATGGTAAATAAACAGATTAGAGACATACAACGGACAGAAAGTGAAGGAAAACAAAATGGCAAACCCTCGCTCTAAATAAAGAAGACGCTTGTCAAATATAAAGGCCATCAATCTCGTTTGAAAGAGAGAAAAACAAAGCAAATGAAACCAAGACAAGAAGAATTGCAGCCATTGATTCTCTTTGTTTGTTAGGAGGAAATTAAATAGCAACGTTTTATTCCTTTCTGCTCAGCATTCTTTTTCCTTCTTATCGCCAAAACAACAACAAAGGACTAACGTCAGCTCAACAGAAATATCGACCATAATCGTATTTTCGCTCGAGTTTGTGAATGTCGCTCGAGTTCTATAATTTTAAGAAGAGACAACATTAAGCTTTTTTTCCAAAATGTTGACGTCTTTCCTTTTTTTATGGATGAGTTTTGCTAACCATCATATTAATAGACTATAATCAAATTACATGTTACTGTACATTTGATGGATTAAATACTATTCTCACAGTCCATATTTTTAGCAATGTCAATTTAAAAGAACTTTTATAAGAATTTAAAAATAAATTCATAAAAGTTATGAGCAGAAATCATCATCATCACCATCATCATCATCATCATCATCAAGTTGTACACGGATTTCCATTAGTCTATCGCCAGTCGTCCCTATCGACCATCGATGCGAGGCATCCAGAATTCGCACTTGTGTGTACATGTGTGAGTGTACACGGACAGAACGTCACTTATGAGTTCGTACTTGCTTCTCCAGCAGTATCCGGCGTGCTTTATTCGTCTTACTCAGATTATTTCGTGTGATAGATGTACAGTAGCCTTTTGGGGGGGGGGGTGCTGCTTCCAATATGTGTTCAATACAGAAGGCAGCATACTTGTATAGTTCCAAACTAGCTTTTTCTCTCAGCCTTTTGTTGGTGTCCAGAATTTGCAGAACTAAATTAGCACTGACACAGTAACAGCTTTTAAGAATGCTTGTTTCATCATCAGAAAAACAGAGAGACAAAACGTATGTAACAAAGCAATATCTAAATAAATAAGATTTAAATAAACGAATTTACTTTTTTAAAAGGCGTATTACGATTTAAAATAAAAATAAAATAAAAATTTTACACTAAAAATCCAATAAATTTGGACAAATTAAATAAGAAATACAAAAACTTAAAATGAGTTGTTTAAAAAAATTATATTGAAATTCATATATAATGATTGAACTGAGGGTCTAAAACACAACCATGATTGGCTTTAGTGAATAGTCTGTGAGAGGCCATTGAACGAGATATTGAAAAGTGGAACCGTTGTATTTATTGTGGCAATGTATTCCACCCCACTTTGTGTAAAGTGTAAAATTCAGCAATGGAAGTAAACCCAAACCTGACTGTCAATATTTGTCTTTCTCCCACTCCCGTTTTGGCAAAGCTTTAATCACCGTTTAATGTTCCGGGGAAAGAGACGAGGCAGTTCAGACCATGGCCATAAAAAAATGTTGTAATAAAACTACTTGGAAATAAGTTTGTGAGGTCAAAGGAAATATGCTTTGAAAGATGTTCAACCAGCATTGCCTGATATAAGCAATTGATTTTTGTTTACAAAAGTTTTACAAACGAGAGTCGATTGGGTGTTCCATTGTGGTGTAATGGTTAACAAACTAGTCTCTATTTTCAATCACTACGGAATAGAGAGTTTGATAGTCGATGGATGTTCTATACTTGCAACCCCGTGTCACCTCCACCCACTGGCAAATGGCTTGCTCTAATAGTTACTTGACGAGAGTCGTAATACAAAGCAAACAGACTGTTAACCCTAACCTACGTGCCTAAGGAGAGTCCCCGTGGTGTACGGACTAACGTACTCGTCTGGTACATCGTAGTAACCAAGATTAAATTCCAGTCGCAATATTACATTCACTTTCGGATTGATAACCTTGAGAAAGGTATGAACCAATTAATCTACCAGCTATGGATTAAATTTCCTCTAGTGTTCTTCTAAAAGAATGGATTTGGCATTTGATTACCCACGAATGTTTATACTCCATTAAAAAATGATACCAAACCATACAAACTACACGCATAAGCATTGAAATAAAGAATACAAAAACATGATATTTCAAATAGAAATAATGCATTGATATTTTCATTAAAATTCCTTTCTTTATTTAAAAAAAAAACAGATGAGTAATTATCAATGTGTTATATTGTACGTCTACGCGTGTCTATGGTGTATTTATAAATATATATGATTTAAAGGCCAATGGTACACTAAAAGTAAACAGGTCATTATTTCAGGCAATTTTACTGATTGCTACCCTCACTGGGTGACTTCATTATTGATGCGTATCAATCCCAGCAGGGCTTCGTTCGTCTGCTGGGGCTGTAGAATACACTGACTGCATCTGTGTAGAAGGATGAGATCCCCCCGACGGGGCCACCTGTTGGCTGCGATGCTTTAGAGAGGAATTCTGGTGGTTGAGCAGTCCATGACATGCAACTTTTTCTCTTACTTAGACTAGACGGACTGGTCACGTTAAGCCCTAGTACCTATATGATTGTCCCGACCATATTGACTTTATGGCAAGCCATCGACCCATTTTATCATATATATTTTAGAAGATGGTGGCTGTGGGTATTAGTGTTCTGTGTATGGCGTTAAACTTCATCTAGTGGTGAAGTTCCAATTCTGGTGATCAGGGGAGTGTCGTGTATCACTTTATAGCCATAACTCCCGGCGCAATCTGGTCTGGAGTGGTGGGACCTTTTAGGGCCCCATCTAGGGGTTGAATAGATCAGAAATTAGTTCATAAACATGTGTTTTAAAAAATTGAATAGACAATAAGAATGATTAAACAAAACTTATTCGGCATAAAATAACCCAAGTATTGGCATTCCGTAAAATCCAACCAACCAACCCAACTGTGCTTAATAATATCCATCCCAAAATATGTGTTACTCTTCTACATAAATATGTAAAAACACAACGATACATATTATTGACTTTGGGGTCAGGAGGTCGTATAATTGAAATCCTTCAGTTTCAGTTCTGTATTGATTATGACCTTTCATGTGAATGTCCGTAATCGTTATTAAGACAGAACCACTAAATACCGTTAGTCTCTCAGGTAAACTAGATATACACGTGTACTTATGCCATTATGAACTTATTGCAGGATGCATTTATGAATACGGGGTGAATCTCCAATGGGATAATCCATCAATTATTGTATAAGATTTTACTAATACTATCTCAGATGCAGTATGATTTTAGAGCTTGTGGAAAGTCCCTATATGGAGGGAAATAAACGATAGAAACGATTATGTCACTATGACCTTAATCCTGTGAAATACCTATTTTGTTACTTTAAATTAGCATCTTAATGTTAAATAAATTTGTAATTACAATTCCCATAACTATATATACTAAAAAACACACTTGGATGTAGTCTTCGTGGCGTAGTAGCTAACGTGCTGGACTGCGATATCGAAGTGAGTTAAGGTAGATATGACATTAAACAAAGAAACCAAGAAAAAAACTTGCAATATAAAAAAAAATATGCATACTTCTACGACTGATATAAAAGCAATTACGATAGATGCGCCTCCGGTGGGGAAATAAAACAAAGAATTAGGTCACAAGATCCATAATGGTAGATCTTATAACAGCCGTTGTGTTTACTATTTTAGGTAGCTTATATATTTACGTTGGCTTCATCCTACTCTCTTGGCATGCCTTAGAATACGTTAGCTGTATTCCCTGCAGACGTTTAAGACCGACACTACAAGCTGTGCTCTGGGCATAGCACTATCCGTTCTTAAGACTAGGAGGAATGTGAAATACTCCTTGATTTTCATTACTCCCAGGCACTGAACGTTTGTAAATATCAAGGTAACATCTGTGGGATAAATAAATAATTGCTAGAGCTGATTAGAAATATTTGAAACCAAACAATTGATATGTAAATTATTTGTATAAAATAGGAATATTTAATATCATAAAACTGCGTACAAAGAACTACTAAGAAACAATTACACAAGATACAAATATAAATGTACAATGAAAACGATTTCTAAAACTTTATACAGAGAATATCCCCAGAAATGTTGAAATGCCGTTAAAATCAATTAATCAATTGTAATCTCTATATTTGATTCAAAGCTTTTTAGCTGTCGCGAGAAGTAAGGAGAACACGGATGGGCCTCTGTGTTGGCCTATCTGTCACCTTTCCCTCACTTTCACTTCCTTTTCCTCTCTCTCTCTCTCACTCATATATATATATATATATATATATATATATATATATATATATATTATATATATATATATATATATATATATATATAATACAGATGAAAGCAAATGTTATGCTCTATGTCAAAATCTTGTGATAGCTATTTAAAGTATGACATTGCCAATACCAGAAAATACTTTGTTTTTTATTAAACCCCCCATATAACTGAGAATTCTTAAAAGATTGCAATAGGACACTGAAATCCCATCGGATGCAAAATAGCATCAGTTAAAGATTTTCCCTTGAAAAATGAAAGAACTTTGATATATATATATATATATATATATATATATATATATATATATATATATATATATACACACACACACACACACACCACACACATATATATATATATATATATATATATATATATATTATAATATATATATATTTCAACGGTTAATACTCATCCTGTTTGAAAAAAGAGAATTTGTCTATCGTCGAGTTTGGAATATTATTTTTATCAAAAACTGTTACAATAAGAGATACATGCCTGTCGCTGACCGAGAAAAGCGTTGGCGGATGTGCTTATATTTTAAACTACCGCATAAATTTTTCGCAACATCAATGTTTTCATTTTGAATTCATATTATTTTTGTCTCCGCTATTGATAAGTCCGGAGTATAAACAAGCTCTGAAGATGATTTTTATAAATCTAAATATTGTTCAATATTAACTATGAATATGATATAAAATCTTTTCACTTTAACAGGCTATTGTGTTGTTTTCATATCCTTTTATCTATACTCATATATATATATATATATATATATATATATATATAATATATATAAGAACACCTGCTGGATGTCATTTCTCTCCTTTAGCAATTTTACCGATACCTTACCTTGCTTAGCGTTCTGATCAACATCGATGTATTGTTATCTCTTACTTTATTCTACCGTTTCTCTTTCTTCACTACAAATTTTACTTTCTAGGCACTAAAATAATGTTTGCCTCACAAACTCCCTTTAATGGGTATATATATATATATATATATATATATATATATATATATATATATATATATATATATATATATATATATAATAAAAGATAATAAAACAAATATAGAGAAAATTATTTTTTAATAATCTATATAGATATAGATAAGATATTTATTTTTAACTTCTTAAATCTTGGGCAATGCCGAGGAACAATACTCGTTCTAAATAAGTTATTTATTTCACCGACTGTGTTTTCATTGTTGTTTTGTTTTTTTTTGTTTTTTTGTTTTTTATTAGTCATATCTTCTTATCAGAGTGTCGGATATCATTTTCCAAATTATCTAAATTATCTATCCACAACTTACACTGGCGAAATCACAAATCCACTCGTGAATCTCCGCAACAACCATTTTAACGATGAGTTAAAAGCATGTGTAAAAAATAGTGAATAAAGTGAATCTACATTAAAGAGTCTATGCAATAGATTAATCAATAAAATAACCGGCTATCCGGCTATTTATCACATAAGAATCGACGTGTAAAAAGCGTAAACCAATTTTTATTGTTTCTTCTTCAGTAATCACTTGATCCATTATTTACTGCCCTATAGACAACTGTTAAATGAATCAAACAATCAGAATTTATGATCTTTAAACGTAACATTGATCAGTCTCCTTTGGTCAGCTTCTTGTTTGCCGATCAAGAGGTTTGTTTGAAGAAACATTAACAAGCGTCGATTAATGTTTATTTTTATCACAAGAATACTTGTTTTTTTTCTATGCAGGTAAGGTTGTTTTGCAGAATTGGTTAATACCAGTTAAGGCTGCCAGGTTGGTGCCAACTTTTCGCTCTTTACTCAAAGCTTAAAGGACTAATTAATGGGTTTTGCCTTTGCCAATTGTTTCTCTAGAAAACCCCCACCAGTTATGGGATATCAAACTGGAACACAGTATCTTTGACTTATCGTAGTTGGTATTGGATATCTAAGGGGAATACAACATCTTCTCAATGAAACAATCAGAGGGAATATACCATGATATGGTTTGATAGTTAATTGGTTGGTTGGCTGAGTGGGTAAATTTTACGGCATGTCAACATTTCTTGGGTTATTTTACGCCGAGGGCATTTTGTTTTATTCATTTTCGATGGTACTCAATTTTCTTTACGAACTCAATTTAAAAAAAAAAATATTTTAAAACTTATTTTTAACTATTTAACCCATAGATGGGGTCGTAACAGGGATCCTGCGAATAATGGCGGCGAAGGGGTAATCCACTCTTCACAGAGCTCCAGAATTGAAACTTCACCATTAGATGCACTTAACGTTATATTCAGACCATCCACCACCGCCTTCGAGCACATATATGATAAAAAGTGTTTGACAATAAGGGCAATACCGTTAGAACAATCATATAAGTGACGTTACCAGTCGATTGAGCGGAGGAGACTTCTTTGATCGCCTATCTAGCCAGAGTAAGGATAAAAGTGGAGTTTTACTTATCATGGACTATTCAGCCACCAGGATTACATCGTTAAGAATCACAGATCACCAGCTAAAGCCAACAAGTGGCCCCATTGAAGGTATTTACCCTTTTTCAGAAGTGCAGTCGGCAATCCCAGCTGACAACGCGGAATACTTGATTAATTCGGGAAATTATCAGATGCGTCTGATATAAAGTTGAAAATGTACGATGCTGAAGAGAAAGTTGTGATATTATGGAAACTTGTAGGACATGTCTTCAGGAAATTCACAATAAATTATACTGAAAAGGGTGCTGTGATACTGAAGATATTTGTCGTCACATGAAGACTCGAGGAGAGTCCACTATACACTCATATTATGGAATACATTGTGAAAGGCTTGGATTCATGTCGGAGAAGGAAAAACTAGAATTCAAACCAGGTTTAGTACGCTTGTAAATCGACCTTGTGTTGCGGCCTGTTTGAGTAAATACATAACTTAACCACATTTATTGTGATTTGGCCTTTTATAATTCTTAGAAAAGCTTAGAAAATGCAAAAATGATATTACTATAGGAATTTGTGGTGTATTAGTTCAAAGCTAAAACCTGCATCCCTAAAATGAGGATAACTCAACACAGAATGTTTGGTAGGGAAAAACAAGTCATTTATACAAGATCATCATCATCATCATCATCATCATCATCATCATCATCATCATCATGTCGCGCTGTTGGCACGGATATCCATGACAATCTCTCTCCATCCGTCCCTATCACTCAGCATTCTCGGGAGATCCTCTGTGTAGCATCCTGCATCCGCACAGAGCTGATCAATGTACGTCTTTGCTGGTCGGCTCACACTGGCGTGCCCATGTGCTGGCTTCCACAGGAGGACGTCGCTTATGAGTTCGTCCTTGCTTCTCCAGCAGTGTCCCGCGTATCTTGTCCGTCTTACTCGGGTGGTTTTGGTGATATGTGGCAGGTGGCCGCACAGCTAATTTCTCGTGTGGTGCTGTTTCCACGTCTTGTTCAGGATCAACCGCAGTCTTCTTGTGCAGCTCCCACCTATTTTATTCTCTAGTCGCTTCGTTAGGGTCCAGGTGGTGCAGCCATACAGCAGCACTGATACGACAACGGCCTGGATGAAAACACCATTTAATTAACAGCATACAGCGATGAAACATAGTTCCGGTCTCAAATAATAAAAAGGACAAAATGAAGAAGAGTAAAGTACAAAGGGATGGAATCCAATTACTGATGATTCCTTTCGCTGGGGAGTTCTGTGAACAAGGCCGACACTATGCACTTCATTGCACGGCAATAAACGACCCACTGTCCCTTTTGGTAAAAGGGGGAGATTTCATGGCTCATCTTGTCACGTGACAAAACTGAGTCGTGACGTGGGAAAGACCCGCTTCCAATATAAAAAGGGAGACAATTCTATTATGCGTTTCAACATTACTATGCTGAATAAGAAATAAAGAAGCTAAAGTAAATTTGAAAGTGCGAAGTAAAGATTTTTATGCAAAGGACATGAGAAAATCCATTAAAAGATAGAAAAGAAGTCAATCAAATCAGGTAAACGCAAAGTGGTGAAAGGTTGATTGAAATCAGAAATCGATATTAATTACTAAATGAATGCGTTCAAGACTGACACACGGACAGATTCCCCACTGACACACATATGAGGTGAGTTGAAAAAGTAGGTAGTCCCATCGTAGTGTAATGGTTACCAAGCTATTCTAGCAGATTCAGTCACTATTGTATAGCGAGTTCCATCCTGGCTGAATGTTCCATATTTGCGATCTTGTGTTACATCCTACCTGTCTCAAATGGGTTAGGTAGATATCTACGAAGTGAGTATCGAAACTGAAGCTGTATTTACCGAGGCAGAAATAAACAATGACTGAATCATTAATTATCTTCAGAATAGTCTCTTTATCATTCAACGTAGTCTGGGTAGTTTCTAACAGGCTGCCTCCACCCCTCCCTGAAATTCAATTTTTATTAGCTGGGAATCTTTACTGTCGTACTTTTTAATGCCCTTCAAGTCTTCACATCTTACTATTGAGTAAACAGAACTAGAGCGTTCGACTAGAAATCACAAGGTTCCTAGTTCGATATCGGCCCTCGCCAACTCAGCGTATGAGTAGCACAGGAATCTGTGCGGTAAAGTAAGGAGCTGATAGTAGGTGTGGCACTCCACTCAGACGCAAAAACAATCTCTTTAGTCTAGCGCTAGTGAAAAGGGGATAGACTCCCTCGCTGATTAGCTGATACCGACATTAGGCCGCCCCGACGTCTTGACGACTTTTACGATACTAGATTTAATAACTCCTACTCCCCAGTGAGTCTGCGTATATCTACTCTTGTAAAGGACATGTTAAAAAGAAGGGATTCAATATCCATTCATCATAAGCTACTTCATCTGAACTGTGATTCAGGAAGAGTGCTAAACCTACCGTCAATTCCCCACTTTACAGCACATTTTGAAGCCGTGCTACTCATGTACTAGGGCTGGTACCGATCGTGGAACCGTGTGGTTCCTAGGGGGATAATCTACGAGCTAAGCTTAATTTGCACTATTTAATAAAGTGATACACAGAGATCACTGAGTAGGTCAAACCAAATCCATAGGAGCTAGAATCAATTCCTTTTAAAAAGATCAATTTAATAATCCACAAAAGACTATCTTTTTTTGTTGTTTTTTTTTCATATAGTAATGTATATCAATGGAAAATAAAAGATCTTTAAACATTACATATTGTATTTTGGGTTGTTTCTACACACGATGTTAAATTTTAAGAGCATTTAAAACAGAATGGGTTTAGTTATTACATTACGAAATGGTATCAGTTTTTTTTCCTCGGAATAACCCTATATAAATAATTACAAACATAAAAATACGAGTTGAATAAACAGGAATAAATATAAGATGCCAATGTTGACGGCCGTTGGGCTGCTTATATACCTGCACTGTATTTTATTACTTAACTGGATGACTGTATTTTGTATAAATTATTTAATCTGTTGACATTTAAAGTTTGCATTTACTGAAAAAAACTTATTAAAATAATTAAATACGGTGAATTTCTTTTAGTTCGTTTTTTATTAGTAAAAAAATGTGTTGCAACTGATTAAAAAGGACTTAAATTATTTTAATGTTCCATTCTTTTGGGAATCAGACGTTTAATTAAGATAAATTGATCTTTTAACGGAGTGTACAAATTAACCAGTCAACAACTATACACACACGTACATAGACATATCCAAACATACACACACACGCTGGTACATACGCGCATTCATGCAT
>CM042144.1:99633498-99730998 GCA_023376005.1 Doryteuthis pealeii | reverse complement strand
TATATAGTACAGTCATCCTGGCTCTATGTTTTTGATAAGGAAACAGGTATAGAAGGAAACACTGGAATAATACCGATGGTAAAAATTATACCAGGGATTCCTTGCACTTGACATCAAGAAACCCAGTGAAAAACTAAATCCAAATCCTGCAAGAATGTATTAGCGTTTTCTCTCGTTGGGAAATGCATTAATCGATCTGTCTTCTTCCAGCACTGGTAGACTCGTTTTTCTAGCCTTGGTAAGAGAGCAATTATATGAGAGGGTAAAATCTTAACTAAAACCAGATCCAAATTCAACCTTGATTTTCTTTTACCCTTAGCGGAGAGGGGGGGGGTTAAATGCATATTTGGAAAGGAGAAGAATACTCCTAGTAATCAAGAGGGGAATTACTCGCCATGGAAAGTGGGGATTCGTGGAACAATGGTTTAGGAAATGGACACTCCCAGACGAGTTCAAATGTTGGACCAGGCTGTTTGCATTTTACATAGCAGTAATACTCTTTGGAAAGGTATTAATCCAACAATTCTCCCTGAACTTATGGGTAAATAGCAGGACAGAATGGGGTCTTGGTATAGCAACCGATCTAGGAAAAGTAAAACTCTGAATTCAAACCTGTTAAACTCCGCTGAAAATTGACCTTGTGTCACATCCTTCTTAAGCGGGAGGCTTGGCAAATATATTCTTACCATGGAACTCCGACGAGCTAAAATAAATGTTTATGGATATGATCATGATGATATTCAAAAGTGAGTGTATTACCATTATACCTGATATTTCGAGGTTTATTCTATACGGGAGGTGAAGGTGTATAATTGTTATCGTCCTGATTCGGTGATAACAGTTCAAATAGTTTCACATAGCACTAATACTCTTGGGAAAGGTATCTATCCAACAATTTTATTTCCATTTATTTGTAAATAGTAGGGCGAACTGCGATATTTTACTTTCTTTAGGAAAAGGAAAACTCTGAATTAAAACCCGTTAAACACCGCTTAAGAAGACAAACATACAGACAGACAGGCAGACAGCCAGAGACAGAAACAGAGACAGAGAAAGAGACAGAGAGACAGACTAAAAGAGACAGGGCCACAACTAAGCTAAGTGCATTAAATAAGTAAATATATACTGTAAACACAATTATATTGTCTCATTAATCAAATATGTGCTTGTTAATCTAGTCTAGTATATAGCCAGATGTACGGAGTAGCAACTGGGAATCGAACTTAATAATTATGGTTTCGAAAACTAATGCGTTCACCTTTACACAACTATAACGGTTATCGTCCTTCCATAATGGAATCGGTGCGTTACATTTTCAGCTTTTACAAGTAAAAGGCATGGATCCATCTTTTTTATTGTCTTGTAAATAGTAAGGCAAGCTGCATTCTTTAGACTTAGTTAGAAACTAGCGAAAGAAAAGGAGAATTCTGAATTCAAACCAGCTTTACTCCGCTTAAAAATTAACCATGTCTCACATCATTCACGAGACACAATGATGGATAAATTCTTAAATTGTGAGCCATTTTTTTACATTTGATTCTCGATGTAAATATAAACTTCAAACGCAGGTATATGATCTCAATGATACGTAAGTCTGGTGCTCTCAGCATTACACTATGTGATTCTGCCTTTCACACAAACAATCCAAGTAAGACAAAAAAGAGAAGCTGGATACTGCTGGAGAATTGAGGACACACTTGTGTGATGTTTTCATGTGGACACCTACACATGGATTAACTAAAGTGGGCTGACTAGCAAAGACTTACATTGATCAACAGATAAAGGATGTCATGATGAGAGTTTGCCAGGAGCAATGACCGATACGGACGGGTGGTGAGAGAGAGAGAGAGAGTGAGAGTGAGAGCGACACGGATATATATATAAATATATATATATATATACAGACAGACAGACAGAGACAGAGACAGAGAGACACACAGAGAGAGAGAGAGAGAGAGAGAGAGAGAGAGAGAGAGAGAGAGAGAGAGAGAGAGAGAGAGAGAGAGAGAGAGTCATGGTAATCCGTATTGTCAGTTCGACATGACGATGATGATATCTGGTTCGATTTCTTTGTTTAATGACATATGAACCTTCGTGATTTATTTAATGACAATCCCTGTAGAAGAATAGTAATACTATTATCTAACCAATGTGTGGCGATGTAACTGGGGTATTCATCCGAAAATAAATGTGGTAGCGCGATATATATATATATATATATATGTGTGTGTGTGTGTGTGTGTGTGTGTGTGTGCAAATTCTTCCATAGGAGTAGGATATGACACAAGGTAAATTTCTTAAGGGGGGGCTTTGAAAGTTTTCTTTCTCCTAGACTTGTTGCCTAAGCAAGATTAAAGAACCCAATATAGCCTACTATTTACCCATATTTGGAGGGAGAATAGTTTGATTCATACTTTTTCCAAGGGTATTAGCGCTATGGGAAATGCGAATATAGTTTGTTAGCCATCACATTGCAATGTGGTTTGAATTAATTAGTTATCGGAGAACCATTGGAAGTTAAGGAAATTATACGATTTTAAAGTGCATGTATTTGATGTTATGCATGTTGTTATGCCATCGATTCTATATGTAAATACATGGACGCGTTAATGGTGGGACACTACATGGACGGCAGACACATTTATGCAGATCTCATTCATTGAAAATCGCGTTTGTTAACTTATTAACCTTGCTGCTCTAAAAGCATTGTGTGCAGCAACGAATAAATTGCTTCATGCTGGAATCGAATCAATCGATAGAAACTTGAAAGGCATCCAACCGCCTTCATAAAGTTCAAAAGCATTGTGGGGAATGAGGTAGGGGTTGTACAATTAAATATGTCTGCTCAACATATCGATCCTTTTCTCTGGATCACCATGGCAGCAATGGAAGAAAAAAATACGAGGTGCGGTATTTACAGAGCAACTGAAAGAAAGAGAACTGGTCGATTCTACAATGTAAATATTTATTTTAGTTGCTTGCTTTTAGGTCGGCTTTAGTTTTATATCTGCTTTAGTTTTTTTAGGGGGGATGGTTGACTTCTTTTATTATAGGATTAATCAGATATATAAATACTTTTATTCTAAATATGATTATTTTAATGATCATAAGTACAGCTAATTGTATTTACCCAACCCTTCCACTGGAGCAGGATGTGACACAAGGTCAATTTTCAAGCGAAGTTTGAATTCTCAGGGTTTCTTTCTACCAGACAAGTCGCCAAAAAATGCACAACTCACATTGTCCATTCTCTTGTGAACTCTCCTAACAACCCCTCAGCTACGAGGTGGTAGCGAGTTCGAGTATCCGTAGCCGCTCGCCACAGGCCAAACATATCCTGACGCGCTTTGTTTTGTGGCGGCTGGGAATCCGCTTGTTCATAGGGCTGCCTTTCAGTCTCATCACAAAGAATAAAATAATTTAAGCATTTTGTAATAGATTGATTTTTTGTTCTATAGATCTTCTGAGTAATTAATGATTTTAAGAATTAGGCAATAAAAACAGATTCATGCACTTTATTTTATTTTCCGGTAAATGTCATTTCTTTATTTCAGTTCTGATGAAAAAAAGAAAGAACACTAAACATGTGCTAGGACTTTGAAATGTCGATCATATAAAGATCCCCAACCTGAAATCTTAAAATTCTACTTCTCTTTCCTTTCCCTGTTGTATTCTTTCGTTTCCCATTTTTCAAATTATAAAACAGGCGTTGATTGGCCAGCAGAAAGGACAGAGGAAAAGACGTAGCACTTTAAAAAAATAGGCGCGTTGAAAACGAAGAAAAACAGACATATATAGCCATGTGGTGGAGGATAAAACATGCCTAATATCTCACTCCTACCGGGTACAATTTCTTGGTACCAATATCCTCAGCATGTGGAAAACCTAGAATTTTTCCAAGATAAATAAATAATATTTGTCTGTTTTTATACTCACGTTTTTACTATTGTATTTAATCTTTCATTCCGGATTTTGTTGTCTCTCTTCTTTCGTGTGTTGTTTTTCCCTCTGAACCGATTTCATTTTTTACGACTTTGTGTTCACGACTACTTATCTGAATTCTTCAACATTTAAGAAATGTGTGACAACGTTTATAGTTTATTTTATCACCGGATTCTTTCTACATTCTTTGCTTATTCTTTTATTGTCATTTTGTCTCTCTTTTTTATCACTGCACATTGCTTCTTTCTTTCTTTCTTTCTTTCTTCTTTCTATGTTTCTTTTATTCTTTCGATCGTTTTCTCTTTTTTGGTCTTTCTTTCTTTCATATTTTATTTCATGGCTTTGTTTCGTTACATTCTTTCTATCCTTCTTTCTTTTCGTCTTCCCTTCTTTCTTTCTTTTCTTTCTTTCTTTTATACTTTCTTTTGATCCCTCTCTTTTGGCCTTTCTCTCATGTTCTCCTTTTTGGCTTCGTTTTTTCATATTCTTTCATTCATTCTTTCTTTCTTTTATTCACTCAATTTACTTTTCCTTTCTTTTTTTCCTTTCCTTTAATTTTCATTCATGCCCTCCGTTTTGTATTTCTCTTTTCTCTCTTTCTTTTATGCACTTCGGTTTTTTCAAAATGTATTTCTACCAATTGTTAAATAAGGTAAAATAAGTTGGATAAATATACCTGCAAGTCTATTTTGTAATCATCTCTGAATTTTCTGTAAATCGGTTCTGTCTTCATTGAATTAGTTCTAATATTTTTTTAAAATATTATTTTTGCGTCGATGTGTTAGCAAATGAAACATTTCCCTGGCAAAACTCCCGGTATGTTATCATACTATAGTGCTTGGAATTTCATTTTCTCGATTGGTTCAGATATTTTTTGGTAATCTCAAGTTCATGCTTGGTACTTTGGAATAATGAACTTCTTTGTAGATGAGGAATAAAGATTTTGGCTTTTATTCGAGCTACATAACATTCTTCCTTGACTTTCCCTATTCTCTTAGTCATCCATTATCAGTAATTAATTAAATTTAAACAAGTAATCTGTTAATCCCATCCCTTTTCCGTGATTCAGTATTTCTGTGTTTTCTCCAAATATTTCAACGGAACTGCCTTTCCTATTTTTTGCATGTCTCACTTGATTTTTTGGTTTCCTTTCCTTGTTCCTCGGATGTTTTCTTTCGATTAACAATTCATTTCATACATACTTTCATCATTCTTTTTTAAATGTTCTTTCTTTATTTCCTTTCTTATGAAACAAAAGAAAGAACATTTAAATACGTGTGTTTATATTTTATTTTAGTGTGTTCTTTATCTTAATGTTTGGCTTTGTTTTATTTCTCGTTCTCATCACTGCCTATTCTTACTATTTTTATTCTATGCACCCTCTCTCGTTCTTTCTTTCTTTATTTATTTCTTAATTTATTTTAAGCACTTAATTTTTACTTTTGTTTCTTTATTTTATTTTTATTTTTTACGCACTTCATTTATTTCATTCTTTCTAAGTCTCTTTCTTTCATGCATTTCTTTCTCTCTTTCTTTCTTTCTTTCTTTCATACATTTCTTTCTTTACTTATGCACGTTTATTTCTCTCTTTATCTATGTCTCTCTTTGTTCTTTCATCCTTTCTTTATTTTTTCTTTCTTCCTTTCATTCATAGATTTCCTGTATTTCTCTCTTTATTAATTGATTTTCTTTTATGCCTTCGTTTTGTTGTATTGACTCATTCTTTTGCTCTTTATTATTTTTTTGTTTATTTATTTTCCCCTACAATTGCTCTTTTTTTCTTTCTTTTTTGTATCATTCTCTCTGAGTTTTTTTCATTTCACTTCCCTTTTTTTTCGGTTTGATTCTCACATTTTATTTTCTTCTTTCACATCTTTAAGCAATTGCTTTTAGACATTCTATTATTTCTTTTCTTTTACTTTTATGTTTTAATTTCTTCTTACTTTGCCTAAATCTATTTCCCTTTCGTTGTTCTTTATATTTCCTGTAATTTTTCTTTTTATTTACTCTGTCTTTCTGCAATCTATATGGTTTTTTTTTCTTTCTCGCTTTCGTTCTTCCTTCTGCACCTATTTCTTTCATAAATGCACACCCTTTATTGTTTTTATTTTTTTTAAAAAAGAACAAATATATCAAGCATATTACTCGTTTAATCTTGTGTTAAACTGCGATGTTTTAATATGTTGACGTGATTTCGCCTATGAATTTGTACTTGAAAACATGATACCCTATAGACTACAAATGATGTATTCGTAAACAAGGCAGTTAGTGAATGAGTAGGTTTTTTTGTTTCATTATGAAACAAAGTCTAATGTTTTAATGTAATTATTTTAATTATTCTTGATCAATATTTTTTCAATTAAGAAGGAACATGTTACCAGTTAGCAAACAGTAATAATTAACTACTGTTAATAATTAAAACGACTTTGCTTATTACGTCTACTTTAATCGCTACGACTAGTATTATTCCGACTAGTAACAAGTGAGACAATCCAGCCCTCAGCACTATTAAAATCAGTTATAATACTTAGAAAGTCCTGGAGACTTGGTAAGCTTTGATGTTACTTAGACTTCATTGGAAAACCACTATTTAAAACTCGTTTAAAAAAAAGTTCATATAATTATAATGGGGGAGTGAGAAGGGGGAGATGTCTCGCCAACATTAAAGATAGTGTAGTTACAACACTTCGAGCACTTGACGAAAACACTAATAAAAGTAAAGAAACACTAATTGCAATAGTCAAGGAAAACCAATTGCAATACATTGACAAGCAGATATACATAAAAAATGTTTTAAAAAAACAGAAATGGAAAGAAGAAAAACTACATGGTGCAGAATGTGTGGAGACAAAGTCGAAACGGTTAATCGTACAATAAGCGGATGCAGCAAACTAGCACAAAGAGAGTACAAGAGTAGACACGACTGGGTGGGAAAGGTGATCCACTGGGAATTGTGCAAGAAATTCAATTTTCATCATACAAGTAAAAGATATATGCACATGAATGAATCTGTCTTGGTGATAGAGACCCATAAAATTCTATGGTACAGACGGATCACTAATCCCGGTCAGGAGACCGGATCTAGTATTGATTGACAAGAAGAGAACCAGTCATCTTTGCCGTCCACGCCGACCACCGAGTGAAAAATGAAAGAAAGCGAAAAGATGAACAAATACTGGAACCTTGCCAGAGAACTGAGAAAACTGTGGAACATGAAGGTACAGGTCGTACCAAGTTTACATGAATTATAGATTTTTAATTTGCTTATCCATTTGTCTTCAAGTTTTGAATATTCTGATTAAAACTTCTTATCTTTTTGAATTTTTATATATATATATATATATATATATATATATATATATATATATTTATATATGTGTGTGTGTGTGTGTGTGTGTGTGTGTGAGAGAGAGAGAGTGTGTATGTGTGTGTGTGTGTGCGTGTGCGTGTGTGAGTGTGTGTGTGTGTGTGTGTGTGTGTGTATGAGTGTGTATATGATATCAAGCGTTTTATCGTTTCCTGAGGAGGCAAAGAAATGCCGAAATAAATTTATATCTGTACGAAAGTATCAATTTAGTAATCTATATTTATATATATATATATAGATATTTGTGTGTGTCTCTCTCTCTTCTCTCTCTCTCTCTCTCTCTCTCTCTCTCTCTCTCTCTCTCTCTCTCTCTCTCTCTCTGTGTGTGTGTGTGTGTGTGTGTGTGTGTGTGACGTATGTATAAAGTTAAACAACATTGTATTTCGTTATTGTTGTTTTTGAACGTTTTCTGAATGATAAATATGTTTTGTTGACTCTCTATGATTAATTAAAGTGCATAGAATTCTTGGTTCTTTTATTATCTTAATTATTGCCAAATCTATTGATTCTTATAAGTGGCTAGTTATACGTCTTACGCTGTGGTATTGTCTCGGGAAATTAATGTGTACAGCATGTTTACGTCAAGAAAACACAAGAAAGAATTTACAATACAGGTTAATATATTATTTTTTTAAATGGCAGCTTCTACAATATTTTATTGTATTTGTTGAATGATTAACGATATTTAAAAAGAGCGAAAAATAATAATCCTAATTATAAATGACTACCAGGGATATATATATATATATATATATATATATATATATATATATATATATATATATATATATTAAAATGTATACAATTATGTGTGAGGGATATAATGAATTCTAACGGATAAGAAAAAAAACTGTGTGTGTGTGTGTGTGTGTATGTGTGTGTGAATATATATAAATATGTGTGTGTTTTATATAAAATCACATATAATATATAACACACAAACACACATATATTATATATATACATACATACATATATATATGTGTGTTTGTGTATATATATATGTGTGTGTGTGTGTGTGTGTGTGTGTGTGTCAGAATTGTACTGAACGACAGTATAACTGAGTGTCAACAACATTGGCTATGTATCATCGCTATCCTAATTTAGATACGTCTGCTCTTTCACCAATAATGAACACAGTTTATATCTAAATATGCAAGACTACATAAGTAATCCCACACACGCCCGCATATATATATATATATATATGTATATATATATATATATATATATATATATTACTTTTGTAAACTGATACAGATTAAAATGTAAAATGATAACAAGTGAATTGCAAATTTATTTGATATTTTTTAATATTTTAGAAATAATATGTTTAAAATATGTTTTTATTGTGGGCCAATAGACGTTAGAAGCCTTATATATGTACAATATATGCAAAAATGTGTAGATCATATTTGTTTGGTTGGTTAGTAGTTAGGTTGGTGGGTTGTTTTTTTTTTTAATTTAGGGCATGTAAACCCTTGTATTATTTTATGCCGAAGAAGTTTTGTTTTATTCATTCTTGTTGGCTATTCGAATTGTATTTTTAAACTTTTTACACAATTTCAAAACTTACAATTCATCTATCTGACGCACAGATTGGACCTTAACAGGTAATATCACATGAGACTGAGTGAACCTGGGAGTAATGGCAATAAAGTGAAACTACACCATCCCTAGAACTCTACCACAGGAATGACATCATCAGATGCAGTTTGACGTCATACACAGGATACTGAGACCCTCAGACACTGCCTTCTAGCACATATATGATAAAGGGGTTAGAGGTTTGCCTCTAAATGATAATCTAAAAGCAATAGGATCGGGACAATCATATAGATTCTAGGTCTTCAACTGACTAGCCGATTAACCGCCCGACTAGCCTAAGTAAGAATCTTAGTGGACTGCTCAACCACCGTCTTTAAGCATCCTGGGTCGACACCCACGGCCAATAGATGGCATCATCGGGAGGAATTTACTTCTCAGCATAGGTGCAGACGGCGTATTGTACAACCTTATGTTATATACTGTATCAATTGACAGCGCTGGTGTGTAGTACACTGGATTAAAAACCAACGCAGGTATACAAAAGAAAGCTTGGACTTTATTTTCTTTCCTCGGTTGGCGTGTATGAAAGGAGTGTGTGATAAAGCCGGCTTGGATGAGTGGTGAAATGAACCGTAGTTATAACAGGTCTCTTCTTCGGAGAGTCGACGGGAGTCTGCTCTTAATGGCTACCCAATCTCAACTGCTGAACTCTCCGTCTAACCGTCACTTTCTTAATTTTTACCCAGCATGCTCTGGTCTATTCAAATTACACCGGAACTGTACTGCGAGACCTGCAATACGAGATTTGTCACCAGTCAATAGGAAGTCCTTTGTCATCCTGCTATTGTTGTTTTTCCGGACAGTTCGTTTGACCCGGTCAGCAGTAAGCCTCCGATCTTAATCACTTTCCTCTTTATTCGATTCAGACTTCTGTCTGGAACATCCTTTGTTTCCCAATTCCCTTGTCTTTTGGAACTTCTTTTCGCGCCAAAAGAATTGAAACAATAGTTAATCTGCAACACTTAACCAACAGGGCGGCATCATTTCTTGACAATGCAGTATCTTTCCTCGGCTATAAAGGTTAATATTAGATTTTGAATTTGGATTTCAAAATGGAAGGTTATATGATAAACATCTTGAATGCAACACTCATATAGAATATGGCCTGAACAGATATGTATTTAGAAATAAATAAATAAAATCCATTATATCTCTAACTTTACAAAACTGGTAAAAGCTGTTTAGTCGATTTATTCGATTAAAACGTTTAAATCTGTATCTATTCTTGGAATTCGAGAATCTAGTTTGAGTTTATATTTACGTTCAAATTTTCGACAATTATATTAAGAACTAAAGTAAGATGCCCAAAGGTTGCATTTAGCAATATATATAGTATAATTTGAAAGAATTAAATGAACATCCCCAGTAAACATAAGGAAATTATGCATATTCGTCTTTTAATGGTTAAACCAGACAATATTGATATGATATATACGGAGATGAAATGATATATATTTCAGCATTGATTTCCTTTTCACAAACACACACACACACACAAATTATATATATATATATTGTGTGTGTGTGGGGGGGGGAAGGAAATCAATACTGTAATATAGACAAATACGTGATGTTATGTTGGCTTGAAATTTATTATTAATCCTAAGGTCGACATTAAAACGTTTCGGTTTATATAGAAACCTTATTCAGGATAATATGAAACAAGTAAAGGAAAAATATTTATATATATATATATATATATATATATATATATGTATATGTATATGTGTGTGTGTGTGTGTGTGTGTGTGTATGTGTGTGTGTGTGTGTGTATGTGTGTATGTATATATGAAGAAATGTAGACACACACGGGATGTTACATTGGATGGAATAATATTATTAGTCGTAATGTCGACGTTCAAACGTTTTGGAATATCGAAAGCTTCTTCAGGACAATATGAAACAAGTAATTGAAAACTAGTTTTGTTAAAAAGGTGATATATATATATATATATATATATATATATATATATATATATATATATATATATATATATATATGGTTTGGAGGTTGATTTTGTAGGCTATCGCAATGCAGGTGTAAAGAATAAGGTAACAATGGTGTTGTGTGTTAAACTGTATTTTATTCTTGAATTTTTGAGATAAAATCTCTTTTTCAGAAGATCACTGGAACTGAAATCGTCTTATGGCATTTCTGGTTAACTAGAAATGCCATAACAAGACGACTTCAGTTCCAGTGATCTTCTGAAAAAGAGATTTTATCTCGAAAATTCAAGAAGAAAATACAGGTTAACCAACAACACCATTGTTACCTTATTCTTTACACCTGCATTGTGATAGCCTTCAAAATCAACCTCCAAACCAATATATGCACAATGCTTCAAGCAAATTATAAAACTCTCTTATATATATATATATATACATATATATATATATATATATATATATATATATATATATATATATATATATATATATATATATATATATATATATATAATATATATTATTATTCTAGATGAAGTTATATAGATAATACATTTATAATGCATGCCATCATATCCTTTTTCTCTTAACTATAACTTTTAATTCGACAAATCAAGTAATTTTAGAATCTAATAAAGATACACTACTCATTCAATTTTGACATATGAAAATTTGATAGATGCCCATGGAATTGTCAGAATAATACATAATTAGAATAATTTTATCTATTTAGTTATTGTCTAAAAGAACTACAATAGTTACATTACAAAAATGCTAGTAGTAGCGGGTACTCGCTTCGTTACCTCATTTTAGGAATCGGCCCGTTTTAAAGTTATATGTTTCTTTTTACAATAACCAAATATTTCCTTAAGGGGACCCACTAACAAACAACATATGCCTGGAGACCCGCTCTGAGGTTCTGAAGCGTTCGTGTAGTCATTGCCTCTGGTGTTTCTGCGATTTTATAACGGATTTCAGCTTTTAAATTGGATTAGGACTGCGTTTAAGACTTCCCAGTGATAGTAATCAAATAGCGGTAAATATGTTGCCCAGGAAAGCCGCTGGATGCCATCGCTTATATGTTTACCACTCCTTCCACACAAACAGGATGTGACACACGATCAACTTAACAAAAGGTTTAACATGTATAAATTCTGCTGTCCTTCTTGACACAAAAAAGATTGCACTTATTTTTACTATATTCTAATTGATTTCAATATAAAATTAGAGATAGGATTGCTTTTAATACGTTTGAGAATAAAACAATATTAAAAATCAATAACACCAAATGATCTTTATTAAACCAGTTTTTTTTTAATTGGTATGCAAATTATTCACACTATATACTATGGAAACATATTTCTTGACGATGAATAACACACATTACATGATTTTAAACACATTAATAATACGGGCTGTTTTGAGGCAAATCTCTCTCCGGTAGATCTTAATAGTTACATTGTTAATAAGTAAGATGCTGATTAAGATTAAATAACGATTATTTTTTTAAGGGAATTGTGATGTTCGTGGATACGTAATTTTCAAAATTATGTAGATTAAACAAGCTTTTTCCTTTCTTTTCTTTTCAATAATTAAGTCTCTTGCATAAAAATACAAAATTACTAATTATTTTTGCTATTATAAACGGATGTTATAACGTACATAAACCAGCATTTAAAAGCAGTGTTAACAGAAAAAATATTCCTCAAAGAAAATTCCGGGGACAATATTCATAAACAAACTATTTGTTTTATTTCATCATTAAAAGGAAGAAAATCCTCGTTTTTATGGTGTTTTATTGATAATTAAAATTAGTCTTTTTTTCCCGCTGCCCCCTCTTGATTATAATTAGAATATACTTGCTGAAGTCCAGTTAACGCAAGATTTGGATTGCAGCTGACTATAATATGAGTAAGATAATTTATTTGTATTGAACCATGCCAAGATTTAAAAGCCCAGTTTGCCCTATTATTATCCACCCATAGCTGGAGGGAGAATAAAGTTGCATACATTTCTCTATGTAATACCGCTATGTGAAATGCACCCACGTTTGTTAAAGATTTTAACTCGGTTCACCGTGTCAATTTCCTTCGACGATAATCATTACCTTACGGGACCCATCGCGTAGTTACATAAGTTTCATTCACAAAAGTATAATCTTCAGCATTCCTGTGCTATGATAGTAATGCGGCTATATGGTTTCAAGTATCCTTAGCTAACTATAATTGTAATAGATTTGTTTTACGCGCACTACAACTTCGAAACATGTGGACCTAGGACTAATGCCAACAAAAGGATTTCATACTCTTCAAAATTCAGAACTGGAGCCTCATCACCTGATGTATTTTAGTGACGTAATTCAGGATATCACTTTTTGGAGAGGATTCTTACACATCTGCATGGGATACAGTCGGTTTATTCTAGATCATACTTACAGAGCCTGAAAATGACATGGGGTTCTATATCAATTATTTTCGTATGCATGACTTAAACAAATATATCATTAAGTTAAATAAGTCAATCTACATAGGTTAATAGGTGCTTCATTAATTTTGTAAAGCAAGTGTAGAATTTAAAATAATAGAATTCAAAAAGTTAATTGGTATTCGTTAGAAAGGTTATGGTAAATAACCAGTAATTGGATTGAGTTAGTGATCTTTTTCTGACCAGTGAGTAGTACTGTCATTGGGTGGTTTAGTCATGTGACTACTCCGCCCTGTGAGAACAGATTTAGAGTTAATCTGAGTAGTTCCAGACGCCGTAGCGAACGGACGTCTAAAAATGGCTATTTCACCGTACAGTTGAAGTGAGAACTTGGTATGATAAATACGTGAAAATTTAACCCTCTAAGAACCAACAAGAAGAGTACACAGAGATTAACACATTCAATACCAAACCAAGTCAATCCAAGATGTTCCAGACCAGAGGATTTCCATCACCATTGAAGTTATAAGAAGATAGATAAGTAATAAAATGAAAAGGACGAATAAGGACTATATTAAACTTTTAAATAACACATATTTTGAGTCTTACGTGTTTTTAGTTTCTTTACTCCTAAAGAACAAAAATAAAAGCAAAGAAAAACAAAACAAGATAAGCTGAAAACTGTCTAAGTGTGTTAATTTCATAATTGTATTAATAAGGAATAGATTTTGGATTGTTTCGATATCATGGATATCTATCAGTGGCTGTTGACTCAGGCCGTTGTCGTGTCAGTACTGCTGTGTGGCTGCACCACCTGAACCCTAATTAAGCGACTAGAGAATAAACTAGATGGGAGCTGCACAAGAATTCTGTGGGTGATCCTGAACAAGACATGGAAACAACACCCTACGAGAAAACAGCTGTACGGCCACCTACCACATATCATCCAAACCATCCGAGTAAGACGGACAAGATACGCGGGAAACTGCTGGAGAAGCAAGGGCGAATTCATAAGCGACGTCCTCCTGTGGAAGCCAGTACATGGACAGGCCAGTAAAAACGTACGTTGATCAGCTCTGTGCGGATGCAGGATGCTGCATAGAGAACCTCCCGAGAATGATGAGCGATAGGAACGGATGGAGAGAGATTGTCATGGATATCCGCGCTGAAAGCGCGACATGATGATGATGATGATTAATAAGGGATAGCTGTAAGTGGAGCAATGAGAAAGATGTTGTGCATAGAGATGGACATGAGAGACTGTCTCGATTTTCGTTGGTCATTATAGAAAAGAATTTGCGTGTGACTATGCAATTTACATTAAGCCAAAATCATAAATCAGTGACAAAAGGCAAAAACTGTATTGTTATTACTACGTATACTCGGGTTAGAAGTATATGAGGTGAGGCAGCTACGAGAATTCTTTTTAATGCATTGGATAGCATTATAACGGACAAGAAAGAGGATTTACGTGACTTTGAAAAAAGAGCATTTTTTAATGATCATAAGAATAGGTGGGATAATTTCCTAAACGGAATGGTGAGTTGAGATCTCATGTTTAGTTGTGATGGAAATCTATCGACAATGGTTCGTGGAGGGAAAAAATCTCCAACTGTCAAAAAGGTATTTGGTGAGGAAAACTTATTGAAGCGAGAAGAGGACGGAGGCTTTCCCGACACGTACAAGCTAACACAATGGTGGTTGTCGCTAAATTTGCAGATCGCTTTAATGAAAGTGAACGAAAGAATTATTCACAGCGAACAGTCTATCGATCTTTGTTGCGTATGAAACTGCGTAGGCGCCGACTAGAAGAAAAAAAACTATCCATAATAATCAATGATCAGCGTTGAAAGTGACTTTAGTGCATCGAAACTCGGTCTTGTTTCCATGGAAGAAGTCGTCTCAATTTTGCATTCTTCTGAATAGAATATAGCAGAGATGTCAGCAGGGTGTGCCAGGCAAAAAAAAAAAAAAAAATCGGTGAAGGCAGTCTTATATTTCGGCAACATTCTGCATGGAGTCTTGGTATCTAGTTATCCCCTGGCTAGCATTCTCTTTGTAAGGTGGGGTCTTTTTCAGATACAAGTAGATAGTGTCGCAATAGATAATCCCCGTTGGAATCTTTCTTCATATTATATCGGATGTGGCCCTGGCTATCATTTTCAGTACTAGATGAACTGCGGGATCGGTGCAACAGTTTGCGTGCTCGCTTGATTCAGCTGTGGTGTCAAGTTGCCTCCGCGCATAAACGGCTGAAAGCCTCTAAGCCGGAACTTTCCCTGTTGGTTGGGCTTATAATACATTGATCGCATCCCGATGCCCCAAAGAGTGATGTCTGAGTATGATACTAACCAGAATCTAATGGCGATGCACCAGTTCTAGAGATCTGGGGAGTGTAATGTACGCCTTCTTTGACATTGTCCCCAGTTCTATTCTAACCGGAGCGCAAGTACCTATTATTGTTACATAATATTAGATTCTTAATATTCATGTACAGTAGTATAGAAATCAAAATGGCTGCTATAAGTTGCAGCCCACGGCCTTGAAGGATTTGAATGACAAGGCTTGACCTCAGTCCTAACCTTCCGGTGGATACCGTAAGAATCGGTGGAGAAGACCCTCCTCCGATTTAGATTAGAAATAGATTTTAATCAGTCGGCCAGAAACCACGACGGTGGTGAGTTTTGTATTGCACACTCCGACTCTGCGCAGGTAGTATGGTGGAGATTTCGAAATAAATATGATCTAAGTTAAATCGAAGTCTTGTGTTATTATCTAAAAACTACCAATGACACAGGGATTCTGATAAAGAGAAATCCCCAATGGAAGATCAGACACGAAGTCCCCAAGAGAAGTCCAGACGCTAGAAGAGTGGTTAGAAGAAGATGTAAGATAGAAAAGACGTCAGAAGAAGAATAGAAGTAAGTAAAGAAAAGGGTATACAACATTATTACCTCATTAATAGATCAAATATATTGGTTTAGAAATTATTTGTATTCGAACCAAGGGCAGCAACTATATATTTTTCGTTAGGACTGATCCTAACAGCTCCATAGTTCAAAATCAAACGATATTTTTGTTTAAAATCTATTATTCCGTATCGATAAAAACGGAATATTGTGTCCTCCTGTCGAGGAACCTCCTGATTCTGAATTGTTGTGATCGATCTCCGTCTTGGTATGACAGTCCTGATGTTATTGACGCAGGTGACCAATTTTATTGACAAAGCTTTGCTTTATTTTTTGAGGTGATGATGTTATCCTATTCCCAGATCGTGGGTGTGAATCAAATTTTTCGCAATTTTAGCCCATATTAGTTGTAGTAACATTGATAAAAATATCTTTCTTTCACTTTAAAACTGTTGAATCACATTGCTATCAATACAGCGGTATAATCAAATTTGAGGTTGCTAATCAAAAAGTTAGAATAAATAAAAGAGAAAGAATATAGTTATTATTATCGATTAATGAAAGTTTCATATTATCAAAAATAAAATTAGAGATAGATAGACAGATCGATAGAAGCAGGGATGTACTGATAAAGATTGCGAGTATGAGTTAGAGAAGAGAAAGAGAGAGAGAGAGAGTGTGTGTGTGTGTGTGTGTGTGTGTGAGAGAGAGAGAGAGAGACAGAGACAGACATACAGACATACAGACATACAGAAACAGAGACAGAGACAGAGAGGGAGGGGGAGAGATAGGGAGCCCGGGTCACACCTATCTTTTTTATGCTCAATTAAAAATTCACACCGAATAATTATATATAATCGTCTGTAAACTAAGTGTTAGATTTTATGTGTTTATTTTGACAAAACCATATCATTTCCCAATGGATTTTTTAACAAGAAATGCCACAACTAGACTGCTTCAGTTCCAGTGATCTTTTGAAAAAGAGATATTATCTCAAAAATTCAAGAATTAAATACAGGTTAACACACAACATCATTGTTACCGTATTATTATTTTTTCTTTACACCTGCATTGTGATAGCCTTTTAAATCAACCTCCTAACCAATATATATATATATATATATATATATATATATATATATATATGAGGAGAGGATCCCAAGCATTTGTAAACATCATTTGTTTTTTCATATATATATATATATATATATATATATATATATTATATATATATATATATATATGATTAAAAATAGATAGAAAAAAACAAATGATAATAGTAGTATGTTGACAGATATCAGTTTCGACCTTTTAATAAAACGGTCTTCCTCAAGAGCAACTATATTTATGAAAGAAAGAGGGAATAGTAATCGTTTGGCAAGAGAGGCTCAAACAACGATCACGTTCTGGACCAGAATGTCTTTTAAAATATGTATAAAAATGCGTATTTTGTATTAAAAATAAAATAAATTTTATTTTTAAAACTAAAAGTGTCAACATCAATGAGAAAAATCAATAAAGTTTGAAGAAGAAAATGTAATAGTAGATAAAAGTTGTATCAAAAGCGTTTAGGATGCAATCCAGCCCGAAAACGGTTTGAATGTAAGTCCGCAGCACAATTAGGAAAAATACGGAAAGTTCCGGGAATTCTTATGGTTAACAAATCCATGGCGTTGCGCGGTCTTTATCGTATCGAAAACGAACCTCCAGTGATGAAAAGTTAATCAATCCAGTATTTTTTTTTCTCTAGACAGTATAAGTATATGATAAATGGATATGAATCCGACAGTATGATTAAAAATACATAGAAGAAACAAATGATAATAGTAGTATGCTGACAGATATCTGTTTCGACCTTTTAATAAAACGGTCTTCCTTAAGAGCAACTATATTTATGAAAGAAAGAGGGAATAGTAATCGTTTGGCAAGAGAGGCTCAAACAACGATCACGTTCTGGACCGGAATGTCTTTTAAAATATGTATAAAAATGCGTATTTTGTATTAGAAATAAAATAAATTTTATTTTCAAAACTAATATATATAATATATATATATATATATATATATATATATATATATATATATATATATATATATATATCATCATTATATAGCATAACTATATATAATATTGTTAAGCTTATAATCAAACAATTACAAATTAATGACATATCAGCATGAGATAACTCTAAGAAGCTGATATGATATGTTGTTTAATAAACCATATAAGCAAACCATAAGTACATAAAATGTGTTTATTTATTACAATTGTAGACGTTCATAACATCCTAATTAGCAGTTCTTTTCATGGAATTGAATTTGTCGAATTTTTTTTTTCCTATTTTTTTATTCTTTATTTTTGACTACAAGTTTCATAGAGAATGATGAGTTACATCTTTCAACAACGCTGTGTATTTCCGTTGATTAATGTTCATTGTCAGAGACATCACCTCAACAAGTATTTCCCGATGGAGAGACATTTAAAAATGCATTACGATATTCTCTATCAGTCAAATATTCATACAAAATTTTCATTGGACGAATTGACTGTCAATAGAATAACAAAATCTTTCTAATTACAAATACATACATACAAAAATACACACATAAATACATACATACGTAAACATACATACATAGATACAAACATACGTAACTTTATGCATGCTTATAAAATAATCTTCTAAACACATATAATCTTCTAAACACATATACAAGATGTCTGATTTTTTCAGATAAGGCTTCATAATTTGGATTATTTGGATTTTTGGGACTGTTGTCCCCATCTTTTTTCCATTTGGTTGCACCTGATATAAGGGTTGAGTTTAGAGTTGTAAGTGACAATCCTGACACCAGGCGATAATAACATAGAATACTCAACATAGTACCCAGTCATGGTTAAGGACATGAGGAGAATTTACCCTGAACAAAAGTTTCGGTTTAAAGTTCCGTGAAGGCACCCGACTACGATATGAAGGCCATCGAGTTATACAAGATGGTTCCCGTGTTCAAAATGATTCAGCTGAGGAAGGCTGGTGGGAATATTCGCCTAAACGTCGTGTATATATTCATAAAGATGAGGACAACAGTGCGAAAATCCAAATAATTTTTTAATTATTTCTCGTAGAGTATTATACAGTCAAAACGGATATTAATAGATGTTATTTATTACAAAATTGAAACGCTGTAACAATAAATATGAATATGTAGCTTTCTAAAACTGACTCTAATCAGGAAGCTTTTAAAGAAACTTGATTAATACATTGGTAAAAGTAATTAACAGATGGATATTGGAGTAATACCTACTAATTCATAATATACTGCGTTTTCCATTATTAAAGAACTGACACGTTTCCCTCCTATCCACAAACTCCTGATTGGAATTCAACGAAATTATCAGAAAATAATAAAAACCTGTATATACACATACTCTGTAAAAATTGGAAGATTATACAAAAAGAAACAGAAGTTACGGTCATTTACCCAATTTACTTGAATTATTTATGTATCAAATTATTAGCGAGGTGTAATAAAAAAACCGGTAAAAAAGAAAATAATACTTTTATTGTTTCATTTATAGATTTTATGGATACATACATTAACTAAGATAAAATTAAATTGAAATAAAAAGTAAAAAGAATTAAAAATGACAGTGAAGTTAGTTAATATGAGATATGTGATCCTTTTTTAAAAATGACTTGGAAAAGGCGCTGGTCCATCGAACATGTCAATTTCTGGATCTCCACTGATGTAATTTTACGTGATACGTTGACTATTTCCTGCCACAAGTCATCTTTACTTCGAAATTGGCGTCCATTCTCATAAACACGTCAAGTCTTCAATTGGGTTTAAACCTGGAGAATTGGCCGGCCAGTTCATCTTCCGAGGTCCACAGAAGCCTATTTTTTTAAATTTTTTTGCAGATACTCCGTAGTTTTATGTGCTTAATGCGAAGGGGCATTATCTTGCATAAATATGATGGTTCCCCAGAAGGTTATTCTCTGCATTTTTAGCCAAGATCCCAGATGCTCTTTGAGGAAGGCTATATAAGCATATGCAGTTATTTTCCTACCGTCAGGCGCTCTCCACGGGCCAACCATGATACCTCCAATAATATCAGTCCAAATCATAATACCTCCTTCTCCTTGGTGGCGTCTAAACCGGTGATGAGGATCTCGTCCATTTACGACCTAATCTAAGCTCCAGACATCAGGACCATCCAGTGTTGCACGAGTTTCATCTGTGAACAGTACTTTTGAGAAATCGACTTTCATGTTCTCCTTTGCCCATCTCAAACGTATTTGTGTGTGTATTTTTGTCAATCGAGGCTTTGTCACTGGCCTCACTGATGTCCCAACGTTTTTCAGAAGACGACAGCGAGTACTTCTGGACACTGTTGCTTCTCCAATGTTTCTGAAAAGTGCTTCACTCGTCAAGCCTGGGTTATTGATAGCTTCACGTTTCATTCGTGACAAAGAAGGTCGGGAAACAACCCTCGAGTAACCCTTATCGGCCCTCCGACATACCTTCGTAGAAGCTGCAACAAGTCTTTTCATAGTTTGATGATATCTTCCAATTAATTTGGATATTTCTAATGTAGACTAGCCTTTGGAAAGTTCGGATGCTATGCTATCTTTCCCAGAAGGGGGCAATTCACATTTGCGACCTATAATTGCACGAGTATAATGACATTTTTTTAATTTCATGGACACTTCTATATATATATATATATATATATATATATATATATATATATATATATATATATGTGTGTGTGTGTGTGTGTGTGTGTGTGTGTGTAGAATATATATATATATATATATATATATATATATATATATATATATTATATATATTATATATATATTAAGTTGGGCGTTATTACGAAGCATCTAAAATAAATGAATGAACTCGATGCTATGGAGTATTGGATTCACTTACTTTTTTATTATTTGTTGTCATACATTTTCGGGTTCACTAAATTGCCGCTGTCAATAACAACAAAGACAAAAGATCCGTTGAACAGGAGCAACATTCATTTGAAAAAGGGTATCTAACAAACCCGAAAATTTATGACAACAAATAAGAAGAAAATAAGTGAATCCAATACTCTATAACGTCGAGTTCATTCATTTATTTTTAGATGCTTCGTAATAACGCCCAACTTGCGCTCCTGGTCGAAATTGCTATGTCTAGCAACACTGATGAGACGAAAACGTCGAAACATGGTGTCTGTAGATGACACACATACACACACACACACACACACACACACACACACACACATATATATATATATATATATATATATATATATATATTATATATATACACACACGCACGTGCTGGAAAGTTTAGCAAGCTGGATTCGCAGACAATATTAGTGAGGTCAATTCTCACTTGGTGCCCCTGTACTTCTGGCCTTGTACTACATCTAAGCTAAGGTTAGTAAATAAATCTCTCTCTCCCCTCTTCCCCTCTGTCCTCTGTCTGTCTGTCTGTCTGTCTGTCTCTCTCTCTCTCTATTATATATATATATATATATATAGGGAATTTGTGTGACGCGGTGGATTCATCTGGGGGTGCATTTATCAAACAGAACGAAAAGTTATATATATATATATATATATATATATATTCGCATCAATGTCACCTGATGAATGCATGCGATTTTACATGCATGAAACCTAAGGTTGTGACTGTTCTATTGCCATCAAATAAATAGATATGTAATACCTTTATATATTTATTTTATTATATTATATAATAGCTCTATTCTTCATATCGAGCACTCTCCAAATACTACTGCAATCAATTTGGCGCACCATTCCAGTGAAAGCTGAAGCGGTGACTATCCCAGGCCATAATGATATATATATATATATATATATATATATATATATATATATATATATATATATATTGATTGACACTTTGTACGACTAATTTGTAATCAACTAGCAATTTCATTGTCTTTTCACGGCAACACACCTACTTTTTAGACATGAACAATAAATGCTAATTAGATTTCATTATTAAATTAAACATTATTTCAAATATGTCTTCTTTTTTATGGATATAAATGGCAGAGGAGAATGTCAGGATGGAGCAAGTGAAACCTGTTAACTACGAGAAAAGACAAAAACATTAGTATTGTATTAATGTCTGTAAATGTTAGTTTTAATTTGTAGACGCACTTAACGAATTATACAAATGGAAATACTGCGTAAAACTGGTAAATAATTCACATGATACAACATCACTTACTGGCAATAATCTGATAATGCTTCATATAAAATGAATTAACCGAAACGATTAACTTTGGCAAGTAATCCATGTATAATAGAATTATCTTGTGAATACCTTCTTTTTCATATTTCATATTTGTACATACCGTTGGATTCATCTCCATTTTCCTGATATATATATATATATATATATATATATATATATATATATATATATATATATATAATTGAATCATATTTGTACATACCGTTGGATTCATCTCCATTTTCCTGATATATATATATATCCTCATCCGAATCCTCAGAACACAACCTAATGGGCAAAGGGTATATATTAATATATACCTTTAATATACCTATGTAATCCTGCGTTGGGATACACGGCAATACAGGTTAGGTGGCTGCGCACTTTGAATTAATGTTACCATTGACTGATTTGGCATTCTCCGTTTGTGGCATGGGCTGGTGGCCCAGTGTGTTGAGTCCGCTCTTCACTCTGTAGTCCGCTAGGTCAATCTCTAGTGGGCGGAGATTGTGGTATGCACTGCTGATGAGACCAATGGAGTAGAAAAAGCTGTCCAGTGCTCCGGATGTCGCAAATGGTGTTTGCCGAGTTTCTGGTGTGGTAATATGATTCAATTATAATTATTATATAATATATATAAATATATATATATATATATATATATATATATATATATATATATATATATATATATATGTGTGTGTGTGTGTGTGTGTGTGTGTGTGTTGGTATTATCTAAGATAGGTTACAATACCGGATGTATCAGGCACTTAGCGAGATTCGAATTCTTACAATATCAAAGAGATTGATTTAAACGAAAGGGTTTATATCTCTATGATTGCCTGCGAATCTGGTTGCTTCAATAATGTCAAGTGTTCGTTTATTCAATCAAGCGGCGTCTCTTGCACAAATGTGTAAAGGAGTGTAGAACGAAACAAGATCCAAAATGGAATTTCAATTGCTTGATTTACCTCTTCGTACATCAAATATGTACGTAGCAAATATATGCGAACCTTATTTGATGTTGTGGCTAAATTAAGTTATCAAAGTTGTCTGCAGAACAAGTATTTTTATATCTGTTTACACAAGGCGTGGTTTTGTAGTTGCACTATTTGATTTTAAATCTGCAAGGTGTTTTCGAGACTGGGTCAAAGATAAGATTCCAAATGCTTATTTTCAAGATAGGTTTGTAAGCAGTTCCTATTGAGACATAATTCAGGCTCCCTCCTCCAACAATGGACACGTGGTTGTAAAAAAGATATATGAGCCAATAGTCCCATTTTAAATCTCACTATATTCATGATTTGGGTGTGACAACTAATGTTGAAAGATGCTTAGCAAGGTTTTTTGCAGCTTCCAGAATAGTCCTCTGTTTCTCAGTTTCATACCCACATTGCAGAAAGAACAGTTTTGTATATATATATATATATATATATATATATATATATATATATATATATATATATATAAATTCTTGGCAGTACAACATTTTATTAGGACACATAAAAGCAAATTCATCATAAAACCGATGGAAAACATTTCTAAAAAGAAAGTTAGGGTACCCTTATAATTAGATGTATAATCTAAAATAGATATGGGATTGACCGAAAAAAAAATTAGATTATACATCTAATTATAAGGATACCCTAACTTTCTTTTTAGACATTTTTTCCATCACTTTTATGATGAATTCGCTTTTACGTGTCCTAATATATATATGTTAGGTATCTAACGAACCCGAAAATTTATGATAAAAAAATAATAATAATAAAATAAGTGACTCCAATACTCCATAACGTCGAGTTCAATCATTTATTTGTAGATGCTTCGTAATAACGCCCAACTTTAAAAAAACATAAAAATATATACCGAAAGAAGCATACGGAGACCCCTAAAATACAATATATATATATATATTATAATATATATATATATATATATATATATATATATATATGGCCTCCCGAAAGAAACTGTTGCCGCTATACTGATGCTCTAGAAAGGCACTAAAACAATGGTCCGCTCACCTGATGGCGGCATAGATTTCCTTGAAATTGACACAGGAGCCCCGCAAGAAGATATGTTAGCACCATACATATTCATAATATGCCTAGACTATAACTAAATCAGCACAACAACAAAAAGACAGAAAGGGTAATCAAATATAAAAGCGGCCCAAAACTGCCCACTTTCCTACTGTATATATAAAATTAGTACCCCAACCCAATTCAGTCTCTTGTAGAGGTCTTTTCAAAATTGAAACGGCGGATTATTTATTTTTTACAACTATGTGATCTAGATATTCGATTTTTTTAAACAATATTTTTCAATTACATTCTTTGAGTAGATCTAATTAATTTACTGATTGTTGTTCGTCTTTTCGCTTTTGCTCGCAAAATAATCGTTTTATTCATAGGATAGAGGCGCAGACTCTAAAGAACTTTGTAGATATTTTGCGTATACATTCGGCTTTCATCATTTTTCATCTTTATTATCTTTACGTTAACATCAATATCATCAATGTTTTTAAACTATGTTTGTTTGGAGAGTAGGGTTTGTAATACAATGGATTTCTGTAATCATCGTATTTTAAAGACCAAATTCAATATCATACATACTTAATGATAATAAAATCCATAGTTATATCAACAGTTATATTTAATAATACTGAATTTAGTTTTAAAAGATTATAAAAACAGAATATATCTTCAATGGGTTAAAAAATATCAGTAGTGTAGTATCTAACGTGCTGGACTGCGACATTCTAGCAAGCAATTTCGAACTCTAGTCTTGCGAGTATGTTCTTTTCGGACAAAGGCCCTTTAAAATGTATGAATTCCCTCTTCCCACAGATACAGGTTAATACTGCCACTGCTGTTCTTCTACAAGGATATTTTGGTATTGAATAATCTACGAAACTTTTTATATCAGTAAAATTAGTCTGAAAGTGAATGTTATAATGTTACTGGAGTTTGAGCTCGTTTACGAAATTTATTTTTAACATTTACAGTGAAACATTAATATTATATTATAACATTTTTTCAAACAGTTTTTTATAAATATAACACAGTTAGAACCAAAAAAATAAAGTGGTATTCTACACTCGCCAGATCTACAGAATTGAAATAACAACTAGATGCAGTTTAGTGTTAAACCAGGCCATTATGGCGCTCAGATAATCCCTTCTAGCTAATGGATAATGACAATGGTTGCCAGAAAATCGGTTGGCATAGTAATATAGGTACTAGGGCTTAACATGAACAGCCGAATGATCGGTGGAGCCTTTTCCGACCGCTCAGCTATTCCAAATAATGTATGTTTTGCAATTCATGAACTGTTCAGCATTCAGGATTCCGTCTTTAAGCTTCATAAGTCGCCAACCACGGTCAACAGGCGGACCCATTGAGAGGGGGGGGTGCTACCTATGCAGAGATGCAGTCTGCGTAATCTACAGACCCATCTGACAGGGCAATCATTTTCATTAGTGTATTTATCTATTCCTCAACACGTCCGCACTTGCTGCAACTAACACAAGGTCATATTTAAGGAAAGTTTATTCGGTCTGAATTTTTTTCATAGAAAACGGCTGCAATAGCAAATTTAAAGTATCCAGTATGTCCTGCCTTTTACCCAATGAAATCTGTGAAATGCAAACAATCTCGTCCAGGATCAACTCGGATCGACGTGTCCATTTGCTACGATGATCACCATTACACTTCAAGTGCCTCAATTGAGTCCATAGATACATTTTTCTACGTTTTGCTTAGTGTCACACAGATCTTCGATTGCTTACGGTTTCTCATATTTACAAGTGTTCACCGATGTAAGTACTGTGCAAGGATCATCGATAATTATCTAGTATAAACAAGTGCTTTTAGCATGATAGAGAATTCACAACGGTTTGCTTCATCTTTCTCAGAGCACTGTGCTGCAGAGCGAATTTGCTATTCCAAGCTAGTCCTGCATCTAAAATACACACCGATAAATAAATTCTGTTATTTCGTAGGAAGAAATGCTTCCGAAAACGTTTTATTTTATTCTGTTATACACCTCTTCAATATTTCGGGTATATAAGAGAGAGAAACAGACAGACAGACAGACAGACAAGTAGATTAGAGATAGAGTAGGGATAGAGATGATTGATGATGTTTCTTACTTTTTACATTCTGCTTGTTGACTCGCTTCTTACTGCTTCTACTGGTTCTAATTCGTCGGACATTTTCTCTGCGCTGACCTCCCTTCAGGGCTTCCGCTGGCGGTTGATCTTCTTGTCTGTTTTTAATTACTTTACAAGGCTTGTTTTTTTTTCTTTTTATAAAGCTTTATTTCGCAACCCCGCCCATATTCATCCGCCGTGGATCGAGACCGGCTTAGGGCGGCGACCTACAGGTCCGCTCACCCTGAATTCTTGGTAAGACAACCAGTCTAAGAAAATGATAACTCCGAATTCAAAACTATTAGACTCTGCTTAAGAAATGTATCTTTGATCGTATCCTGCTGATGTGGAGAGATTAATAAATACATTCTTGGGCGTATATCAAGTCGACTTGTACATGAGGAGAAATGTTTGCGAGATACACGTTTAGACAACTTGGTAATATCGAGAAGCAAGTCTTGGCTTTGTAAATAATTACATAAATTAAGGATTTGTGGAGAATAAATTAACGGTCGACATTACATACAGCATAAAATTATACACAATTATGCAATAAGTTCTGACTGTTTTTTTGGTTTTTTCTTACCGTCCACCAAATCCAATAAAACAAATCTCTAAGCATGTGACTAATAAATAGGATATTATAATTAACTATTGTTTAATTTTAATTTGAAAATGCTGAAATATGCGATAGAAAGGGCCAGTTGTATTTTTACTATAAACAATTTTGGATTTCGAACGGCAGCAGCTGCAGAAGATTGTTGTTTTTATATCTGATTACTTAAGATTCGTAACTTTTTTACAGAATGTTGTGGCTGCCAGTAGAGATAAGATAAAAATCAAATGAAAAAAACTTATCCGAATCCTCGGTGGAAATATCATACAAATCCCATTGGGGCTGCTTAACATTTAATCGGTTGTAAGAAAGAGAAAACGAATGACATGTGGCTCGAAAGGAAATGATTACGAAGCACAATATGCAATTTGAATTGTAAGGAATATTTGAAAATAGATTTACGAAGAATGTACAGAATAAAAAAAAAAAAAGAAAAGTCTATAAAAACTTATTTTCTCACAAATGTTTTGACTATATTTCATTTTTTCTTACTTTTTACTTTTGTTCATTTTGTACATAGTAAATTACTTTGATAACAGGAAAGTGTTGAAACTTTATGTTTATCATCTTTTAGAATGATTTTCGTTAAATTACATGTGCCTTGAGTGAGTCAACAGTATCCTGATTTTATTGTATTCTATTAAATAATTGATGGGTGGCCTATAAATTATATACGGTAGCGTAGAAATTAAAAACAGCCACAATTCTGAATCATGGGAAAACCTTATAAGTAATTAACAGGACATAATCTTTAACTGACCTTGTAGTTGGTCACTGATTGACCAGAGCCAAGCGTGAGAATTAAAAGATAGTTACAAGCCAAGTTTTGGCTGAACGACTGAATGGAACAAATGCAAATGGCGATTGCCGTCTGTAGGCATGCGTGTTGTTCTTACTTGAGTTAAATGAAATATTTGTAAATAAATACAGCTATAAACAATATGAAGTCTTGTGGTCATGACTTAAAAAACAAAGATGAGAAGATCCAAGAAATGCCAAGGACGAAGATCGGAAGAACAGAGAAAAACCAGTAGAGAAAGCAAATAGACGACCCATAATCAACCAGCTTAGGAGATATGTATTATAAAATTATAAAAAGAGAAGAAAGGGCTATATAACATCTACACGCGTGTAAGACACTTTTTGTATAACGCTTTCAGTTGTATGAAGTTTACTTGGAGACCAGTGTTCAAAAACTGAACGAGGCTTTTTATATTTCATATCTATTAATAATGGGATTCGCTTCCGGTTTTTGTCTGTAACAAAATTTGAACATGCACCATTAGACAGTCCTCATTGTTTTTTTAAAACAAGTTTTAATAAATACATGACTGGTATTATATATCTATATATAGTTTGTTTTATTTTAATACATATTTAAAGTTTACATTTCAAATTGTTTTATTTTTTAATCCTTAAATGAATTTGGTGATTTTACTTACTTAGGGTACACACTCGCTGACATTGAATTTTTTACTCCCACCCTCAGGGATTATGTTTAAAAAATCTAAAATTTACATCGCCCGGAGAGAGCTTTTTATTTTGTACTAGTAGTGCTAATAATGGGAAATGTACTATTCGGAGTGAGCCCTTTAAATTTGATATGACAACTGGCCTATCAGAATCAAAACTCTGAATTCAAAGCATTTTTAGACCTGGAGATGAATGGCCACCTCTTTGCTATTCCCGTCGAAGACACCCCACATGAGTAGCGCCTGCACGACCAAACAAGACATTGGGCCAGTTATTTTGATGCCTAAGTGTTGATCAGTAACGATTTTCTTCAGTATGTTGCCCACTAAAATTATATCAGATCATTTTCTCTCACCCAATATAGCAATACTCCACTTTGGCCGTATCTTGGGCTAGACGGGCGGTCGGAGAGGCCCCCTCCGATCAATCGGCTGGTCACGTCAAGCCCTAGCACCTATATGATTTTCCCAACCCTATTGCCTTTAGGGCAAGCCCCAACCCCTTTTTATCATATGGGTGCTAGAAGGCGGTGGCTGCGGGTCTACATGTCCTGGGAATGACGTTAAACTCTATCTGATGGTGAGGTTCCAGTTTTGGAGGTTTGGGGAATGTGGAGCACCCCTTCATCACCATTGCTCCCTGGTACACTCTGACCTGGAGTGGTAGTATCTGTTAGGGTCCCATCTATGGGTTAAATAGAAAAATGTATTTATAAAAAAATTGTATTATCCATTAAGAATTGATTTATTTAAAAACTTTATCGGCATTAAATGACCCACTGAGGTTGATATGCCGTAAAACAAAACAAACCAATCACCCAATATATATATATATATATATATATATATATATAAGAGAGTTTCATAATTTGCTTGAAGCATTGTGTATGTATTGGTTAGGAGGTAGATTTAGAAGGCCATCACAATGCAGTTTGGAATAAATAAAAAATAATAATACGGTAACAATGGTGGTGTGTGTTGACCTGTATTTTTTTATTATTTCTTGAATTTTCGAGGTAATACCTCTTTATCAAAAGAATTGAACTGAAGCAGTACAGCTATGGCATTTCTTCCTAAATGAATTTTTTTTTTTTTTTGAAAATGACGTTATTTTTGAAATAACTGTATTCCCGTGTGAGCGTGAATGCGTTATTTTTTATTTTTATTTTTTTTGTACGTGTGCGTATGTTGTAATGCGCGTGACATTGAAAATGCGTGTTGGCTGTGACGTTAAGACTGTATCCTAGCGCGGGATTTTGTACGTGGGTATGTGCGAATGAAAAAGTGTTTTTTGTTTTGTGACGTTTCCTGTTGGATTTTACATCAATTTAATCATTTAATATTATTAATATTATTATTATTATTAATATTATCATATTTATTTGCTTATTTACTTATTTATATCTAATTCAATTTATCTTTTTTATATTTATATATTAATATATATAATATATATATATATATATTATATATATATATATATTTAATTTATTTATTTATTTAATTTATTTTCCTTAACAACTAGTGTGCAATGGCTTGTGTGTTTGTATGTGTGGGCGAGATGTTGGGCTATAGATTTGAGTGCGTGTTTCGTATTAGTCTTCTCGTTGTAGATTTGTTTCATTAGTAATTCTCCAACCAAGTACTAGATTCAAAACTATCTAGACTCAAACAAACAATATTCCAAATCATAAAAGGAAACAAAAAAATAACACCCAACCTTTCTAAAGCACAACACAACACTATTAAAAAACTAAAAGAGAAAGAATTAATTTACCTGCCCTCTGATAAAGGAAAAGAGTTCTGCATAATCCCTAAGGATACGTACAACAACTTGGCATTCGAACACCTTAACAACAACGAACTCTATACAGAGGTCACAGATACAACGCCTACCCAAATAGAAAACCGCATAAACACCACATGGACCAAAATCTGCAAAAATAGAAAACTCCCCAACAGATACAAGAACAACTTCACTAGCAAAAATAGCACCCTACCAAGGTTTTACCATCTAATAAAAACACATAAAAACCAATTCAACACCGCAAATTAGACCAATAGTCTCCAGTGTGGAAGGACCACTATATAAGACATCATGGCTCCTTTCAAAAATACTGAAACCAATATTAGCGACTCTCCCTGGACATGTCAGCAACTCTGACGAAGTCATTCACAAACTGCAACAAACCCCATCAAATATACCCGAAAATAATAAATACGCATTTAGCTTGGACGTTACCGCTCTATACACATCAGTACCAGCTCAACCAGCGGTCGACCTGTTGACTGAACGGATAGCATCATCCGGCCTATACTGCTACAACCTCACCCCTCAAGACATACACCAACTTCTATCAATAATCGTAGACAACACATACTTCACGTTTCAAGAACGAACATATAAGCAAATAAAGGGCCTGCCGATGGGATCCAGCCTCTCGGGCTTACTGGCCATCTCCTACATGGACAGACTTGAACGCCAAGCACTTAATATTTGCCGCTCTTGTGCCTTCTTCACCAGGTATATAGATGATATTCTCATCCTCACATCTTCCCGTGAAGAAGCCAACAAAATCGCATCAACATTCAACAACATAGACAACAACATACATTTCACCATAGAACATCCTGACTGCACAGGATCATTATCACTGTTGGATTTCCGACTTAAGGTATTAAACAAGGGAGAAATCCACACCGACTTCTATAGAAAATCGGCCAGCAGAGACTTGTTCGTCCACCACAAATCGGCACTCCCCCTTGGGGCAAAGACTGGATACATAAAGAACGAACTTGCCCGTATCCGAAACAAATGCAGCAAGAAGCAGGACCAGATCACACACACCAGACAATTTATATCCACACTAAAAGACAATGGTTACCCCACTTCAATCACAAAACGACTCAAGCAAACAGAATCCACAAAACACCATCTCACGTCCAATGCCTGTTTTTTAAGGTTACCACATTTCAACGAAAATATAACCACAGCAATACGTAGGGCGATACGGAAGGAGGGCCTGGACATACAACTTGCCCATTACGGACCATCACTCAGGAGAAAACTCTCCAAAAGCCGCCATAAGGAGGCCACTAGTTGTACACTAGCGAACTGCCCCATCCGCGACACAGGTATGTGCCACGAAGTGAATGTGGTATACCGCACAAAATGTAATATATGTAACCAATTTTACATAGGTAGCACCACAAGACCACTACACATTAGAATCAAAGAACACTTACACACACAAGCATCCACTTTCCGTAAACACTTAGTTAAATGCAACAACACAGAAAGAAATATAACAGTCAATATAGAGGCTCGAGAGAGAAATTTGGGTAATCTCAGAATTAAAGAGGCCTTGCTAATCGCTAGATTACACCCAGAGATCAATAACAGGAGTGAACTCAGTGCAGAGTTCATCATACAATAAACCCACAACCTACGCACACATGTAACCGTATATGCACACACACACATAACACATACCCACATGCACAATGGAGAATTACTAATGAAACAAATCTACAACGAGAAGATTAATACGAAACACGCACTCAAATCTATAGCCCAACATCTCGCCCACACATACAAACACACAAGCCATTGCACACTAGTTGTTAAGGAAAATAAATTAAATAAATAAATAAATTAAATATATATATATATATATATATAATATATATATTTAAAAATATTATAAAATATAAAAAGATAAATTGAATTAGATATAAATAAGTAAATAAGCAAATAAATATGATAATATTAATAATAATAATAATATTAATAATATTAAATGATTAAATTAATGTAAAATCCAACAGGAAACGTCACAAAACACAAATACACTTTTTCATTCGCACATACCCACGTACAAAATCCCGCGCTAGGATACAGTCTTAACGTCACAGCCAACACGCATTTTCAATGTCACGCGCATTACAACATACGCACACGTACAAAAAAAATAAAAATAAAAATAAACGCATTCACGCTCACACGGGAATACAGTTTTTCAAAATAACGTCATTTTCAAAAAAAAAAAAAATTCATTTAGGAAGAAATGCCATAGCTGTACTGCTTCAGTTCAATTCTTTTGATAAAGAGGTATTACCTCGAAAATTCAAGAAATAATAAAAAAATACAGGTCAACACACACCACCATTGTTACCGTATTATTATTTTTTATTTATTCCAAACTGCATTGTGATGGCCTTCTAAATCTACCTCCTAACCTATATATATATATATATATATATATATATATATATATATATGAAAGTACACAAACAGTTTGTTTGATATGGCTATACTGACAATTTTTGGGAGAATATGTGCTTAATTGAAGTCATACCTAATTTGAAAATTAATTAGTTGATAATTAATGAATTAGGCGAATACATATGTTCAAATGTAAACTTTTTCTCGATTTGTTTACCCTTTATATTCGAACATATGTATTCGCATAATTCATTAATTATCAACTAATTAATTTTCAAATGAGCTATGTCTTCATTTAAGCACATATTATTCCAATATATATATATATATATTAGGTACTGTCACTTCTTCAGTAAAGAAGGTCGTCTCCCTAAACCCGCAAAAACCATCCGCAGGCCGATTTCATACTTGCAAGCTCTACCGCATAGATAAATTTGACGTTGGCATTAACCCCCTTCACTTATAAGGTCTCTCAGATTTGCAGCCGACCCATTAAGATGACACAACTTTCCTATAGGCAATTGAGGATGGACCTATGTGAAAGTTGATTGCTGTCATGAGATATTACCTCACATGCAAGTCCGGCTTTGGTCAAACAAACCCTACTGAATATATTACAAACATGTTGAGGCTAAAAAGTGTTTGGTACCGTGGTCAAGTTCTGTTTCCGAAGTGCTCATTTCAAGATAGAGTGTTCGATTCTCCGAAAAATCTGATTTGAGAAATATGAGACATATGGATATGTGCGCGTTTCTGCTATTTCCTGGTACGGTTATTTTTCACCTTGTGTATATATACTTACATGTCGCTATATATATATATATATATATATATATATATATATATATATATATATATATATATATATATATATAAAATGAAGTTTGGTATGTACTTGTCGACTTATAACTCAGATTAGAAATCTTGCATACAGATTAATATCTTTAAAATTCAATGATTAAAAAAATACTGTATACAGACACTTTCACCCCACTCGACTACCGTCGACACGAGTCGAGTTTTTAACTTTCAAGACAGAAACATCAAAACTACCGTTAACAAACCCTTCAAATCCTAGCCCCCGTCGGAACCTTTGAACTGGTGTCAAACCAACCAGACCAACGCCATCTGTAGGCCTCGCCTTACTGTAAAAAAAAAAAACTAAAATAAACAAAACTACCGTTAAACGACTCTTCCATCCCAACCCCCGTCGGCACAGGTTTTGAACAGAACCCACCCTACTCCTTATTGTATAAAAAATAAAGACAATTTTTTTTTATTTCTAACAAATTTCTGTTCTTAAATTTTTTTTAGTCCGGCCATAGACCGGGTTCTTTTGATAGTATATATATATATATATATATATATATATATATAATATATATATATATATCGCGCCGACAGCATAGATCTCCATAATTCATCCTCGCCACCATCGCTATAGGTCATCGCTCCAGTGTCCGTGCAGATATGATCTTTTTATTTTTTCTAACTGACGTGTCCACGTGTGTGTAACCATAGGATCAAAGGTGTGTCCTTGCCTCATCGGTGGTGTCCTGCATGTCTTGTTCATCATATCCGAGTTGTTTGTGTGATGGGAGGCAAGTGGCGGTATAGTTGCTGTGAAGTGCTGCTTCCAAGATTTTTCAAGAGAGAACGGACCATATTTGAATAGTTTCCATTTAACTCTTTTCTTTTCTAAGTGTGTCTTTACAGTCCAGGTGGTGCAACCATACAATAGAACGGATACGGCTACAACTTGAAAGAAATTTCTCATTATATTATCAGAGAGATCAGATTTCTATATGATTGATAATCTGTCTATAGGTCTCTCTCTCCTTCCCTCCCTCCCTCCCTCCCTCTCTCTCTCTCTCTCTCTCTCTCTCTCTTCTCTCTCTCTCTATGTATCTATTTATGCCTGTATGTCTGTTTGTTTCTCTGTCTGTATGCCTGTCTCTCTCTCTCTTTCGCTCTCTCTCTCTCTCTCCCCCTCTCTCTCTCTCTCTATATATATATATATATATATATATATATATCGATATAGATATGATCTTATATGACATTGAGTGTGTATATATATATATATCTGTGTGGGGAATTGTGCCTGCGTGTGTATCTCTGAAGAGCAAGTTCTTTTAGTAGTTGATATCTCTATTGAAATTTTATATTTCCCAACGTAAATTTAGCCCCCCGTCTTCTATAGAATTTTCATGGACAACTTGATGTGAAATAATTAATGAACTCTTCGTGCAGCGGCCATTATGATTGCAAGTAACAGGAATAGACAGAATATCGTCAGGCAGTCCATCTTCTTAGACGGCAATAAATCCTTTCGGGAATAAATTTCATTTAGAATTGTTAAGAATAGTTAACAAAAAGACTAAAAGTGTTCGATCAATTTGCTGGTGATCAGTGGCGCAAAATCACCGGTCGGTATTGAAGTTGCCACCGATGATATGCGAATTCAATTGACAGTGACAAAAGGGAGACAAACTGTGTGGCTGAGTTGGACAGAAATATAAATGGTAACAATTACGATGTCTTTGTGATGTGCTGATTTTGGAATCGTTTATTTCACTCAAAGGCAGAAGTTCTTGACATGTTGTTGCGTATTTACACTGGCGTATTCGTTTGACCAGAATAACATAACGGAAAGAACAAATTTGTAATTTTTCCTCTCTACATCTTAATGGATACAAATATATATATATACACACACATATATATATATATATATATATATATATATATATATATATATATATATAACAAACACAGAAACAGAGATATACATACACATACACACACACACACACACACACACACATATATATATATATATATATATATATATATATATATATATATATTTCAAAGGAACCGTCTTACCCGATGAATGCTTTCAGCAAGAAACCGCTGGTTGTAATACCGTTCCCGTAATTAAATAAATAAAAGCAAAAACTTTTATTTGTTTTATTTCTCATTGAACTATATATATATAATATATATATATATATATATGTGTGTGTGTGTGTGTGTGTGTGTGTGTGTGCGTGTGTGTGTGTGTCGAGCCGCACTGATGAGAAGTAAACTTCGAAACACGTGTCTGTGGATGACTGATATATATATATATATATATATATATATATATATAAAGGAAAAGGTGACTTACCGGTTAATTTGGTCACGATGGTTAGTAAGTGTGGAATACAGGGGGGTAAGTCAGCGATATAACAAATGCAAAGTGCTCAATACTAAGTAGAGCAAATTTATCATAAAATTGATACAAGACTCGAGTTTCACCATAGGGATCTTCAGGGTTAAATCCACTGGATTAATCGAGACACCGATTAATAACAGTCGATTTCCCGTGTGTGTTCATTGCATTAAAAAAAATTAACGAACATTTTAATGCAATGAACATTTTAATGAATATTTTAATGCAATGAACACACACGTGAAATCGATTGCTATTAATCGGTGTCTCGATTAATCAGTGGATTTAATTGTCTCAATTAATTCAATAGAATTAACCCTGAAGAGCTTTATGGTGAAATTCGTGTAGGTTATCTCTTGTGCCCATTTCATAATATATATATATATATATATATATATATATATATATATATATTACCTGTCCTTGACTTCCAAACAGGGAGGAAAAGCAATGGTTATGATTATATAATATATATCTAGAATCCTTCAATCGGTAGAGCATTTGGCTCGGAACCACAAGGTTCCGGTTTCAATAACCGGCCATTGCCAGCTCAGCGTATGAGTAGCACAGTGATATGTGCGGTAAAGTGAGGAGCTGATAGTACGTGTGGCGTTCTACCTCAGACTTAATAACAATCTCCTTGATCTAGCGCTAGTGAAAAGGGGGTATACTCCCTTGCTGTCTGGCTGATACCGGCAATAGGCTACTCCATCGAATTTACTTACTATATATATATATATATATATATATATATATATATATATATGCGTGTGTGTGCGTTACCGTCGTAGGAAATGGACACGTTTCTAATCATTGACGAAACTGTTGTCTTTTAACAATTGGGAAAATATTAAACCCACTATTCTCCCTCAATCTATGGGTAAATAGTTGGGCAGACTGGTTCCCTTAATCTTGGTTAGGCAACCGATCTGAAGAAAGAAAACTCTGAATTAAAATCTGTTAATCTCCGCTTAAGAAATTTTCCGTGTCATTATTTTCATTACAAAAGCCATCTAGGAATATTATTAAAACGTGTAATGTCATTTTGTTATTATCTGCCCATAAATAAATTTTGTATGCGTATAGAAATATATAAATGTAAGTCAATGTTTTTATATTTTTAAATGTTTTTTTTTATATACGTTTAAAAACCTTTGCTTGTCTACATTTCCATATCATTTCCTTCTTTTATTTAATTGTTTATTCTGTCTTTTTTTATTTCATTATTTAAAAGCAATAACAAATTGTTAGTTACTGTTAGGCTAAATAGAAAAAATGAGTTCAAAAATGTGTTTAAAAAAGTTTTATAAATTAGAATACCTATCTGTAATGAATAAGAAAGTCGTCGGCATAAAAAAAATGGAACAAGGATTTACATGCCGTAACATTCAACGAACAAACCAACATATGGAAAAGAAGTGATTTTCCTTTTATTTCGAAGTTCTTTTTTCTGTTTGACAGCATCCAAACTCCTGTTTATCCAAACTGTTTTAGAAAAATATAATTTTCTCTTTGATTAATTAATGAGCGAAGATAGAGGAAAGCCATTTATGGTCGTTTACATTCCATCGCACGCCTTGACGGCTGGAAAAGAGACTTCATTTTATTTCATTTTGCTTATCTCTATTTTCTAAAGATTTAGTTTCTAATTGCAACCACAGGCTTTTCGCGCCCTGGTTGGTAATCAAGGGCAGGTAATCGCATTAATTGGACAAAACAATGAAATTAATGATAAATATTTCTTATTTGTTTCCTTTTTCTTGTTGTTTATAACTTTCTCAATTTATGTTCGCTTACGTCACCCTCTTCCTATTTGAATCCGACTCTTTTAGTGAATCCTCCTACTCTGTCTTCAGTCTCTAATTACTGCACTGCACCTCTTTCTTAATCCTGTTCTCTCTTCGTTTCATCTGTATTGGCCCGTCTGTAATGTTGTATTAACACATTACTTTTAAATATACTTTATTCTACATGACTGCATGCAGTTAAATTAATTTCAGTTCTCTTTTTTTTTGTGTAATTAAATCAAATTCATTATTGAAATAAACTTGTGAAAACTGTCTTCATATTTTAAGAAGGATTTAGATAAAGAAGTTTTCCTAAAAGACAACATATAATGTAGAAAATAGAAATAAAATTTTAAAAAAATAAAATAAAAATATAACATAAAATATAAAATATAAATATAAAATAGAATAAAATGAAATAGAAAGTAGAAACTCGAAAACAAAATAGAACATAGCAAATAGAAATATAAAATATAATATGAGAAAAACAATTAGCATACAAATATAAAATAAGAATATAAAATATAACATAAAATACAGAATTCATTCTAAAAAATAAAATAAATGATAAAATACAGAATGACATATAAAATAGAATGTAAGATAAAATAAAATATAAAATATAAAATATAAAATAAAATATGAAATAAAATACAAGTTTAAAATATAAAATAAAAATAAAATAAAATATAAATAAAATATTAAATAAAATACAAGTTTAAAATATAAAATAAAACATAAAATAAAAAAAAATATAAAATAAAATTTAAAAAATATAAAAGGAAATATAAAATAAAACATATAGAATGAAATATAAAACAAAATATAAAATGTAAATATAAGCTATAAGATATAAAGTAATATAATAAAAATATAAAATGAAAAGAATATAAGGTATAAAATACAAGATAAAGATATAGAATGAAATATAAAACATAAAATAAAATATAAAATAAAATGCAAAATAAAATATAAGATATAAAATATGAAATGAAATGTAAAATGAAATATAAAATATAAATTAAAATATGAAATAAAATACAAAATAAAATATAAGATATAAAATATGAAATAAAATGTAAAATGGAATATAAAATATAAATCAGAATATAAAATATAAGATATCAAAATTAAAATGGTAGAAAATACCCAACCGACGTAAAATACATTTTGCCCGTCTGCAATTATCTTACAAATAAGTAAACTTTCTAATGTTTACTAAATGAGCCGGATTTTAAATACACCAACTTCATCTCCTTCACGTCAAAGTGTGTCCTATGTAGGTAATTACCCAATCCGTCCGTCACGTGTACAAGATCGTAAGTATAGACCATCTTATATTCAAAAGTAATTGAGCTTTGAGACTAGCTTGCTAATCAATACACCACGATAGGAATCCCCCAAACATGTATTGAGTATGAGACTACACTGTATTTGGTACTGAGTCTCGATTTCTGGAAATGTTGAGAGAAAGAGTCTATTTTTCAGTGTTCTATATCGAGGAGCTGGAAAATATTTGAATAAAACGTATTGTATATTTATATTGTTGAGATTTCTGTATATAGTTATTTACTAAGCTTAGTTTAGATATGGCACAAGGCCAGAAGTATGGGGCTCCCAATGAGAATCGAACTCACTAACAATGGTCTGCAAACCTAACTTGCTAACCATTACACCACGAGATTTCTGTATATAGTTATTTACTAAGCTTTGCTTAGATATTGCACAAGGCCAGAAGTATAGGGCTCTCAAGGAGAATCGAACTCACTAACAATGGTCTGCAAACCTAACTTGCTAACCATTACACCACGAGATTTCTGTATATAAGGTGTGTGCTAGATGCCCACTCCTATTTATAGACTCGCCGAGAAGCATGTGGCCAACTTCTTAGCCAATCTGTGGCAGTACTCTGCTGCTGATATTGTTATTTATATCGGCTGTTCTGTCATACCACACATACTGCTTTGAACCTTCGTGGACGACGGAACATAGGATTATATCACAGAACCTTTGACACTACGTAGGATTCCATAACGCAGGACTTATTCACTTACCAAAGGATTCTATAGCTCAGGACTTACTTATTTTAAGTCCTTTACAACTGTCCAAGGATGGCGGTCAGAAACTGAACATATATATATATATATATATATATATATATATATATATATATATATATATATATATTATAAAGGAAAATCTGGATCTCGCTTCAATTTTCGTATTTGGTTTTTTATATTTATTTCGATGTATTACACGTATGTCAGTTATATTCTTTAAACCTTTCCAAGCAAATGCAATTGCGAGATATGTTTATTTCCGTGTGTAGAGAGTTATTTCCAAGAAAGTGGTTGGGGGAGTGGTAATCAATCATATTAGTTAATTATAGTTAATGTTATGTCCCATGTCGGACGGACGGTGTTTCTTTAATGACCGTCTTTAATCTTTTTCTTCTCTTCTCTTTTCCAAGTCTGGTGCGTACATTTTATGTGAGTGTTTTTTTGTTTGTATATATATATATATATATATATATATATATATATATATATATATATATATATATATATATGAGTATATGTACAATATGTCTGTATGTTTGTAAGAGAATCCAATAAATGTGTTAGTGAGCATTTTGGCACACACAAACACAATCATTTTTGTGCGCACACATAAACATCTACACATCCACATCCACACACACAATGAAACACAGACACACAGAAACACAGACACACACATACACACCCAGACCTATATATATATATATATATATATATATATATATATATATATATATATATATCAACATCTTTTAGACTAAGATTAAATAACCACAAATCCACAATAAAATTCAAATCCCCGCATAGTACAATAGCACTTCACTTTAACACCCTACCACACAACCTTACACACCTCAAATGCATTCTAATAGAACACGCATTTCCAACAACGCAATCTCGAAAACAAGCAGAAACTAAATGGATTCTAAAATTACAAACTCATGTAAGGGGACTGAACGCTGACATCGGAATACTCCGTTATTATAATTTTTTTTACAGACGCTGCCACTGTCAATAACAACAGAGACAAAAGATCCGTTGAACAGGAACAACAGTCATTTGATAAAGGGTATCTAACGAACCGGAAAATTTATGATAAAAAATAATAATAAAAAATAAGTGAATCCAATACTCCATAACATCGAGTTCATTCATTTATTTTTAGATGCTTCGTAATAACGCCCAACTTATATATATATATATATATATATATATATATATATATATATATAGTGTGTGTGTGTGTGTGTGTGTGTTGAAATAAAAAATAAAGGAAAGAAAATCTTGAATGGATAAAATAGGATTTATTTTATTTATACTGACACGTGTTTCGACCAGGAGTTCATCCATGCTTACATGTATTCTATCTATTATTATTTTAATACAAAATAAAATAACAATAATAGAAAAACTACAGAAATGTTTAGTATACAAAGAAATAACGGCCTTCGTCAGAGTAAATTATTATTGTTTTAAATGAAATCGGTTGAAATACGGAGAATTTCCTAGATGTTCAAAAAAAGAACTTTTTTGAAATTGCTTGAAGAAAGTGTTTTTCACTTTATATATATATATATATATATATTCTAAAAAAAAGTTCAGTTTTGGAAAAGTAAACGATTACACCAATTGCCCGTTTGGGTTTCAAATCGATCGATATATCATATTCTGACAGGTGTGTTGTTGTTCCCTTAGCCGTTGGCAGTTTTGTATTGTTGACGGTTCACGGCTGATTGAAGATTATTGTGAAAATCGGAAGTGAATATGGCGACAGTTCTCTTGGAAAATTGTTTGGCAATGTCCATTATTGTTCTTTTATTTAACTCATACTAATATATAAGCCAGCATGCAAGACCACAAGTATATTAAAGAAATACATTAGATCTTTCATTATATCTCATAATTTCATGAATAAAATACAATATTCTGATAACGTAGGGAAATAAAACCAACACTCCGACATTTTGGCAACTTCTGTGATGAGAAATTATCATTAATTGCAAAATAGTCTCTGATTTTCATGAAATACTTTGTCAAAATCCTTTATTCATACCAAACACACAAAACAAATATTTAAAAAAAATCTAATCTTACAATATCAGGCAAGATTTTAAAACTTGTTACCGATTATATTAGCATAACGCTAGTGTATAATTGCCGTGTTTCTTCGAAAATAAAACAAGGCTTATATCCACTTTCACTCCGATATATATAACACTAGGGCTTATTTTTCAGGGATGTCAAGTGTTTGCGTCACATTAGGTATTTGTGAAGAATACTTATTTCTTTCGTCTGTCTGCCGCTCTCAACAAGGGCTTATCTAAAGGGGAAAGCTTTAATAAAATCATCCTGAAAATTCATTCTATGTCTTATTTTGCAAGTAGGTCTTATTTTCAATGAAACACGGTAGTTATGTCTTGTAGCACGATGGCTTTTCACTGAGTATTTTGTATTCTTAAAGTAACACTGAGATTTCACTTCTTCCATGAACGCCCTCTCGGCTGAATTGCAGAATACGACGATTGCATTTCCCAATGAGGTCACTGGTTGCAGGTAATGATCTCGGTGACACGAGATCAAATCCTGGATTAGCTTGGCTACATTTTCACATTATTATGGATCCAACTCCCTCCAGTTATTGATAATTAATAAGAGAGACTGGGCACTTTAACCTTGGTGTAGCAAGCGGTCTAATGGATGGAAAACTCTGAATTCAATCTTCTCTTAAAAGGACTTGTTTCATATATTTGCTCGTGGGGGGAGGGATGATGAATACATTCTTATGATGCTAAAATAGACCGATAGTTTATGTCCATCTTTATGACACCGACTGTAAATACAATGCTGAATTGAAGACAACTCTTTACTTATTTACACCATTCAAAGCGGCTCTCTCGCCACATCGAGCAAAGTAGAAAACCACAGATTTAATACTAATGCCTTTTTTTACTACTTTTGGGGGATATATATAGATGACCGTGAAGGGCATGTTTTGACCGTGGTTCTCGACCATCTAGTTGTCATGAATACTGTGAGTTTTCACCGTCAGAAAGAGAATTTTTTAGTAGAGAATAGTGTTTACAGTTGCTGAGAAAAATTCATCTAAGAGCCAATTTGACCATCTGTCCTTCTGTTTTATGTGAATTAAAAAAGATAACATTGAAGCTGAAATTCCTTGCGTTGGTTAGATATTAACATGATAGGCCTAATCTCTTTTAACAGTAAAGGAGTCCAGAACCTGTTAGCTTTACAGGAAAAGAATAAATCAGCAGAAGAACTGAAAATTAAGGGTCGAGCAGAGCTTGCATATTTCACATTCCGCTTCCCTTACAGCTCCCTGATATAACTGCCTGACGCTGATAATGCAACAAATGTTTCTCTGACCACAAAGCATGAGGGCATTTGCCCTCGTGATTACTACAGAGCAAGAAGTGATACGGAGACAATCTTCGTGAACTCGACAACCCTAACGTTTTAATACCTTATCTGCTACGTTACACACATTACAAGCTTCTAAAAACTTATATCTCCTCTTCATCGCCTTAAAAAACAATAATAATTTGATCGAATAATACTATTAAACCTGACATTTCTTAGCCTAAGATTACACAATGAAGCGTTAGTTTAAATAATAGAGCACACATTAAATTTGGTTCAAAAATGTTAATAAGAATGTAAAATGAAAGCAATTCCACGACCTCTAGAAATAAATAACCCGAGATTACTTTATGCCGTTTAAATCGATGAATAAACTATATATATATATATATATATATATATATATTTATATATATGAAGAAAAAAATGAAGAAAAAATGAAAGTGAAACCGACGGTATGAAATATAGTGAAAAATTTGAAAAAACACGGGTTCAAATAAAATGAGTGATATTTATTCAGTCACGCTTCAGTGTTTCAATCTGTTTAGTAGATCTTCTTCTGGGATTTTGTTGATATAAGGAAAAGTAAAATTTATCACAGAATAATAAGGAGAATGTGAAGTTTTTGTTGATCAGTTTGTTTAAAAATGTTTTAAATGGAAAATTAGCGCACTTAGAATAGTTTGAAATTTATAAAACGCTGGGGTAAACTGTTTTAAAGGATGACATCAAACATCACTTACGTTGTGTGTGTATGTGTGTGCGTGTGTGTGTGAGAGAGGGTGAGAGAGAGAGAGAGAGAGAGAGAGAGAGAGAGAGAGAGAGAGAGAGAGAGAGAGTATGGAAATGTGAGTAGATTAATCGTTTTCATTTGGGTGTCTGTGTAACCGTGTGTGAAAGTGAGCGTGCGCGTGCGTGCGTGTCTGTGTGTAGGTTTATTTGTTTGTTTATTTATTTAATTGTCTTTATTTCAAGTACCTGACTGGAAAGTGTGTGTGTTTGTGTGTGTGTATGTGTGTGTGTTTGTGTGCGTGAGTGAGTGTAAAATTTATCAGTTAAAGTTGTAATTATTGTTTTGTTTTTATTATTGTAATTTTTGCATATTTATTATTTATTTAATATATATATATATATATAAATAAATATATATATATATATATATATATATATATATATATATATACTTACATATATGCATATATATATAATATATATATATATATATATATAATATATATACATGTGCATACACATATATGTTGTATATAAATACGGAAGTGGTGAGAATTTTATAAAAATATCACGTGGATATATATATATATATAAAATACTTACGTATTATATATACACATATATGTGTATATATATATATATATATATATATATATATATATATATATATATATATATATATTATAATAATAAATATGCAAAAATTACAATAATAAAAACAAAACAATAATTACACTTTAACTGATAAATATATATATATATATATATATATATAGAGAGAGAGAGAGAGAGAGAGGGGGAGGAGGAGGACAGAGACAGAGGGAGAGGGAGATATATAGAGAGAGATGGATAGCTGATAGGCATAAACCTCGCTAACTTGATGGGCTGATATATAAGCAGCAAATTGGGTTTAAATATATTTGTGCATCCAGTAATAAACAAATAAAAACATACATAAATATAAAGTGTTTACATTATATGTGCATTTTCAAAGCAATGCCTCTTTCGTTATGAGATAATTTGATAACGAAATTCTATTGATTACAATATTTATTATTTATCTTATGTATTAATCTTTTATGTAGAAGATCACAATCGATCAGGAAGGTCATCGAAAGTCAGACATAAACACAGAGTTTAATCGAATGAGAATCTCGGAGAGCCGAGATAATTTTCCATGGGTTGTTTTGCAAATGGAAACAAAAAATATGTTTTTTCATTTGGTTGGTTTATGGCATGTCAACCCTTATTGGGTTATTCTATAACGGAGAAAATTTAACACTTAGGGCTTTCAATTACATAGGATACAAGAAACGATGACTGTGTAATGGTTATCGTTGTAGGAAATGTAACTGCGACACGAGTTCGAATCATTTACGATGTTTGTAGCATTTTACATAGCGCAAATACCCTTATCGAGGTTCTTCCAGAAAACGTAGGACCTCATTAGGCTTTTTGTCCTTGTTATCCCTGGGTGTCCGATGTGAAAATCTTTTAATATACGTCTTTGGAGAGTGGCTGGGACGACTACTCGATTTCGATACAATACATCATCGCATAATGTATAAGCGTTAGCTACTTGTTGGTCTTTGTTCGCGATTCTTTCCTTAATTTGTGTGATGAACTCATCCTTCGTAGACTCCTTTCTGATTTCCTCCAGAGTGACCGGTAGCTCCCTTACTGTATTGCATAATACGGTACTGATGTCTCTTTCAGTAGGTAGGATGCAATAACCGTATCCTCTATGGGCTCTCGCATCTTAGGAATACACGCAACAATTTTCCCTTCATCTGGAGCCTCGACATCGGATGCAGTTCAGTGTCATACATAGGATACCATTTGTGAAGTGGTCTTACTCCTCTGCATGGGATACAATCAGCGTATTCTAAGCTGATAGGGTTTATAAACAAATAGAGCACACAAAATGGGAAATGGAAGAGAGAGAGAGAGAGAGAGAGAGAGAGAGAAGGTACCTTTATTAAAGCTTAGACTGATTTCCAACAGTTTGATAGAAAGGGAAGCTCTAGACTGCTTTCACGAGTGATTTATTCATATCACAGAAAGATTGTTTCGTAAGAAATAAGCACCAGTTGCAGATAGGCGAAGAATGGTTGTATTTACCCAATGATTACGACACAAGTAGGATGTGAAATAGGTGGTTTCTTAAGCGGAATACAACTAGATTGAATTCAGAGTTTTCCTTTTCCTAGACACCTTGCCATGTCACGGTTAAGGGGCCTAGTTTGCCCTAAAACTAATGCATATTTGGTAAGAGATTACTTAGATTGATACATATTCCATGCGTATTAGCGATATGTGAAATTCAAACAGGCTCTGCCAGAATTTGAACTCGGGTTGCCAGTAAAATGAAGATTAAACATTGTGTCTTAGATTCTCTGAATTCAGATTTTAGATAAAAAGTGTTTCTTTCTTCTAGTCCGGTTTCATGACCAAGCACAGTTCACCCTACTCCTGCTAACAATACCAACACTACTACTACTACTACTACTACTACTACTACTACTATAATAACACACACAGAGCTCTGTCAGCGGGGCTTAGAATACGCTAAGTGCATTCCCTGCAGAGGGTAAAACGTCTTCCAAAAAAGGGCATCGTGGATAGGACACGAAATTGCAACTGATGATTAAATTCTGCATATATTAATATATATTCTTTGGATTACAGTGGCAGTTTAGAGAGGGGGATTTGTTGCATGGGCAACAGCTTATCCTCCATGCAAACCTGCCCAGGCTTTGTAGTTCAAAGAAGAAAAAAACTTTGACACTGCTCCAGAAGGAGAACTAATAGTAGGTGTGGTGTTTCACCTCAGATACAAAAACAATATCCCTAATCAAGTATCCTATCACTGCCATTACTACCAGATACACACTCACTCAGGTGGTATTATCTGTAATGGATCCATCTATGCGTCAAATAGATCTTTAGAATTATTTATATTCGATAAGAATATGTGGATTACTTATATATATATATATATATATATATATATATATATATATATATATATTCATGTTCTGTAATGGATCAATCTCTGGGTCAAATAGATCTTTAGAATTATTCATATTCGATAAGAATAGTTGATGCCATATCTTATTATAATGGAGATTGTATGTTTGTTTGTCTGTAACCGAAACTATATCACTACTCAAGTCACAATTCCCTTCGTAATTTACGTCACTTTCTCCATGACTGTATCTTTATTTAAATCGCATCTCAATTATTAATGAAATTGTTTTCCATTATCAATAATGTTGATCATGCCAACACACTTATAACATGCAATTGTATTTATATATACAATAAAATAGTGGTTTACAGTGTGAACGGAAAGGCTAATTTGCATATTGATATTAAAAATTTATTTTAATAAATATCTGCTTAGCATTATGGATTTCTAATTGTTTGGTTTTATATTAATGAATATAAGCAAAAATCTCGGGGATAAATCTTAAAGAAATCCATTAACAAGAACAAATAACTGTAATTTTATTCTTTACTTCCTATTTTAAATAATAGTTAGATTAGTAAAATTTAGCAATGATAGACGGGAGTGATGGAAGAATAAGTTTCAGTTGTTCTATTTTTCGATTATACTCCACTCTGTTTAAAATCTTTTTATCTGCATTCTTATTTAGTTTCATTAGTCTTTCTAATTTAACATATTTTATTATATTAAAACCTAAATACTTGCTAGTCACTATAATTTACCTATATTAAGAACAATTATTTCAAGATATATATTTTTTACTAATAATTTGTTTTATTATTATCAGTTACTTGAGGCTTGTATGAATGTGTTCTAAGAGATTTACATTATTGAATAGATATAAATACTTGAAAACATATAATTATTGTGTGCAAATTATTAGATAGACATGTTTGACATCATACAACTCTGTACAAAATCTCTTAAGAAATAACTACACAGAAATATAGATATAAATGTACAATAAACGCAATTCTCTAAACTCGGGAAAATAACCCAAAACAAGTTGCTATGCCGCTAAAATCAACCAATCAACACACACACACACGCGCGTGCGCACACACACACACACAAAACACACACACACACAAACACACACACAAACACACACACACACACACACATATATATATATATATATATAATATATATATATATATAATGTAATATATGTTGATATAGGAGAGGTCATCCGCTTCTGTAGGTCAAGTATTGACCGTGTGCGCCAGAGTTTTGCAAAGTGCCTGTACTGTAATTATTAACGGTTAGTTAAACTTTGGTTATCTGATATATCAATCTCGCTGGGGCGGTGTCTATAGGGTTATGACAAAATACCCTTTGGTCAAGCTTCAAGCACAAGCTTGCTTATACCCATGAGGCTGTTCGGAGTTTGACATTGAGCCGATCTGCTGTAAGGCGTAGCGATGTGGTAGTCGAGAGATGCTTGCTGGAAGTTTCTAGACAGAGGAAAATCAAAGTAATGAAGCGATATATACAGGTTTTCCGGCAATAAAGAAAGTCGACTCTAACGATAAATTATACACGATTCCTTCTCATAATAACACGTTACTGACAACCGTTTTTATTGCATTCTACAGCTTCAAAGAACTAAACCTAAAGAAATAAACAACTCAAGAATCATAAAATTCAACACGCTCTAAATAATAGTTGAATAAGTAAAATACTAGCAAGACCTGTTGAATTAGCACAGTATGAGAATTTGATTATTACAGCGTAAAATTGACGCATCATCGTCAGATTCAGGTTAGTGTCATATACAAGAATCCTCATTTTTTGATCGGGGATAATCCCTCCGCAAAAAACACAATCAACCTATATTAGGTTCCTCCAACGGGGTTAATATATCAATACAATTCTTATATTTCTATATACAGAATATATATATATATATATATATATATATATATATATATATATATGTATGTATGTATATATATATAATATAATATAATGAATAGAGAATGAAGAAATGAGAAAAGTATTGGTATGAAAAGGTGCTCAATGCTAATAAAGCAGAGCAGATTTATAATCAATGGTAATATTATGGATTTACAATCATAACTTGAAGTTTCATGGTAATGCAATCATCAGATGAGTCCAATGGTTGAGATCTTAAAAGTCAGACATGAAATTGTTGAGATTTTAAAAACCAGTAATTTTTTAGCGTTTATATAAACGTGAAGCGTTTTCACGCGATGGGAAATATAAAGCTAAAAAATGTTGTTTTTTTTTAAACTTTGGCTTTTTTAACGTTTATGTGACGTGGATCGTGTTCACGTGATGTAATGTTATGACGTTAAATTTGTGTCTAAAAAAACATGATAATCAAACAAACTTGCTTTGGTTTTAATGCACGCGGTGTTCAGATGAATTTCTTTTCTTTTTTTTTTATAAAAGATCTCAACCATTGGACTCATCTGATGATTGCATTACCATGAAACTTCAAGTTATGAGTGTAAATCTATAATATTACCATTGATTATATATATATATATAATATATATATATATATATAATATATATATATATAAGAGAGTTTTTAATTTGCTTGAAACATTGAGTATATGTTGGTTTGGAGGTTGATTTTGAAGGCTATCACAATGGAGGTGTAAAGAAAAAATAATAAGGTAACAATGGTGTTGTGTGTTAACCTGTATTTTATTCTTGAATTTTCGAGATAAAATCTCTTTTTCAGAAGATCACTGGAACTGAAGTAGTCTTGTTATGGCATTTCAAGTTAATTTTTTTTTTTTTTGTTGAAAATGATGGTATTTTTTATAACTGTATTCTCGTGTCGCATGTTTACGTGAATGTGCGGGCGTGCACATGAATAACCGTATTCACGTGCGTATGTGCGTATGAAAGAGCGTATTTGTGTTTGGTGGCCATGGTGATGTATAATATTTTCGCGTTGGATGTAATATAAATCAATTTAATCATTTCTTATTATAATCATTATTATTATTATCAACCTCCAAACCAAGAAATATATATATATATATATATATATATATATATATATATATATATATATATATATATATATATATATAATTCGAGCCGCACTGTTGAGCCGTAAACGTCGAAACATTTGTCTGTGGATGACTGATATATATGCTCTCTTCCTGGTAGAGCATTCTACGGGATACAATAGTTGAACTTTCATCGTTTAGCGTAACGCATTTACTCGCCTGTTTTTTACAGACTCGAGTTCTCTGGGGATTGTCAAACATATATCCTGTATGTATCAAATAATTGTTCGGCCCTGACTGAGAGTTTCTGATAGCCGAAAGGGTAAGGAGCTTGGCAGACGAAAATTCTCTTGGGTTCCCTCCCGGCTAGAGGTAGCTGTTAAAAAAAGTCGAGCCGCATTGATGAGACTTAAACGTCGAAACATGTGTCTGTGGATGACTGATATATATATATATATATATATATATATATATATATATATATATATATATATATTTTAATTTATTTATTTTATTTTATTTTCTATTGAATATCTTACTTAAAATAAACAAATAGATGTAAAGAGGAAAATATATATATATATATATATATATATATATATATATATTATCAGTCCCGTTTCGACGTATCACGTCTCATTAGTGTTGTTTATACTTTTTTTAACAGCTACCTCTAACGGAGCGAAACCCGAGAGAATTTTCTTCTGCCAAGCTCCTTACGCTTTCAGCTATCAGAGATTGTCAGTCAGGGGCGAATAATTAATTGATACATACTTCCAGGATATATGTTTTTACAATTACCGATTATTCGTCAATCAGCTTTCTTATATCCACTCCATCTACGTGACCTACATGTAATATATATATATATATATATATATATATATATATATATATATCGTTAATTGGATATAAACCCCAAACATAAGAGTAAAATTGGTATAGATAATTCTTCTTCTTTTGATCTCCGTAGATGATCAGTCAATATATCGTCGACGTAATATAAACAAAGGACAAATATTTACCAATTAACAGCAAACATTTTCATTAGAATAAACGAACGTTTGTTATTTTAGGCAGTAATTTAGAATTAGTTCTTACTATTAAAAAATAAATAGGATAGATATTTTACCCACCTTTAATTAACGATAGAATATGGTTTTTGAAAGTCTTGCAGAAATATTTGCGTTTATGGACACACCTTATCAATGAAAAGACAAAACACCGCAAATCTAACAATAATTATATAGAATGTAAAATCTGTTTCACAGTGATAAGAAGTAAAGAATTGACTATACAGAGAAGAAGTGAACTTACAAAAAAACCGCATGAGTCTTATAATAATCAGTTGAAAAGTTTTAAACTGCAGCAGCCTCACACTAATCAGTTGAGAAATAAAACCCTGTCTGAGCTTCATATTAATCGGTGAAGAAACAACCTCGACTTTGTTTCATATTAAGTTAATGAAACACTCTCTGAGTTTTAAACTTAGTTAAGAAACGAAACTCTAGTTTCATATCAATCAGTTAAGAAACAAAACCCTATCTTCCTACTAATCAGCTGAGAATACTAATCAATTAAGAAATCTTGTCTGAGTTTCATACTAATCAATTAAGAAACAAAATCTTGTCTGAGTTTCATACTATCAATTAAGAAACAAAATCTTGTCTGAGTTTCATACTAATCAATTAAGAAAAAAAATCTTGTCTGAGTTTTCATACTAATCAATTAAGAAACAAATCTTGTCTGAGTTCATACTAAATCAATTAAGAAACAAAATCTTGTCTGAGTTCATACTAATCAATTAAGAAACAAAATCTTGTCTGAGTTTCATACTAATCAATTAAGAAACAAAATCTTGTTCTGAGTTTCATACTAATCAATTAAGAAACAAAATCTTGTCTGAGTTTCATACTAATCAATTAAGAAACAAAATCTTGTCTGAGTTTCATACTAATCAATTAAGAAACAAAATCTTGTCTGAGTTTCATACTAATCAATTAAGAAACAAAATCTTGTCTGAGTTTCATACTAATCAATTAAGAAACAAAATCTTGTCTGAGTTCATACTATCAATTAAATCTTGTCTGAGTTTCATACTAATCAATTAAGAAACAAAATCTTGTCTGAGTTTCATACTAATCAATTAAGAAAACACAATCTTGTCTGAGTTTCATACTAATCAATTAAGAAACAAAATCTTGTCTGAGTTTCATACTAATCAATTAAGAAACAAAATCTTGTCTGAGTTTCATACTAATCAATTAAGAAACAAAATCTTGTCTGAGTTTCATACTAATCAGTTAAGAGACGCACTCCTGTCTGATCCTTACATTCCTCAGTTATAAAACGAAAGCTTGCCTGACCTTCATACTGATTAGTTGAGAAATGAAACCATGCCATAACATTACTCTAATCAATTAAGAAACAAAACCCACAATAAAGTGTGATAAGTAAAATTGTTTATAACCCCCCTCCCTCAAAAAAGGATCTTATAAAAATCAGTCAATAGCCTCACAGTGAACAAATAAAGATAGCCTCACAATAATCAGTTAACAAATAAAAATATAAGAGGGGATATGATTGAAGCCTACAAATACACGCATGGTTTTTATTCAACGAACTCTGACCTACTAAACATTGCTCAAAATATCTATACAAGGGGACATAAATTAAAACTCCTTAAAAGATCTTGTAAAGCAAACGCAAGACAAAATTATTTTAGCTACAGAGTGTTGAATACATGGAATAAACTACCATCATCAATAGTGAATGCCCCATCTCTAAACTCCTTCAATGCAATGTTGGATGATCTGTGGAATGATTATAAATAATCTGTGGAATGATTAGAAAATATTCTGTGAAATTAAAATGAATATCTATAAGGAACAGGTGACAGGTCTCAGACCTAATATACTAGCTGAAAGGATATTATTATTATTATTATTATTATATTATTATTATTATTATTATTATTATTATTATTTGCTCCTTTTGAGTTTTCACATCAGCATTAGCTGATGGTCTTTCACTGGGGTCTGAGGGACAGCAAGTCTCCTCAGGTCTCCAGGACTCTTCTGAGTATTCTGGCAGATTGCAGCAGTGCAGTGTTCTGAATGGTTTCAACTCTTCTTCTGATTTCCAAACTTTCCAAACCCTTTTCCAATCCTTTTGGGACTGTTCCAAGTGCACCAACTACAATTGGTATCACTTTCACTTTCATATTCCATAACTTTTTTAGTTCTCTGGCAAGGTCCAGATATTTGTCCATTTTTTGATTTTCCTTTAGCTTCGCCCTGTGATCTGCTGGCACTGCAAAATCCACCAGTTGACAAGTTCTTTCTTTTTTGTTTATCAACACTAGGTCTGGTCTTCTTGCTGGGATAAGGTGATCCGTTTTTATCTCAAAGTCCCAGAGAATTTTGTGCGTTTCGTTCTCAAGAACAGATTCTGGTTTATGCATATATCATTTTTTTTGCATGGTCAAAATGAAATTTTTTGCATAATTCCCAGTGGATCACCTTCAGTCGTGTCTTCTCGTTTTTTTCTCATAGTCTGTGGTATTAGCTGTTTCATTCGCAGAGTATATGGTTTACAGTCTCATCTCTATTCCCGCAAAGTCGACATTTACTATTTTGTTGGGTCCTATTGATTTTCGCTTTGATGTAGTTTGTCCGTATGGCATTATTTTGTGCAGCAATTATAAGTGATTCCGTTTCTCTTTTGAGGTTTCCTTTTCTTAACCATGTCCAAGTCTTTTCATGGGCAACCTCTTCAATTTGTCGTTTGAAGCGTCCATATAATTGTTTTTCTTCCCATTTTAGTTTTCTGGTCTTTGTTGTTTTTTCTGATTGTCCATCGGTCGCCTCTACTATTGTTGGCCACCATAAGTAGTTTGTCTTTGTTCTTTCTTGTGTAATCTTCAAGTTGTTGGATTGTTGTTTCTACGCATTCCTCTATGTTGGCAAGACCTCTTCCCCCTTCCTTTCTTGACACATATAATCTATCTCTATCATCTCTAGGGTGGAGAGCCTTGTGCATTGTCATTAATTTTCTCGTCCTTTGGTCACTCTGTCGGAGTTCTTCTTTTGTCCATTTTAAGAATGGTCCTGAGTATCTTATAATGGGGACAGCCCAAGTATTGATTCCTTTGATCAGATTTCTGCTGTTAAGTTTGGTTTCTAGAAGTTTTCTAGTTCTCCTTAGATATCTTTTTTTTAACTTTTCCTTTCATTTCTGTTTGCATGATATTGTCCGCTTCTAAAATTCCTAAGTATTTATAGCTTTCATTTTCATCAAGTGATTTTATAGTTTCCTGATTTGGCAGTTGTATTCCATGCATTAGTTTTCTTTCACCGAGTTTTATTATTATTATATTATTATTATTATTATTATTATTATTATTATTACTAGCGAATATATGTACCCTCTGGGTGCAAGTATTAATGTCATAAAATAATATATTAAATTAGAAAGTCTAAAGAAACTAAATAAGAATGCAGATGAAATTTGATTTGAAACAGAGAGGGGTATAATCGAAAAATATAACAGCTGTAGCTTCCTCTTCCATCACCTCCGTCTTTCCTTGCTAAACTTTCTAATTTAACTATTTAGTTAAAATAGGAAGTAAAGAATAAAATTACAGTTATTTTTTTTTGTTGAAGGATTTCTTTTAAGATTTATTTCCGAGATTTTTGCTCTGATTCATTAAGATAAAATCAAGCAATTAGAAATCTACAATACCAAGCACATATTTATTAAAATCAACTTTTAAATATCAATATGCAAATTAGGTTTGCCGTTCACACTGTAAACCGCTATTTGTTGTACATATAAATACAATTGCATGTTATTAGTACGTAGATATGGCCAGCAGTATTAATAATGAAAAACAATTTTATTAATAATTGAGGCTTAAATAAAAATGATTCATGGAGAATGTGATGTATAATACCTAAATGGATAGTGACTTGAGTAGTGATATAGTTTCGGTTACAGACAAATAAACACATAATCTCCATTATAATAAGATTATTATTATTATTATTATTATTACAAAACTTGCCAGGACCTCATAGTCAATTAGACAAGGATACCCTGTCCGAGCCTCACACTAATCAGTTAAGAGTTGAAACACTGCTTAATCAGTTTAGTAGTGAAACCCTATCGAAATATACTAACAATCAGCTACCATATGAAACATTGTTCACTCATCGCAAATGTAGGCATTTCTTGTCAGTTCTTATCTCTTTAAATATCCTGATAGACAACTTTCATAATCGATATGGTTTCATACAATATCAGCAAATTTTCCTTGAAAGTGTAAATCAGTTTTGAAGTCAATTATCACTCACTGTGATCTTATTTCCTTGTCATTCGATACGCCATCTTCCTGCTAAATGAAGACAGAAATAGAATGTTAATTTTGCTTTGTATCACTTAGGTCATGTAGAAAGATCGGAAGAAAGTAACAGGAAACTTTATTTAAGGAGTTGCTTGTAATATCATTAGAAAGATAATTTGTCGAAAGATATATTTGCCAAATATAACATAAGATTGGTAGGGATTATCTTTTTAAAATATTTAGAAACATGATTGGCATTAACAAAAAAGAAGGAATTAACCCCTTAAAAGCAGAGTGGGAGATATTTGTAGCAGTATCTGTAAGTAGATAAGGCCTGAAATCAAGTCGAGTAATTTCTATTTCTTTGTCGCTATTGAGTAGAAATGCCAAACACTGGATGGTAGTAAAAAGTAGTCGTAAAAAAGTAGTAAAAACTCTGAGGAGTGGTTTATTGTCGATATCAGCTGGACAGAGAGGGGGTCTATCTCTTTTCACTAGTGATACATCAACGCCTGGCTCCTATACTTGCCAACAAGGGTTTCTTCACCAAGTTATGGGTAAATAGCAGGACAGACTGAGCTCTTTAACCATGACTAGTTAACCAGTCTAGGAGAAGGAAAACAACTGAATTCAAACTTGTTAAACTCCGCTTAAGAAATTGACCTTGTGTCGCATCCTGCTCATGCGGAGGGGTTGGTATATATATATATATATATATATATATATATATATATATTATATATATATATATATATATATATATATATATATATACCGAGGTGACTGAAATACGTTCCTGAATGCCCATTTTTCATCGTTGTTGCCTATAAATATTATTTTATTTAACCTTTCATGGTTTTAAGATTTAATAGGTAAGAAGTCTAAAAAGCCGTATTGCAATAAGGGCGAAGAGGCCGTTGACACAGCCATCTGGCAAAGTTATAACTGATAGCTACGTTACATATGCGAAACCTATCTTAATACGGCTTTCACATGACACGAGTCACTAAGTCTCTAATGTCCTTTCTCATAATTTCTTAGTTACTTACCGGGTTGAAGGCGCATGATATAATGGCTACTTCGTTGGAAATGGCACGATGAGATGCGTTCAAATCCTGGACAGGGCTGTTTGCATTTTACATAGCGCTAATACCCCTGGGAAATCTGTAAATTCAACTCAGTCCCCCAAACCGCTGCCCTGTGTGTCTCCTCTTGAATGGAACATGATAAGGAAGAAAACCCTGATATAAAACATAGCTTGGACTCCGTTAGGCATTTCAGTGTGTAAAACACAGTCTGGAAACACCTGCAGCCGAACCCTTGTTGCTACACCATTCCTTCGGATCACGCCAGTGAGACAGAGGAGGGACCCTATCGCCTATGAAATATACCTTTTCCCAAGCCTTTTGTACCCTGGGGAGGAACCTCAAAAAAGAAAAAAAAGATTTCAGGTCGTGCGATATTATGGTCTTCCGAGACTGCGATGTCGATAAATGGGTTTGGTATGGCATTTTTTAATGTTTTCTTTAGTCTGTTTTTAGGTGTGTCCTCTTAAACAACTGTTACTCATTGCCTTAACAAATACTCATGAATACCAACAACATCGGATTCCAGTTATAGTCGAGCTGGCAGAATAGCATCTTTCACCTTTTTATTAGAACAAGTTAAACTGGCGGAAACAATACTTATGCTATATAGAAAGATAACAGAAACGATAGCACCATTTTATGTTAAAAGCAATTTATTTCCATGGATTGGGATCGCATAAGATAGCTACTTGCATTAGGCTAAACATACATGTAGAAAAAAGACCAAAATTATGGGGCAACTAGTGAGTATCGAACTCATAAATGAGAAGAAATAAACTGCGACGCTAGATTAATAACAATAATTACGACGAGGCAAACTGACGAATTGCACCCATGGGCGGTAATTTCTATGTCAACATTCAAGTTTGATAACTTTATTGTTGTGTTGTATATTGAAGATATTCAAAAGAAGGTGAAAATGGAAATAGGGTCTTCCGGTTGGATCGAGGCAGGGAGAAGACGAAAAGAGTAACAAAGGACTGTTTCCGGGTAAAGCGAACAAAGAAGGATGGGTAACAATAAGTTCAGAAATAGATTTGTCGCTGATAAAGATAACAAAAGAAAACGCGTAGGCGTTTGATAATATAAAAGAAAGTCAGGGATCCCAGGTCAGTGAGTGAGTCAGACAGGAGACAGCGGACGGAGAACAAGTGAGCGACAGACGCTCACGGTCCACTGCAGCCAACGGCTGTGGGACCCACCAGCCACACTCCACCTCACCAACGCTAGTCATCCCAGCAGCAGTAGTAGTCATTGTCAACGCTTGCCGCCCACCACGTACAGCCAAGAGAAGAAGAAATAAATTCAAAACTCCTACTATACGCATGTGTTGTAGATTTCATTAAACGACAACTACATATATCATCTAGGTTTAGTGACAATACCCGCAACGTATGCAGATACCCGATTTAGCAGCGTGAATTTGAAGCCGCTATATAACATATAGTACGTAACATATAGATTTTAGTGTCGGTAAAGAAGGTGCTATGCAATAGCTGGTCTGTTCCATCTAGTTCATTATCTTTAATACCTAATTTACCATCAGCTCTGTCGGCTGGGGCTTTAGAATACACTGACTGCACCTCTACAGAGGGGTAAGACCCCTCCAAATGAGGCCCCCTGTTGGTCGTAGTTAGTGACCTGTGATGTTTAAGGATAGGATTCTGGTGGCTGAGCAATCAATGACATGCAACACCATTACTTAGGCTAGACGGGCGGTTGGAGAAGCCCCCTCCGATCAATTAGCTGATTACGTCAAGCCCTATCACCAATATGATTGCCCTGACCAATTGGCAAGCCCAAGAAATTTTCATTCTATGGGTGCTAGAAAGCATTGGATGAGAGTTTTCATGTCCTGGGAATGACGTTAAACTCTATCTGATGATGAGGTTCCAGTTCTAGACGATGGAGTACCCCTTCATCACTATTGCCCCCAGGTCCACTCTGACCCGGAGTAGTAGTACCTGTTACAGTCCCATCTATGGGTTAAATAGAAAAACATGAGTTTATAAAAATATTGACTATCCATTAAGAATGAATTTATTTCAAAACTTAGTCGACATTAAATGACCCAATGAGGTCGATATGCCATAAAACAAAACAAACTAAACCAACCCTAATTTACCATACATGCATGGTAATGGTTAAGAGATATTCTGATAATCTTTTAAAATTCAGTAAACATGTATGTAGTAACAGTAGCTGTTATAATCCATATATAAGATGTATATTCAATTTAAGGACCTGTAGAATCAACACACCATACACACATTCTCATATAAGCTGCAACAAGCATCTACTTGCCAGATAAGTGGTTTTCAGGCTGTAAACAAATACTGCCCCTGAACTAACTCCCAGAATATAGCCCTGTGTTGGGTATTCATGGATGAAAGCGTCTACATTAAAGGCCAACAGCCAATCAGAATCCAGGGAAGTAACTTGGCCAAAGTACATAGTGGAACAACTCCAACCTGTATATAAACCACCTACCAACGCTCTGATGGTCAGACTAGATTCAACTTGCAATACAACTGAATTCTGATCACATAATACAAAATTCAACAGAAAAATATTAAGGTCGGACGCAGTCATTTCTGTTAATTATAGAGAGTACTACAATAGCACCAGCCTATGTTTGGTCAAAAACACTTCGATGGAAACATGATAAACACTCCGTCACCGACAGGATTTGACACAAGTTAATTATGTAAGTGAATTAAGGCTAATTTAAATTCAGAGATATTTTTCTTTCCAAGACTAATTGCCTTATCAAGTCTATATAACGCACTGAGGCACATAAATCCCCGTCCAGGATTTTGACTTCGGTCAGCGATTCTATTTCCACCGACGATGATTGCTATAATAAATATGGTTGCATAATCATAAAAATCAACATTGATAATCCTCAGAATTTGAAACCAGCTTTATTATACTAGACCAAGGGCCTTAACAACGCACCAGGGCCCTGCTTTCACACACACACACACACACACACACACACACACACACACATACACACACACACACACATATATATATATATAGAGAGAGAGAGAGGGGGAGAGAGAGAGAGAGAGGGAGAGAGGGGGAGAGAGAGAGAGGTGGATAGGTAGATTGATTGATTGATTGATTTACTTAATTCTTCATGCATCCTAAATATTTAACAAGGGTATGTGAATATTATTTCTAATAAATACTATATATATATATATATATATATATATATATATATATATATATATATATATAGTATTTATTAGAAATAATATTCACATAAGCTATATATATATATATATATATATATATATATATATATATATATATATATATATATATATATATATATATATATATATATATATATATATATATATATATATATATATATATATATATATATATATATATATATATATATATATATATATATATATATATATATATATATATATATATATATATATATATATATATATATATATATATATATATATATATATATATATATATATATATATATATATATATACATGATATGAGAGGCTTCTTGTGTCCTTATCAAAGGAACACCTTTCTTTCTTTAATTTAATGTTTTCTAAAAATAGCGGAAACCCTGTGTGAATTTATCAAAGTAAAAATTGAAATTAAACTTCAGCTTAATTAACTTTCATCAGAACATTCCTAAATTCATGGAATTCGCTTTTTGAATTAAAATCCTGAAATTCCATCATGCAGAAGGAATAAGATTTTTTTTTATTTCTAAGTTAAATTTCACCGCAGAAAAAAAAACAAAAAAAAAACAAAACACGATTTTTACTTTAAAATTTTTCATAAATTTAAGGGCAATGAAAAGAAAATTATCAAAGATTTACATGAGATATTAAAGCTTTATATTTTATCATTGTATAAAAAATAAGAATAAAAAAAGCTGGGTAATGTTTCAGTTAACAAGCCCGTGTAAAAGGCCCCTCCAGCAATAAATCATGTCATATTCATAGGCCAGATCACAAAGACAAGGAAACGCAATTTTATGTGTAGAAATTTAACTGTAGATATTTACAAAAAAGGATGGAACAGAAAATATGAAAAATGGAATGCAAAACATTTTTAGAAAAAATAACGAATGAAATAAAATTGTATAAAATTAGAGAAAAAAATGCAATAGAAATGGAATTATTATGAAAGCCTCGAGGTTCTAGGAACAATCCATGAAATACTCCCACGATGTTTTCTACACTTGATCATCAATAAAACAATCTCAATCTCCATTACCCTTTCATCACTTGTCACCTATAAAATATTTTTACATAACTTTCTCTAATCGAGACCTACTAATTATTGGTCGACTTGCAAAAAGTTACTTTGTTCAGCTCTGTGCAAAACTGGAGGCTGTACCGAGGAACGGGTGGTGAGTGTAATTCATAAGGACCCTTTTTATGAAGTCCTCATTGTCCTACAAAAGGTCAGGGTTTTTTCTTTTATGTTTGCTACCACTGAGCATTAGAAGAACAACCCTCTCCATAGCCCTGTAATCAAGTGTCTCTTACAAACTGTACATACACAATGAGTATTAAGTAACATTTTGACATCGGCAATGCTACAGTACAAACATTTTCCAAAATCTCCAGTTATATTCATTACCAGGCTAAAATGCAAATCTCCTGTGACTGGACACAGAAGCACGTGAAATGGCCGACTTTGTCTCGTAATCACACGTGGAATTAAAATATCTTGCACGACAAATTATTGTGAAAATCATTTTATTTTCAGCAATAGCTCGGAGTTAAAACAGATTTAGGATAGAGGTAGAGAAGGCGGTAGCGTATTGTGTCAGCAGGGACCCTGACTAGCAGGAATGCTTTGGTTGACCGTCCATCTATTGTTTGCCGGATACAAATGTTGTTGCTTTTATGTGCTTTGTCCTCTTGTTTAGTCATATCTTCAAAAGGTTAATTAATCAACAGTAAATCCCCTTTGGTCTGGTGTCAGCAAATTTCATTCGACTCAAGTGCTGATGATGATGCTGGATATACGGCTACATCAGCCTTTATAGTTAAAATCCCTAGAAGACCCTAAAGCATCACGTTCTAGCATATAAATGAGAAAAAGTGTTGAGGTTTGATATAAGGTCGATCGAGTTGGGATAATCATATAGGTGTTTAAGGTTTGACGTGACCCGCCGATTGATTGAAGGGGGCCTCTCCAACCATCTGTCTAGGCCAAAGTTGCATCCGTAAGCATCATGGGTCGCCACCCATGGCCAAAAATAGTACCCATTCAAGGGTGTCTTGCCCCTCTGCAGATGGGCAGTCGGGTATTCTAAAGTTCCAGCCGATAGGTTTTACAACAAAAAAGAGCATAATCATGAATATAGAATTAAATGAGAATTTTAAAATGCTCAAAATCATAGCCAATTTATATTTTAAGATGCCTGTTAATTTTCCACTGTGACGTCCGTGAGAACTTATCTTAGCCCCGTGCTAATTCAGTGATATGAACGAGTTAACATATCTTAGCAGTCAATCAGTTGTTACGAAGAAGTCGATTTAACCAGTTGTCAGTTTGTAACAAGATGGCTTCTTTTGTTGGCGTCAATTAATTTTTAGCGAAAAAGGAAAAGTGTAGAATACTTTTTTTGTGTTAGTGTCATTGGGTTTGTTGAGGTGAAAAATGCAAAAATCCAAAATATTAAGTACATTTTTGGTTTTGCATATTGTTTATATATACCGGAAAGGTTCCAGTGTTAACATTAAAAGATTTGACATGGCAGTCAGATCAAAAGGGTGACCTTAGGTTTCACACTTAGTTTACCTTAGTCCGATGACACAAATATAGATACAATTGTTTATATCAAAATAATTCTCGTTTTTATAAAGACGAGCAGACAGTCAGGAAGGAGAGACCGAAGTAGAGACCGAACGTAGAGACCGACACGCACAGACCGACACAAGCAGTCGGGCCCCCGAGATGGTCGAGTTTGGATTGAAAAACGAAATTTGTCACTGGAAATTTGTTACGGGAAATTCTTAATTAAGAGGGTTGCAACGAGAAAAACTGACTTTTGCAGCTAAAATCGATTCCAGAATTTCGCATAAAACAAAACGCCAACCGAGGCTCATCGTGTTTTTATTTATCCAAACAAGTGTGCAAAACATATTCATATATTATTCCTATTCCTTATATATGAATAAAAACAGTTGTTATTGTTAATGGTGTGTTGACTGATTTTTTTAGAGTTGCCAGCTAACCCGGCAGTTTATATCTACTACTTTCTCAACCCGTCACAAAGACACTCGATCCCAGTTCTACAGAGGGTATTGAAAGAGCAGCTGACCGGAGGCTCATGTGATAGTCACGGAAATAATTCATACCCGAATGGTTACCACAGCATACTATCCCCGGGCCCCAATACGGCGTGATATTTGGTACCGTGTCGGGATCATATGTCACAGTTTTGTTCCACAAATGTGATAACTCGTCATAAAAAACCGTCACTTTAGTCTCAAGTACGAGATAAAATATTCCCAAATAAACAAGCAATTGCGACAGACGAAGAAAATTCGTCTCATCTTGTTCGCAATTTACTTCTGTAGATAAAATAACAGGTCATTCTTCAACAAGATGACATCATGAAATTGAACGAACAGAATGATATTATCAGCAGATTGGACAAACAGAATTACATCATCAACATTAGGCTAACAAAATGACATCATCATTTTGAGGGGACACGATGACAGCACGACATTGGAGAATCAAGATATCATCATATTGGGCGAACAAAATGACATCATCACATTGGGTGAAAAAAGATGTCAGCAAGATATTGGACGAACAAGATGACATTATTCCATTAAGATAACAATATGACATCATCAAACTGGGCGGAGAAGATTGCCGCATGATACTGAATGGACAACATGACATGATCACATTGGGAACAGAAAGAACAGTAAATTCGAAGGTATTCCGTTGGTAATAAACTTTGTGTCGTTTATGCATATCTTCGTCTTAAAATAGTTTGCATTTAGATAATTATAATATTTCATCTTGACACACACACACACACACACACACACACACACACACACAATCATACACTTAGGCGTGCACACAGGGGGTGAATGTCTGTGTGTGTGTGTGTGTGTGTGTGTGTGTGTGTGAAAATATGAATAGGAAAGGAAGATAAACAAACACAAATAATCACTTCAATTCAATTCAATTCATGGGTAAACTTAATATTTCGTATTTATTTCACCTGAAATACTATCGTATTTTTAACTGAAGTCTGGGACACAATGATTAAGTGAAAATACGACCAGAGAAAAAAAGAAGGAAAATGGAATATGTTAAGTCTAGACATATGTATATGGGTGAATGTTTGTCCTTAGGGGGACAAAGGATCAGTCAGGTAAAGTTCAAGAGAGTTATAAAGGGTATACGGCTACCATGAAGTTAAGCAAGTCAGAGATAATATATTTAGGTGGCTTGTTCTACGAGAAAATCGGTCTTGAATAAGTTAATGGTCTGAAAATTGGGGACACTATGACTGATAAAAGTAATCGATATAATTTTAGGAGAAATCGCAGACACGAGGTCTGAGAAGAAAAGTTAGTATCTATTTTCTGGGTAGCCGAATCCATGGGAGTGTACGGGTGGAATCTGGATATATTCAGACGGATCAAGCTCCTTCAGTAGCTTCAGACCGGCCGTTGGAGTGAGATTGTCATCATAGTAGCACTAAATAGAAAATAGGCAAGGACCCACAACAGTGAAGCCTGCAATTGACTTATAGTTAAGACAACTTTCTTACCAGGTGACAACATAGACTTAAGTGTCCTCTGTTCCACTACAAACTGCACAAAGTGTCACACCTTCCTCCTTTATTAGTGTCCTGTTATCAAATTTCATGTTTTTTGGGTTTTTTTTATCCTTGTGAACCGGTCTCTAACTCGTACCCTTAGAATCGGCCAGTACATAACATTACAACGTGGGGTTATCTACATTGTGTTACGAAGGTGCACGAGTTGCAGACCGGTATTCTCACACGTCAAGCTGGTTTGAATTTAGAATTTTAGACTGGTTTACTTACCAAGGTTATCCTTGCCTGTCCTACTTTTACCCGTAGCTGGAAGATAACATTGGGATTCATGTCCTTCCCAATGACAATAACATAAAGTGACACGCAAACAACTCCTTCCAGTATCTGAACTCGTGTCACCGACCCCATTATAGTACGACTATAATTATTATGCTAAGCGCACATCACTTTCAGGTTGAGAGGAAATAGTTAGGCACCCAACATAAAATTTAAATGTCAATATTACGCAGATGCAAAAATCACTCTCGCGGCAAATGTTGAAATCGGCCAAAAAAGGTCAAGACGAAAATTATCTAATTTTGGAAAGGGTCATCAAGCATGAACCTTCCAGCCATTGCGGAATTGTACCTGGAAATTATTGCGAGTGTCCGAAGGAAACACGTCAAAAGAAACGGATATAAGCACACAAATAAAACTTCTGAATATACGAAGCCATTGTTATTACTATTATTCTTTAACGAGTTTGAATCTCATAAAGTTTTCAACGAATGAGTATTATGAAAACGTGTGTGTCCTAACTTTCAATTCTGCGGGTTGGTGAAATGTCATTGTTTCTTCATATCATGTTTACTGGTCGTCTTGCTATTTCGATCATCGCCAATGCTATGAAAGAGAAACAGACACCTTTAAAAATAGTGTCGACTCTCATTATAAAATACAATTCGCTAAAATTAGACAAAAACGATCAAATGAGATACATATTTCAAGTCAAGGTTGCGAATGATTGCATTAGATATTTGCTGCTACACCCTAAGCAAATGTGTTAATTATTTTCTCCCTGACTTTAATTTCGATGGCTATAAGATCATTTATGGTGGTAGTGAGGATAGTCTAAAGTTGCATAATACTTGTTACAGAAACCAGTGCCATTTTTAGCCTTACCCATATGTAAGCGAATGAACTTGCGAGCTTGACTGAACATGTTGCACAATTACTCTTTGAAGGGTTTTGTTAATGTTGGATTTGTCAAGTATTCAGCTCTGTTACAAGCTGACTACAAAACTATCTCTGGAGTGTTGGCAGGTAGTTTATATGCAGCTTTGGGTTATTCCATTATGAACTCTGGCAAGTTCACTTCCTGGGTTTTGATTGGCTGATGGTATTCAGGGTGAGTAGAGATATGGATAAGTACCCACTCTTCAGCTCTCAGTCTGCACTGTGCCAACAACATGCAAGACTCTATTTAAGTTACAGCTTGCCTGTTTTTTCTTGTCTGCTAATTCGACGGTAGTTATTATATTGTTTTTATGTTATCTGGGGGTAACCTCTACAGTTAAATATCAGCCCATTTATAAGTGGTGTTGTCGACTAGCAAAGTTCAAATCCAATTGAGAGGGTTTAAGGTGACAACACTAATGCTTTTGGAAAAATTCTGAATCCTCCATTCTCGTATTTTTAGATATTAGCAACGCGAATCCGAATCCAAATCCTATTGTTTTGCTTCGTTTTGTTTACATTAATTTTAAATGCTATTTTTCCGACACAATTTTTTTCTTTGTTTCTATTCTTTAATTTGTTTTCCTTTCTTTATTTTCTGTTCTCTCTCTCTCTCTCTCTCTCTCTCTCTCTCTCTCTCTCTCTCTCTCTCTCTCTCTCTCTCTCTCTCTCTCTCTCTCTCTCTCTCTCTCTCTTTAAAAAAACAAAGAAAATAATTGGGTATGAAAAAAAAAATTCGAAATTAGTTCATAGAAATGAAGCAAAAAGTAGGATTCGGACAAAAAAAAAAAAATAAGAGAAACTGGGCAGCTAACAATTTTTAATGGAGAAAAAATATGAATAATATCAGGTGGCACCTCCACCCCCCCATATATATATATATATATATATATATATATATATATATATATATATACTTATTCCGTCTCTCTATCATAAATATTTCGCTCTTGATGAAGACCGATTTAATAAAAGGTCGAAACAGATTTCTGTCAGCGAACTATAACATAATTTGTTTTTTCTAAAAATGTTTTAATTTATATAAATATAAATATATATATATATATATATATATATATTATATATATATATATATATATATTAGAAAGAACGATCAAAACTAAATAAGATCGTATATAAAATATTGTTGTTATTTTAATTCTATTTGAATCAATATGAAATTATACAAAGGATTGTGTTTAATACATTTAAGAATAAATTTTGCGGTAATGCATTATTAAACGTAGAGGGCAGAGACAGGGAGGCAGGGCAAAATATGCATAGATTATTCACAAATTATTAACATATACTAGTACAAAATAAAAAATCACCCTCCGGGTGACGTAAAAATAGATTTTTAAAACATATTACCTGAGAGGAGTCAGCGAGTTTGTACCCTAAGTAAGTAAAATCATCAAATTCATTAAAGAATTACAAAATAAAACAATTTGAAATGTAAATTTTAAATATGTATTAAAATAAAACAAACTATATATAGATATATAATACCAGTCATGTATTTATTAAAATTTGTTTTATAAAAACAATGAGGACTGTCTAATGTTGCATGTTCAAATTTTGCGTGTATTTATTCTATGTTATGACTATGACGATTTTGGGTAAAGTGACATAAGCAGTGACGTAATTTTTGTTACAGATAAAAACCGGAAGCGAATCTCCATTATTAATAGATACTGAAGCTAATCCATACCTGTTAAATATACCAACCCCTGTGGACGAGTAGAATTTGACTTAACGGCAATTTCCCAAGCGGAGTTTTATTAAGTTTTTTTCTTTTCCTAGACAGTTTACTTAACGAAGGTTAATTATCCAATAGTGTCCTACTATTTCATCATAGCTGGAGGGAGAAAAGGTATCAGGGCTATGTGAACTGTAAATGGCCTCGTCCAGGATTTGCACCCGGGTAAACGATTCAATCTCCTACGACGATAAACAATACACTACGTGCTTCTTTAAAGTAAAGTAGCTAAAGTCCTCAGGGTTGCCTAATATTGGTATCAGCCTGACACTGAGTTAGTATATTCCTTTTTTCCAAGCGCTAGACAAGGATATTGTTTTTGCGTCTAAGATGGAGCGCCACACCAACCATCAGCTCCTCAATTTACCGAAGAATCCCCGTGCTACCCATACACTGAGTTGGCGAGGACCGGTATTGAACTCAGAAACTCTTTAAGGTATACGTTATATCAAACTATGTGGTTTCCTAAATAATCATCTCATTGGTCGAAGTTCCTGAAGATTTTATCTATTAATAATGGAGATTGTGCGTATTTCTGTCTGTAACAAAAACTACGTCACAGCTTACGTCACAATATTCTTATGCTATATACACTCAAAATTTGAGTAAATAATTTTAAAAATGATTTTTTACTCCCCCTTTTTTTAGTAACAAGAAATTAACTAAAAGGTTTACAAATATATAAATACCTAAGATTTTGTGTAAAATTATGTGCAAAATATTCAAAATAATTATTTTATTAATAATTGATAAATGCACGCAACATTTTATTTGAGGGGACAGAATCAACTTTTCATGTAAATTTTTTTTTTTTACTTCTTTAATAAATTTGATGATTTTGCTTACTTATGTCACAAACACTGACATTGAATTTTAAACTACCACCCTTTCAGGAAATATCTTTCAAAATCAATTTTTACAACACCCGGAGGGAATTTATTGTTGATAGTTTTCATAATGGATGTTCCTGTCGAAACGTATGTTTCTATAACCGAAAAATGGTTTCTTGAATGTTTGGCTCAGGTGTCTAACCAACCGAGACCTTGTGTAACAAGATGTAGAATCTGATTGTTCGACCATACCTTACAAGTTCCGTCCAACCTGGCAAGGTTTGTGTAAAAAATTGAAAAGATTATTCTATTTCTGATTCTTTTTTATTCGCCTGTTTCTGAAGAATGAAAAGCAAACGACGACGTGAGCCATCTTTGCTCTTTTATGTCATTATCGTATTCCCGTTTTGCAATAATCTGGGCACACAGTGTAGAAGAAAACAATGTTGAAAAAGAAAAAAAAAGAAAAAGAAAGAAAACGCACAAGGTGGAAAGAAAAAAAATAACAAAAAGAAATCGGCACACCGCCAGCTCTCATGCTGACATATTTATAAAACGAGAAGCTTCAGGAAGGAAGCCAGTTGGGTTTCCCTTGCAGAGAGGGGATCATTCTTGCTCAGTTGACAATATTGATTCTCTAGGGATTGTTATACATTTCCAACGTGGGTTTTAATAACAGAATAGACATTTATAAACAATACAGGTGATAAAATAATTCGGAAACAAAATATTGTGGTGTTTTAAAAGATGTTAATTGTTAACAAATGAAAATAACTGTCACCAATTATTTGTTAGTTTTAGTATTAGTGAAATAGATTATTAATTAGGACTGGCCTTATTCTTGTAGTGACCACACCAAGCAGGGCTTAACAGGTTTGAATTAAGTTTTCCTTTTACTAGACTGGTTGCGTAACCAAGGTTAACGAGCCCAGTCTGTCCTGCTATTTATCCATAGCCTGTGAGAGAGAGAGCAGTTGAATTCATACCTTTCCCCAGCGTATTAGCGCTATGAGAACTGTAGCTTCGTCCAGGATTTGAACGAAGAGCCCGTTTCCTCCAAATAATGACGATGATGATGAGGAGGATCATCATCATTTCCCTTTTTATTAATCGGGCTATGGGTTTTAGTCTTGCAACCTTATTACTGATGCTACTTTTTTCATCTTCTCTCCTCCTTTTCTTTTCTTCTATTTCCTTCATACTCTTTTAGACCTTTTAACATGAAAAATATTTGCTACAATGAATTCATTTCCAAGGAAAATATAATAGTCTGTTAGCTTAAGTAAACCACTTCAGAATCTAAAATATATGCCGACGAAATTTGTCGGCTACATTCAAAGGATTTACGATCTACATTTCAGAAATACCTAGTACAAGCTTCAATAACTGTGAAACCGAGTAGATACTGGACATGAATGCCTCTACATCTAAAGGACATTCCGGTTTAAGATATGCCGCTTCAACAGTTGTTCATTTACTTGGATGCAGAAAGAATTGATTTTTTTGAAATTGGAGAATAAAATTAAATCCAAAAATACAAATATTGCACAAAAGATTGTGTAACACAGTTGTCGAGGGACACTTTCCTCCTGTACTGCGAGGGACGACAACCACCGGTGCTAACTGCCAGTGCACTACTGGCTGTTGATTGAGTCGGGTTGGCTACGCTTAACTGCCAATATATATATATATATATAATGTAATGCTATCATTTACATTTATTGCCTAATAACTAAAAAGAAGACATAAGTCACACAGTATTAGAAATTAACCCTGAATGCATATACGCCTTTATGTACAGTATGTGTACAAAATGTACAGTATGCATATCTAAAAAAACTCGAGGTGATGAGTAAAAACGGATTTCAAATCTGAATTCAGCTGCACCCCCAAATTAGGTTAAAACAGCTATTTTTGTGCTTGCCTCAATTTCTTTGTAAACCAGTGTTTTTATTCTGATGACTACATTGAAAACGTTCAGATTTCCATATATACAGTTGAATGAGCTGTATATATTTATCCAATTATAAAATTACTTGATTAGTTAAGTTAAAAGTTAATAGAAACAATGACACCGTGACCTGCATTTGAAAGAATTGACATAGTTAATCATTTGAATTTATTGTCTAGAAAGTCGGTAGAACAATTTAGATACTTAGGCAGTAACATCTCCTCACAGAAAACGACGTTAATGCACGTATAGGAAAGGCATGGGCCATTATAAATAAATTATCAGTTATATGGAAATCCAATCTCACAGACAAGTTAAAAAGACAGTTCTTCCAGACCGTTGTCGTGTTAGTACTGCTGTATGGCTGCACCACCTGAACCCTAACGAAGCGACTAGAGAATAAACTAGATGGGAGGTGCACAAGAATGCTGCGGGTGATCCTAAGCAAGATGTGGAAATAGCACCCCACGAGAAAGCAGCTGTACGGCCACCTGCCACATATCACCCAAACCATCCGAGTAAGACGGACAAGACACGCGGGACACTGCTGGAGAAGCAAGGACGAACTCATAAGCGACGTCCTTCTGTTGAAGCCGGCACATGGGCACGCCCGTGTGGGCCAACCAGCAAAGATGTACATTGATCAGCTCTGTGCCGATATAGGATGCTGCACAGAGGACCTCCCGAGAATGATTAGTGATAGGGACGGGTAGAGAGAGATTGTCATGGATACCTGTGCCAACAGCGCGACATGATGATGATGATGATGATGATGATGATATCTACATCTAGATAAATGTTATGCTTAAGTAATAGGTACCGGATACCTTTCATAATATTACTATTTTTCATTAAGGGAACCCCAAGCTTTTCAGCATACATGTCCGGTAACTAATCTTTAACCCCCAGGAACAAGTGTAAAAAGGATACATTTGTCATTTATTAATTGTTGTCTAATAGGAACCATGTATATATCACGGTGTGATAATTGGACTATAAAAATATTTTATATGCTTACTTAAGTGCTATTGCAAATAGTGTAATATGTAAAAACTATGATAAACTTTCTTAAAATTATCTATTTCTTTCTTTTTTTTTTTTTCTTATTTTCCTTCTTTCTTCTTCTTTCTTTCTATTCTGCTTTTATTCTGTTTAATTGAAACGAACGACAAGGTCTATTGCTTTCTGTGTCTCGCCATCATTTCTTTCTTTCTTTCTTTATTTCTTCATTTCTTTCTTTCTTTCAGTATGTTTTCTTTTTTCTTCTAATGTGTAGTACGTTCTATTTCTATTCCTTGTTTCCCCTCAATTACTCATACTAGCAAAATAAAAAACGCACCCCGGGCGATATAAAAATACACTTTTGAAAGATATTGCTTTAGGAGGTGGAAGTTAAAAATTAAATGTCGGCGAGTTTGAACCAGAAATCATGAAATCATCAAATTTATTAAAGGAGTAAAAAAAAAAAAAAACAATTTGAAATCGAAACTAAGTTATATTAACTTTGAATTTCTATTAAAATAAAACAAACTATATATAAATATATGATACTGGGAATGTATCTATTAAAACTTGTTTTCAAAAAACATGGACTGTCTAATGTTGCATGCTCAAATTTTGGGTGTGTTTATTCTATGTTATGACGATTTATGACGGGTATAGTGACGTAAGCAGTGACGTGGTTTTTGTTACAGACAAAAACCGGAAGCGAATCTCCATTATTAATAAGATCCTATCCATTATTTATTTGAGGTGATGACAGACCATAACATTTGAACACATGCATTCATATATTATGAATCGTATCGGAATTTTCCATTATTTATCTGAAGTGGGGATAGGATGTGACGCACATAAGTAGATACTAGTGTATAAATATACATAGATAGCCAGAGTCGCCTACCGTCGTTTCATGTTTAGTAATTTATTTTACCATAAAACGCTCGCAAATGATATTGCTACTCTATTATTGAAACCATTTCAAAGGACTTTATATATACTGGTATGAAAAGTGACAAAAACACGATTCGCAAAATATCTAAGTTTGGCCGGAAATTCGCCTGGGACGATAGAATATAGCGTAAATTAAGGCTAGAGGCCGGGACGACATAATATCAAAATTACCAAAATATAATCCGTAATTCACAATTTCAAATTTACAAATAAATCAAACATTTAACTTTTTTTTTTTCAATTCATTTTAATCATACGTTGGGCATTTAAGCGACGCAACACCATTTCGAATATTTCATTTTTAAAATTGGGCAAGATAAAATGAGACAAATAAGAAATTACAATTAAGCGATACCAGATAATCTGGATTCACAAATTTGCATTGCATCTTGAACAATTTGGACTGTCTCACTTTTAACCAGAGAGTGTTCCAGAATGATAACGGACGGAAGATTTCGGAATACCAGTATTATTATAAATATTTAATCATAGTCATTAGTTTACGTACAGTTATATTGTTGCAAACAACTAATAATAATCCTTATTAAACATGTATATTTCAAGTAAGTATTACTAAATAAGAATGTAAATTGATATGTCAAGTTTTCCAATCGAATCATATTTAAACCTTTATTTAACACATAGATTGGACCCTGACAGTTTCCGCCTGTCTTTGTCAGAGTGAATCAGGAAGTAATGGGGCTATTCTACACTAATCAGATCTCCGGGATGAGCCTTACCATCGGGTGTAGTTTAGTCACACGCCTCTTTTTCAAGGAGGGTATCATTCCCCTGCAGGGGATAGAGTATTCTGAGCTCCGTTGAAAAGGTGCTAGAAAAGAAAATTTAAAATTCAATGGACCTATAAAACTGATACAGACGACCCTAACAAATACATTTTCTGTGTGAACTCATACTTTCTCATCACTGTCGATGTCTAGAAAGTAATTAGTCTCAGTTTTATAACTAGAAAGATTGGCATGTTTATTTCTAGAAAATAATGGGACTAATCATTTATGTCTCGAAAATAATGAGTCATTCTTTTTCTGTATCGAAAGTAATAAGACTCAACAATTTACTGTCGATCATTTTGATTTTTATCTTTTTTAAAATTTGAAAATAAGTTATAAAAGGTATAAAATATTGAGGTTATTATTTATAATAAGCGATTTGAAATTTCCAAGTCTAAAATCCTAGAACTTAGAATGAAAGTTTAACTTAGCTAGCCTGGAAACTGCAGAGAGAGAGGGGGGGGGGAAAGAGAAAAAGAGAGAAAAATAGAGGGCGGAAAGGGAGAGACAAGGATACACGAAAGCGAGCAAAGAAAGACTGATTAAAGCAAATTGTAACAGCAATTGTAACAGAAGGACAAACAAAAAAAGCTAGAAAACAGAAATGGAAAGGGAAAACAACGATATGGATTACTTCATGCGACAAAAGGATTTGCTCCGTACGGCGTCAGTAAAATATATTTACCAACCCCTCTACAAGAGTAGGATGCGACACAAGGTCAATTTCTTAAGCGGAGTTTAACAGGTTTGAATTCAGTTTTCCTTCTCCTAGACCGGTTGCCTAACCAAGTTTAAAGATCCCAAACTGCCCGAATATTTACCCATAGCTGGAGGGAGAGTAGGATTCATACCTTTCCCAAGGGTATTAGCGCTAAGTGAAATTTAATTACCACGTCCAGGATTTGAACTCGGGCGACGAGTCCATTTCCCATGAATTTAACCATTACACCACGAGCGTCAGTAAAATATATGTGAATAAATCAGAACAATATATTTCAGATTAAAAGGCTAAAATTATGGAACATGAAAATAACAATTTTACCCATCAGTCGAACTACTGACTGATACACTTAAAAAATACATGCTGACACACAGAATACATTTTAAACAGCTTTAGAAATGCATACAGTGCCGAATAGAATAATAGACATCGCCTTTGTACAGAAAGAGATGAAACCGCCCAACCTATACTAAAAGAATACTCCAATCTGTCCCAAAAGAAATGCAAGAACGAGAGAACACTGGAAATGTTGGAAATGACTTGGATTTGTTCATAAAAAATGAGTGACAAATGCAGAAGTTGTTCTACAGAAAGAAGTGACATTCTATGAAATAGTCAATCTTTAAAAAAAAACATCACTCCGGTTCAAGAAAATTTAATTATCGTAAACAAAGTCATCTGTCAAACGGTTGTGGCCATTGTTCCGGTAGAATGTAAAAGGGAATTGAACGAAAGTGAAAAAGTAGAAAAATTTCGGGTTCTTTCAAAAGAACTTTAAAATGTTGAGGAACCTGAAGATGACAGTCTTATTCATCGTTATCGTTGCGTTTGGAACATCTTGAAGAGATTTCAAAACAAGAAAATAGGATTCGAAGAATTGGAAATCACAAATGAAATCTAAATGACAGCATTGCTAAATACCAATAAAACAACAGAAATGATCAAAAGGATGAGGAATAGAATTGATGTCCCTTGATCTGCATCGTGTTACCTCATCATGAAGCCATGAATATTCGATGTGTTCAAAAGAGGTGGGCGGTTTGATAGCTGGAGAAATACCAACAATAAAAGAATACTTATTTTGTGTTATATATTTTTGGATTGTTCCCAACAAGTTTAAACTGTAAGTTTAAATTGTTAGAACAAATTTTGCGAACAAAATAACCCAGTTATACTCTACGACACCACTAAGCTTTTTTGAAAAAAAAAAGAAAGAAAAGGAAAATAAAAAGGAAAAAAAGAAAATGCACTATAAAAGAAAAGAAGGAAAAAGAAAATGAAGAAAGAAAAGATAGAAAAAAGAAAGAAATATACATTAGAATGATAATGGAGATTCGCTTCCGGTTTTTTTCTGTAACAAAAATTACGCCACTGCTTACGTCACATTACCCCAAATCGTCATAACATAGAATAAATACACTCAAAATTTGAACATGCAACATTAGACAGTCCTCATTGTTTTTTTAAACAAGTTTTGATAAATACATGACTGGTATTATATATCTATATATAGTTTGTTTTATTTTAATACATATTTAAAGTTTACATTTCAAATTGTTTTATTTTTTAATCCTTTAATGAATTGATGATTTTACTTACTTAGGGTACAAACTCGCTGGCATTGAATTTTTTACTCCCACCCACTATGTCTCAAAAATATATTTTTACATCGCCTGGATGTCGTTTTTTGTACTAGTTAGAATAATATAATGAGTATTTCGTATTTTTCTAGTTTGACTCTTTTAACAGCTCCTAAATGTTTGTGGATAAGTGTTAACAATTCATAATTAATTCCGTTCTTTTTTAACCTTAGAACATCGTCGTCCAGAGATTTTTTTCAACACTGTTTAGATTTCAATATTGAGAAAAAATTATTGGAAAGTAAAAAAAAAAAAAAAAAATGCGCTCACATCTGTTTGGGAAGTGCAATATCATTTCAACTGTTCATTTTTTTTTAAACAAGAGAGTAGATTTATACGCAAGAGTTAAAACAGCTTGTCTTCCCGCAAAACACATATATCTATCCACTAATGTCATGAAATTCGTTAAGTTAATAGAAATATTGCAACACATGACATAGATTTTCTCATCAATCAATTCCCGCTGTTTTTAAATGTTGCAGCATATTATAAATAATGTATCCAATCTCGAAATATTTATATATATACATATATATAAATATATATACTTTGCTACCTTGACTAACGAATTTGATTCGTCCCACTCTTCACTTAATTTCCTCGTATATTAAATCAATTTTCCCATTAAAATAAACTGAAATCCCATGAATTCGTTACCGCCCCTCTCCACCAAAAAAGAACATAATTAATTTTGGTACGTTTTTTTTAATAAGAAATATAAGAATATGGTATGAAATATAATATAACAATTATGTTTTAACATTGCTATTTTTTATAAATAATATTTTTTCTTTGGGGTAAGAAATTTGTAATTTAAAATGATTTTAGTAAACTTATTAATATTAGCGTATTTGAAGCTCGCCCGTACCTCAAATTGTAGCTCACAAGACAGCAAAAAATCGACTTAGTGACACTAAGTCGATTTTTTGCTATCTTGTGAGCTCATAACTCGGAAAACTCATAAGTTTGTGCACCCGTAAATCAATGTATCACAATACACACACACACACACACACACACACACACACACACATATATATATATATATATTATATATATATATATATATATATGTGTGTGTGTGTGTGTGTGTTTAGAGTAATTTATTTAGATATATGATATGGTTACTAACGTGAATTCTCTCTTTCCCTTTACTCGTATTGAAAAGAATTGATATAAGATTGAAGTATAGGAATTGCCTAAGAGATAATGGCCCTCTACAAGAAAGTGAACTGTTTGCCAGAAAATTGGCGCGTTTTTAGAATAGTACAAAGTTGTTGTACATTAATGTAATACGGCTCTACACAAAGAGAAAGATTAATACACAAGTGTTCCCCTTTTGTTGTGTATTGTGTAAATTAGTTGCCTTTTTCTGCCTATTGTCCGTACCACATTTTCTTTTGTACTTTTTACCTGTGTTTGGGATGTTTGCTTTACTTTCAAATTCCTGTTGCCAACAGGCTTTTAAATGTCGGATAAAAGTCGCACACTTATTGAATAAAGACAGGGATGTTTCTCTACTTCCTGTTATTAGCTTTATTTATTTGGTTACTGTATTTATCGTTGTTCCTCGATTCTTCTCATGGATTCGACTGCTGCTTTGAAAGTCAGTAAGTTGTGTGGCTTTTAAAGACGGTTTAGTGGTAGGAAACGGTTTGTATGAACAGAATATAGTGTAAACTTTGGAGAAGCATTACGGTCACCTTTACAAAGAATATATAAACTCGATAGAACATTATAAGTAGGTGATAAACCTGACGCTCTTCTAACTCAAAGAAAGAAAAACAATCACAAAGTTTGATCTAGATAAAGACCATGTAAACGAAAGAAAAAAAAATTGTAAAATACAATATTTTGAATTAGCACAAATTTATCAATATCAGAAAAATAACGGAATCATTCGGATTCTTCAATTTATCTCCGATTTTAGAATGAAATATTAACAAATAAATTACATACATTTATCTGTAGCAAATTCCTTTGAAATGTAACGTTACGGGATGAGGAGAATAAAGTTGATAAAGAAGGAAAGAAGAACATTTACTCCCAAATCAAACAACGAAAACTGAGATAGAAAGAAAATCACAATTCCCTTTGTATCTGTATTCGGCAGAATTATACTGACAACAGATTATCAGCGATGCGAATTTGGTGTGTGGTTTGGTTTTTGGTTTGGTTTGTTTTACGGCATATCAACTTCAGTGGGTCATTTAATGCCGACAGAGTTTTGAAATAAATTCATTCTTAATGGAGAGTCAATTTTTTATAAGCACATTTTTTTATCTAACCCAAAGACGGGATCCTAACAAGTACTACAAAGTTGACCAGGCAGCAATGGTGATAAAGGGGCGGCACACATTCCCCAGACCTCCAAAACTGGAACCTCACCATCAGATAGAGATAAAAATCATTCCCAGGACATGAAGACCCTCAGCCACCGTCTTCTAGCACCAATATGATAAAAAGAATTGGAGCTTGCCCTAAGGGCAATAGGGTTGGGGCAATAATATAGGTGCTAGGGCTTGACGTGTCCAGCCGATTGATCTGAGACACCCCTCTAGCCTAAGTAAGGGCATAAGTGGAGTGTTGCATGTCATGGACTGTTCAGCCACCTGGGTTCCATCCTTAAGTATCACGGGTCGCCACCCACGGTCAACAGGTGGCCCTATTGGGGGAGTTTTAGCCCTCTGGAGAGGTGCAGTTGGTGTAATCTAACGTGCCAGGCGATAGGGCGGACGTTGGTATGTAAATCTTGGTACTAAGTACAAATAGTCAAGTCTCAATGTAAATCTAAGTTAGGTCTATTTGCACGATCAAACGTACTTTAATTGAAGTGGAAAACATATATTTATTTACTATGGTTAACGTAGATGTGTCACAAGGACAGAAGTACGGGGCGCTTAATTTGAATCGGACTCACTAACAATGATCTGCGAATCTAGCTTGCTAACCAATATACCACGTGAGTTGCCCAAGTGCAAAAACCTACACACAACCTCCGCATGAAAATGAACCCCATGTAACAAGTAAAATGTGGAGTGTGACTCATGCAGTCCTATTGACATTTTTAATAGAAATAACATGAAAATAAAAATGAACACAAGCAAGGCAGGTGTTTCCCAATCTCCAGACACTCTGTCCGAAGCCATTGGAAGGAAAGTACCCATGACTTTTTCTGCCATATGAAAGCAATCTGATCATCTCTGATAATTTTCTTCTTCATTGATAATAATCTTCAGGTGCTTTTTATAGTTTATTATTGAATCAGAAACTACATGCAATTAGGGTATTTAGTTAATACTCACAGGAAAAAATAATCATCATAAAACAGATTGTCATGCTGGACTGCAACATCGTAATAAGCAAGTTCGACCTCCAGTCGTGCTATTACATTAAATACCAGGTTAATACCCTTGGGAAAGGTATAAACCGTATCCTTCCCTCAGCGATGGGTTAAATAGTACTTATACAAGAAGTATTATTGGGGAGGCGTGTGGTGTACATACTTACCAGTCCCTGTTCATGAACGGGATGAGACACAATGTCAATTTTTTAGCGGAGTTTAACAGGTTTTAATTCAGAGTTCTCCTTCTCCTAGACTGGTAACCTAACCAAGTTTATAGAGCCCAGTCTGCCCTGCTATTTATGCATAACTGGAGGGAGAGCAGGTAGATGCATACCTTTCCTAAATGTATCAGCGCTATGAGGAGTGTGGTGTAAGAAAATGGGCTCGGTGACTCAAATTCAAATCATGGATGAGGCTGTTTGCATTTCACATGCCCTTAGGAAACGTATTCATCCAGCTATTCTCCTTTGACCTATGGTAAATAGTAAGGAAGACTGTGTCCTTTGATGTTTGTTTGGCAACAATTCTAGGTTAAGGAAAACTGAATTTAAGCCTGTTAAACTCCGCTTATAAATCGACCATGTGTCACATCCTAATAATGCAAACAAGTTGGGAAATATGTATAACAATGGTTTTGGCATTAAATAACTCACTAAGATTGATATACCATTAAACAAAGAAGCAATACCAAAAGAGATTGTTAATAATTTACAAATACAAACTTCAAAATAACCTGAACAACAAGCGTTCAGCGTACATATCCATTTACATCAATGTGTATGTATTTATATATTCAGAATCATGTAGACGATATTAACGTGGAAAGTAAGAGGAAACACTAACACCTTCAAATAAGTTAGTCAACAGTCTCAAGTGTTTTTTTTTTTTTGTAGACACTATTCGTGATTACACCATTAAGATAGTATACCAATAATAATATTAAACTCGGTTTCGTATGGCAGAACGCCAAGTACGAAAAGGATAATAGAAGAACGCTGTGTTGCCAGAAAAGTGTTTTAGCTAATTTCGGTAAAATTGTTACTCGAAACTCTGCTTTTAACCTAATTACAAACACTCTCTCTCTCTCTCTGACATCAGTATAAATATTTAAATCATTCTTCTCTCAAATTACTTCCTAGTAATTTGAAATAACACATATTACTCTCACAGAAGCCATAAATTGGTGTTCCTATTACCACAGGACTGTAAGTAATATTCTGTGTTATTGAATTAGCTAAAAAAGATTTTATCCTGGGGTGATTTTTAAATAAAACATGTGAGACATATAATCACAACAGCCAGTCTCATTAGCTGATTTATTTTGTTAAATGCCTAAAAAGTGTTCATTATATACTACTCGTGCTCAAAAACGTTTTTTAGAGTCTATGGTGTATGCTTTATTGTCATGCTCATACTATAATGGATATTGACGTAGAAAATGGACACAATGGCCCATGATTAAATCCTGGACGAGGCTGTTTGCATTTCAAATAGCACTAATGTCCTTAGAGAGGTTTTAAATCTAACTATTCTCCCTATAGCTATGGGTAAGACTGGGCTTTTTAACCTTATGACAGTCAGTATCATTATCAGGTCATTCTGGAAGCATGGATATCCACGATTCTCTCTCTCTCTCTCTCTCCCCTCTCTCTCTCTCTACCTTCCTCACCAACCCTCCTTATATAGACCGTCGCCTGTGTGATGTTCTCAGTGTATCCAGAATCTGCTCAGCGCTGATTGATTTAGGCTTTTGCTGGTCGGCCTACACTGGTTTGTCCAGAGTATGACGTGACTTATCAGTTAATCTTTGCTTCTCCATCAGTGTCCAGCATATCTTATTTGTGTGATAGAAGGAGGGTGGCCGTACAGCTGCTTTATTGTGGGATGCTGCTTCCTAGATTTGGTCAAGATACTACAAAGATATATGTTTGTGTGAATATCTCTGGGTATATGTGCATGGGCGTTGATGTGTATCTCATCATGTATGTGAAAGCACGGTTGTGTATGCAGTACGATAGGGATTTTATTACACACACACACACATACACACACACACACACATATATATATATATATATATATATATGCATATATATATATATATATATATATATATATATATACATATATATATGTGTGTGTGTGTGTGTAGATAAAAGTGTATGAAAACACACAATGTTCTTAAAATGAATATATTTTTTATATCATTTTCATTGCTATTATTGATTAATATTTCGATTTATATACTCATATATATATATATATATATATATATATATATATATATATATGTGTGTGTGTGTGTACAGGTATATAAATATTATATAACATATATATATATGTATGTATATATAAATATATATTTCTGTATATAGTAAATATAGATGTCATAGATATGTATACATGTATATCTTATATATACATATTTTTGTGTATATTAACATACACACTATATAAATATATATTTATAAATCAAATATAATTTCTATACATAAATCATAATGCATACAATTGTGTTTCTATATATATATTTAATATAAATGACACATATACATACATTTTATATATTCATATTTATATATAAATACATTCCTATATATTTTTGTATAAATTAGATATACGTGTTACATATATATACATATGCACATTTAAATGGCATATATATACATCTATCTATCTATCTCTCTCTCTCTCTCTTCTATATATATATATATATATATATATATATATATATGTGTGTGTGTGTGTGTGTGTGTGTGTGTGTGTGTGTTTATAAGGCCTGTGTATGTATTTGTGTACTTACGTGAGCATGTATGTGATTTATGTGTGCGAAAGCAATTTCTTTATGAATTTTTCTAGATCAATATTCTAACCAGCACAGTATATTCAAGAGAGAAGCGATATTCTGTCAACTCATTGAGTATCAACTATTAGTTTTGTAAGTTTTTTCTTCCTTGTTCCCTTTTTTCGTAAATCCACGAGTTTCCTGAAAACCATGCAAACAGTTCATCCATACATTCTATTCATAGATACCTAAGCATGTATTTTTTTATGATGTTATCCCTTTTATGTTGGACTCACTTCTCGTTATGTAATATCACTCTCACTTTCAATATCATACCTCTTTGTTGTGTGTGCAGTTTCTTTCAGGGCTAAAGCATTTGAATTTGTTGTCCTTCACCAAGAAAGTTAGCACCACTTGGGCTGTATTGTGAATCATGATGAGACTCAAATCTAGCGATCTGGTAGTATTATCATAAAAATCATAATATTTGATCTGTGGTCTGATCAAGTTTTCAAAAATAGTGATATCACATGAAATAATATATATATATATATATATATATATATATATTATATATATATATATATATATATATATATATATATATATAAGGTTTTTGGATGTTTGTTTATTTTGAAACGTTGCTGATAAAGTATATATTAAATTTTTATTTGAAGGCACTTACAACGCATGTATCGCATAAAATTCGATACTTTTTCTTATAGAAAATAAACTTGACAAGTGTAATCCCAGTAAAGGATGGCTCGATGTGTAGAATACCGTACAGACTGTTTCGACTTTATTAAGTCTCATCAGCGGTATATACTAACGATTTCCCTCCGACAGAAATCGAAACCGGGACTTCAGCAGACGCAGTGAAACACTGTCAAGTTTATTTTCTATAAGAAAAAGTATCGAATTTTATGCGATACATGCGTTGTAAGTGCCTTCAAATAAAAATTTAATATATACTTTATCAGCAACGTTTCTAAATAAACAAACATCCAAAAACCTTATTCACTTCGCCGAAGGGCATTCGGTCTGTTTGTTGTTATTATTCTCTCAATAGCGCCCCCTTACCTATTATGGTAGAGGCGCGTAGTATCGCTTGACAAGCTTAATTTCGCTAGGATGGTCAGCTGTGTACTGTGGCCGAGGCGATAAAAGTGTTTCACTAGTGTTTCACTGCGTCTGCTGAAGTCCCGGTTTCGATTTCTGTCGAGGGAAATCGTTAGTATATACGCTGATGAGACTTAATAAAGTCGAAACAGTCTGTACGGTATTCTACACATCGAGCCATCCTTTACTGGGATTACACTTGTCAAGTTTATTTTCTATAAGAAAAAGTATCGAATTTTATGCGATACATGCGTTGTAAGTGCCTTCAAATAAAAATTTTATATATATATAATATATATATATATCAAAACAACCGAAAATCTGGGGAAAACCAGCTGGTGTAATGTTTAGAGGCCCCGCTTGTCAGTTTGACAGTCAGGGTTCGAATCAAACACAAAGCAGTCTTCCTGTCTATAGCTCTGCTGATGAGGCCTAATAGGCTGAAATGTACATACATAGATTGATTTTTCGCGATTTTTTTAGCCTAACATTTGAATAGGTATGCCCGCCTAATTCATTAATTATTAATTAATTAATTTTCAAAATTAGGTACGACTTCAATTAAGCACATATTCTGCCCAAAACTGTCGGCTAAAAAAAGCCATATCAAACACTTTGTTTGTTTACTTCTCATATATATATATATATATATATATATATATATATATATATAGTATGAACAAAAAGTGATAAGACAAACAGGAATATTTCTTATATATTATTCATTCTCAACTAGTTTCGACCTAAGGTCATCGTCAGGAGAAGATTTCTTGTTTGAAGAAATTGTTTTTAGAGAGGTTTTTAAAAGGGACATTATAGATGAACTATATATATATATATATATATATATATATATATATATATATATATATACAAGGGTTGTTCAAAAGATTTTAAGAAAAAAGAAAATCCCCAATATATAAATTATGAAACTAAAAAAAAGAATTTTGAAGGTAGAGCACATACATAGGTGTACAAAAAAGCTAAACATAGACTAAATAGAGACCTGTACATATTTATCATAATACAGAACTCCTCTCACATAAATTCCTCTAAAGGATAAAAATTGCTTAGTGTCTTTGGCTTCCCCATCATATATATAACGGTCGCTTTTGAGTCGCATCGGGTAGTTCGGCCATAAAATATATCGCTCCTACGGACTTCTTATATCCAATAACACGGGTGACTTTGCATTCTGAGGCATGTGCCACACACATACACACACACACACACACACACACACACACACATATATATATATATATGTATATATATATTATACACTTAAACTAAAAATTATATATATATATGTATATATAAATATATTTTAGTTTATATATAAATGTACATGGATATAATGTCCACATCATGGGATTTGGTCTCTTTGTTTAATGGCATATCAACCTCCGTGGGTTATCTAATACCATAGCTATTCTTGTAGAAGAACGGGAGTCGTACTATTTAATCCATACCTGATGATACGAGGAGGTTCATAACTTTCCCAATAGTATTTTCCGAAAATGAACGTTTTGTTTGTTTTGTTTTGTTTTGTTTTACGGCATATCAACCAATATGGGTCATTTAATGACAGCAACGTCTTGAAAGATTCGTAGCGATAGTTTGGAAGAACATTTTTGAAACTCAATTTTTTTCTGTAAATAATTTTTTTATTTGACTCATAGATAACAGGCTAACAGGTACTACCACTCCGGGTCAGAGTGGCCCTGGAAGCAATGGGGATGAATGTGTGCTCCCCAATACCTGGAACTTCAGACTTTAACGTCATACCCAGGACATGAAGGTCCTGAGCCTACGCCTTCTAGCACCCACATGATAAAAAGGGTTGGGGCTTACCATAAGAGCAATAGAGCTGAAAAAATCATATAGGTGCTAGGGCTTGATGTGACCAGTCGATGGATCTCCGACAGGTGGACCAATGGGGACAGGGCTCTTACCTCTCTACAGAGGTACACTCTGTTTATTCTACAGCCCCACTAACGGGACTGGAAAATGAACATAATAGCGCGACTGGTGTTAAAACTCGCTTACTACGATATCACAGTCCAGTACGTTAGCCACTACACCACAGAAACTCTCTCTCCGCATTCCACGACCAGTGTCAGAAATCCGGCTGTTATGATTCTACTTGTTCGGGCAATGATCTCTTGGTGTTGGAAACCACAGGAAAAAACACGCTTTGTTTTTACCACGTCCTGCACGAAGACAAGAATACATTGTTGCTTCCTGTCTGAAGACAATAACACGCCTAGGGACGAGTGGCCGACATTACACTTTCTTTCCAGACGGAATTCCGTGATGTGAAGCTTTGTTCATAGGAACAATATACATATATTAAACTCTGATCCTCGGTATGCAGAACAATACTTAAATAATTGCTTTATTCTCTCACCATATTAAGTTCACATCTTCTTTCGCTTATATTCTTTCTCATATCTTTATTAGAATGGCTAATGTCAGAGAATGACTTGTTTGAAATCCTCACTAGGTTGGTTTGTTTCTTGCTTTGTTTTACGGCATATAAACCCTTTTCGGGCCATTTAATGCCAGATCAAGTCTTTTTTTTATAAACAAAGGACTCAAGTTGCTTTTTGTAACTTCTATTGCTTAAGTCAGGAGTGGGCAATTGTTTTGGCCAGGGGGTCACTTAAAGAGGGCCGTACTTAGCAGAAGTTTGCCCCTTCTAAAACTGATTATATTCATTAGTTAACATTAAATTTCATTTAACGAAGAGTGTAAATTGCATAACAATAAAATTAAAATAAAAACAATAGTGGTACACTATAATGAATTTATTTAGGTGAAAATTACACATCAGACAATGCGTGTAATCTAATGAGACAAATATAACCTCTCACAATTTTCTACAAATCTTGTGAAATGAGGAATGCCTGCAAGTTTATGTGAGTCACAGATGATCTATTTTGGTTCCTGTTAATTTTCACGCGCGCAAAAAAAAAAAAAAAAAAAAAAAAAAAAACAACAAGAAACTATGCAACGACAAGGATCCAAAATAATAAATATTTTTGCACCCTGAAGTTTTTCCTGAATTCTTCCACGGGCCGTGGAAAATACTGTGGTGCGCCGCAATGCTACTGGACTGTAAATTGCCCACACCTGTGTTAAATTATTAAATTGTTTACCGCACATCTCACGTATGCAGGTCAAACACAAGACCCTATTAATGTGGAACCACCCCAAACGGAAGCTCCATGGATGGCAGACACAAAAAATGTGTGGATCCCGTCGGCATTCCGTCTCAGGGGTGGGTAGAATATGCCGAATAGACTTCTTCAGAGGAGTAAGACACCTTTTCCGAATTAGGGCACCTATTGGCCGTAAGTGGTGACCATTAATGACAGGATTTTGGTAGATGAGCGGTCTATAAACCACCTACTAATCGGTCCTGTGACATGCATCTCCACATTGGCCCTTACTTGGACTAGACGGCTGGTCAAAAATGCCTTATGCAATCAATGGGTTGGTTTGGTCTAGCACTAGCACCTTTATGATTTTCCAGACCGTATTTTTCAAATTGTGCTTATGACAAACAACCAACCTTTTTTTATCATATATTTACTAGATGGCAGTGGACGTTGGTCAACCACCAGGATTTATTAATACAGTTAAGGAAAATTATTTCTACAAATTTATCAATACACATGAAGTTAATTAAAATTATTTCTAACAAGTTATCAATACACACGATGTTAATTAAAATATTTCTTAAAAAATCATATATATATATATATATATATATATATATATATATATATATATATATATATATTGGTTAGGAGGTTGATTTAGAAGGCTATCACAATGCAGGTGTAAAGAAAAAAAATACGGTAACAATGGTTTTGTGCGTAAACCTGTATTTTATTCTTAATAAAATACAGGTTAACACACAACACCATTGTTAGCGTATTATTATTTTTTTTCTTTACACCTGCATTGTGATAGCCTTCTAAATCAACCTTCTAACCAATATATACACAAAGCTCAAAACAAATTATAAAACTCTCTCTTATATATATATATATATATATATATATATATATATATATATATATATATATATATCAAGAAAAATTAAACAAACACAGGTTTAAATGGGTTAAGTGGTGAGTTTAAACCTGTGTTTTTTTCATTTTTCCTGATATATTACATACCGTCGGATTTACTTCCTTTCTTCACACACACACACACACACACACACACAGACACACACACACACATACACACATATATATATATATATATATATATATATATATATATATATATATATATATATATATATATATATATATAAAGGTCATTTAACCGAAAAACCAACTAACCAACACTTCCAAAATCAAATATCATTTTGATCACACATCTTTACTTATGTATATAAGCATGCACATATCGTTTTAGGAAATGAAATCATCGACCCGAGTTCAAATCATTGACGAGATTTTTTACATTTGACTTCTCAATAATGCTATTGAGAAAGCCATGCATCCAAGTATTCTACCTCCAGCTGTGGACTTTTTACCCTCGGTAAGTCAAGTGATCTTGGAGAAAGAACACTGAATTAAATCCAGTTATGAGAGAAAAAGAAGTAAAGATGGGAATTTGGTCTAGCAGGACAGCAAGGGAGTCTACCTACTTTTCACTAGCGCTAGACCAAGAACATTGTTTTTTTTTTGCATCTGATGTTGAGCGCCACACTAACTTTTACCCCCACCCTATTTTACTGTACAGATGCGCTGAGTAGACACAGGGACTGTATTTAACTGGGGATCTTTTGGTTCCCTGGGCGAGTGTTCTACCCATTAAATTGGCCATGTGGCGCATACTGTTGCATATACAGAGGCTGGAGTTTGTGTAAATATATAAAAATGACAAAGGAAAAGAAAACAGCAAAAAACGAAAACGGGAGAAAAAATATATCTTTTTTTTTTTAGATATCTAAAACAGAGAGATGAAAAGTAATGTTTGATCCACTGGATATATGACAAGTTTATTTTAAATTTTTGTTTTACAAGACGTGTTTGTGTATTATAATCTTGTTCTCATCAGTTATCATATATATGCTTTTATGCAAATCTTTGAATGGAGACCGGTGATACAAAACTAAGTTTTCTTTTGAAGGATGACACGAGAGGCTTGAAAGAAAAAAAGAAGGGCATCCACTGCATCACAAATTAATCAAGTACAATCCATCGGTGACAGCAAGAAAGATGAACTCACGCATTAAAAAGCAATGGACTCCAAATATTTTCCCTGAATATTTTTGAACAAAGAAAAATATTTAGAAATCCCAGAAATGTTTATAATTCATGATCCATGATGTTTACATCATTTTAAAGTTTTAACATCTATCTATTTTTCTACATAATCGTTATTACGATCGATATATTTGTAGGCACTATGGCAGATTTTGTATGCCTATGTCATACCACCTCACTGATATACATTGCGTTTCAAATCATTAAAGAAGTGACACTTTTACCTCCTATCCACACTACTGATTGAATGAATGAATTTAACGAAATTATCAGAGAATGATGACAACCTGTATATACAGCTATTCCGTAAAAATTGCAAGGTTCTACAAAAAGTAACAGAAGTTACGGTCATTTACCCAATTTACTTAAATTTTTCTTGTGTCAAATTATTAGTGAGGTGTAATAAAAACCCCAGTAAAAAAGAAAATAATACTTTTATTGTTTCATTTATAGATTTTATGGATACATACATTAACTAAGATAAAATTAAATTGAAATAAAAAAGTAAAAAGAATTCAAAAATGATAGTGAAGTTAGTTAATATGAGATATGTGATCCTTTTTTAAAAATGACTTGGAAAAGGCGCCGGTCCATTGAACATGTCAATTTCTGGATCTCCACTCATGTAATTTCACGTGATACGTTGACTATTTCCTGCCACAAATCACCTTTGCTTCTAAATTGGCATTCATTCTCATAAACACGTCGCTTCAGAATGCTCTACAAGTTTTCAATTGGGTTTAAGTCTGGAGAATTGTCCGGCCAGTTCATCTTCCGTGGTCCACAGAAGCCTAATTTTCGTAGGTACTCCGTAGTTTTATGCGCTAATGCGAAGGAGCATTATCTTGCATGAATATGATGGTTCTCCTGAAGGTTATTCTCTGCCTTTTTAGCCAAGATTCTATGTGTTCTTTCAGGAAGACTATATAACCATGATACGTCCAATAATACCTGTCCAAATCATAATACCTCCTCCTCCTTGTTGGCGTCTAAAGCGATGATGAGGATCTCGTCCATTTACAACCCAACCTTTGCTCCAGCCATCAGGCCCATTAAGTGTTGCACGAGTTTCATCTGTGAACAGTACTTTTGAAAAATCGACCTTCATGTTCTACTTTGCCATTTAAAACGTATTTGTATGTGTATTTTTGTCAATCAAGGCTTTGTCACTGGTCTCAATGATGACCCGACCTTTTTCAGAAGACGACAGCGAGTACTTTTGGGCACTGTTGCTTCTCCAATGCTTTTGAAAAGTTCTCTACTCGTCAGGCCTAGGTTATTTTCAGCTTCACGTTTCATTCTTGAAAAAGAACGTCGGAACTACTGAATACGTCAGACTTTAGATTGACAATAAAAATGTATATAAGACTTCCAATATCGATTTCTATCATCATGTATTGTAAATTCCTTCTTTTACTGATTTATTGGCGCATTTATGGAGGATAAATATTTGACAACATACACTCAGCCATAGAAGGTTAGATTCAGGACAAGGACGCACTCAGACTCTAAATAGTTAATCCGTTCAAACATTCTGAAGTGATCGTATAATCCCCGTTTTTATTTTTGTCAATGAACACACAAAGAATGAATAAGACTAGCAACATCTCCATCAATAAATCGAATAAACGTGACGTAGAAGATGAGACTTAAGAATAGTATCAGATTGCATCCTTGCTTCGGCTGATCAATTTTAAGGACTTCTTCAGATTCATAATTGCTATAAAAAATACCTTTTCAAAAGCAGTATTCATTTATCATTTAATGAAGGTTAGATATCAAAAACAAGAACGTATCATAAATGATTTTATTACAAGAAAGTATTACAAATGTTATTATACCAAGCCGGTATTAGAAAAAGTATTATAATAATAATGTATTAAAAATGGTTTATAGCAAGAATAGCTTGCTGTATTGACATTTAACGAGGGAAAATGAAAAAACATCATTTAAATAACTTAACTCTTTTATTCAAATGTTTCTTTTTTATTGGGCTAGCTTTTTTAGGGATGTTTTTTTTAATACTTTTTATATATATATATATATATATATATATATATATATATATATAGAGAGAGAGAGAGAGAGAAGAGAGAGAGAGGGAGAAGGGAGGGAGAGAGAGAGAGAGGAGGGAGATAGAGATAGAGGGAGAGAGACAGGAGAAGAGGAGAGAGAGAGAGAGAAATTTAATGATTAATAGAATAAAACGAAGTATTTTTGCCGATTCTCGATGGAAAATAATTATTTCCAGTTTCAGCAACACAATTCTTCAGATTTGTTACATTATATTCTTAAAGATCAAAGATGTCTCTAATAGAATAGAATTCTCTTGCAGATAAAATACTCCCATGCAATAACCACAAGTTGCGTTCTAATAGTACTTGTATCTGTGTCGACCTATTTATTGTACGTTATATACCTTAGTGTTCAAGAGATTATTACTGTATACGTTTACTTACATATACATATTTATTATGGTCGGTCTAGCGGGTTAACAAGGGGATACATCCCTAAAGCTCCCAACTTGGTATGTTTTCTTCTATACCTCAGCAGCATCTAACTAATTAATAGTATTAACTATCCAGGTCCAAGAAATTTACTTATATTTAACGTTCATTGTTTTCTCTATTTATTATTATTATCATCATCATTATTATTATTTTTGTTGTTATTATTATTATTATTATTATTATTATTATTATTATTATTATTATTAGAGAGTTTTTCACACCAGCGTTGGATAATGGTATTTCACTGGAGTCTGAGTGATAACAAGTCTCCTCATGTCTGCAGGACTCCTCTGAGTATTCTAGCAGATTGCAGCATTGCAGTCTTTTGGATGGTCTCAATTCTTCCTCTGATTTCCTGATTCTTCAGTCTTTGTCCAAGATTTTTGATACCGTTCCAAGTGCACCAACTACAATTGGTATCACTTTGACCTTCATATTTCATATATTTTTTCAATTCTCTGGCAAGGTCCAGGTATTTGTCTATTTTTTCGTTTTCCTTCATCTTCACCCTGTGGTGTACTGGACCTGCAAAATCCACTAGTTGACAAGTTCTATCTTTTTTATTAATCAACATCAAGTCTGATCTCCTGGCTGGGATAAAGTGATCTGTTTTTATTTCGAACTCGCAGATAAGTTTATGCGTTTCCTTCTCAAGAACAGATTATGGTTTATGCATATACCATTTTGTTGTATTCACACAAATTAATTTTGTCCATAATTCCCAGGGGATCACCTTCCCAACCCAGTCGTGCCTAGGTTTGTATTCCCGTTGAGCTAGTTTGTTACATTCCTTGTTACATTGCTTAATACATGGTTTACAGTCTCATCTCTGTCACCGCATAGTCTACATTTACTGTTTTGTTGGGTCTTATCAATTTTTGATTTCATATAGTTTGTCTTTATGGCACTATTTTGTGGAGTGACACTTTTACCTCCTATCCACACTACTGATTGAATGAATGAATTTAACGAAATTATCAGAGAATGATGACAACCTGTATATACAGCTATTCCGTAAAAATTGCAAGGTTCTACAAAAAGTAACAGAAGTTACGATCATTTACCCCATTTACTTAAATTTTTCTTGTGTCAAATTATTAGTGAGGTGTATAAAAACCCCAGTAAAAAGAAAATAATACTTTTATTGTTTCATTTATAGATTTTATGGATAATACATAACTAAGATAAAATTAAATTGAATAAAAAAAAGTAAAAAGAATTCAAAAATGATAGTGAAGTTAGTTAATATGAGATATGTGATCCTTTTTTAAAAATGACTTGGAAAAGGCGCCGGTCCATTGAACATGTCAATTTCTGGATCTCCATATGTAATTTCACGTGATACGTTGACATTTCCTGCCACAATCACCTTTGCTTCTAAATTGGCATTCATTCTCTAAACACGTCGCTTCAGAATGCTCTACAAGTTTTCAATTGGGTTTAAGTCTGGAGAATTGTCCGGCCAGTTCATCTTCCGTGGTCCACAGAAAGCCTAATTTTCGTAGGTACTCCGTAGTTTTATGCGCTAATGCGAAGGAGCATTATCTTGCATGAATATGATGGTTCTCCTGAAGGTTATCTCTGCCTTTTAGCCAAGATTCTATGTGTTCTTTCAGGAAGACTATATAACATGATACGTCATAATTTTCACGGCGCGCAAAAAAAAAAAAAAAAAAAAAAAAAAACAACAAGAAACTATGCAACGACAAGGATCCAAAATAATAAATATTTTTGCACCCTGAAGTTTTTCCTGAATGCTTCCACGGGCCGTAGAAAATACTGTGGTGCGCCGCAATGCTACTGGACTGTAAATTGCCCACACCTGTGTTAAATTATTAAATTGTTTACCGCACATCTCACGTATGCAGGTCAAACACAAGACCCTATTAATGTGGAACCAGCCCAAACGGAAGCTCCATGGATGGCAGACACAAAAAATGTGTGGATCCCGTCGGCATTCCGTTTCAGGGGTGGGTAGAATATGCCGAATAGACTTCTTCAGAGGAGTAAGACCCCTTTTCCGAATTAGGGCACCTATTGGCCTTAAGTGGTGACCATTAATGACAGGTAGATGAGCGGTCTATAAACCACCTACTAAGCGGTCCCGTGACATGCATCTCCACATTGGCCCTTACTTGGACTAGACGGCTGGTCGAAAATGTCTTATGCAATCAATGGGTTGGTTTGGTCTAGCACTAGCACCTTTATGATTTTCCCGACCGTATTTTTCAAATTGTGCTTATGACAAACAACCAACCTTTTTTATCATATATTTACTAGATGGCTGTGGACGTGGGTCAACCACCAGGATTTATTAATACAGTTAAGGAAAATTATTTCTACAAATTTATCAATACACATGAAGTTAATTAAAATTATTTCTAACAAGTTATCAATACACACGATGTTAATTAAAATATTTCTTAAAAAAACATATATATATATATATATATATATATATATTTTGGTTAGGAGGTTGATTTAGAAGGCTATCACAATGCAGGTGTAAAGAAAAAAAAATACGGTAACAATGGTGTTGTGCGTTAACCTGTATTTTATTAAGAATAAAATACAGGTTAACACACAACACCATTGTTAGCGTATTATTATTATTTTTCTTTACACCTGCATTGTGATAGCCTTCTAAATCAACCTTCTAACCAATATATACACAAAGCTCAAAGCAAATTATAAAACTCTCTCTCTTATATATATATATATATATATATATATATATATATATATATATATATATATATATATATATATATATATATATATATCAAGAAAAATGAAACAAATACAGGTTTAAATGGGTTAAGTGGTGAGTTTAAACCTGTGTTTTTTCATTTTTCCTGATATATTACATACCGTCGGATTTACTTCCTTTCTTCACACAGACACACACCACACACACAACACACACACACACACACACACACATATATATATATATATATATATATATATATATATATATATATATATAAAGGTCATTTAACCGAAAAACCAACTAACCAACACTTCCAAAATCAAATATCATTTTGATCACACATCTTTACTTATGTATATAAGCATGCACATATCGTTTTAGGAAATGAAATCATCGACCCGAGTTCAAATCATTGACGAGATTTTTTGCATTTGACTTCTCAATAATTCTATTGAGAAAGCCATGCATCCAAGTATTCTACCTCCAGCTGTGGACTTTTTACCCTTGGTAAGTCAAGTGATCTTGGAGAAAGAACACTGAATTAAATCCAGTTATGAGAGAAAAAGAAGTAAAGATGGGAATTTGGTCTATTATCAATATTAGCAGGACAGCAAGGGAGTCTACCTACTTTTCACTAGCGCTAGACCAAGAACATTGTTTTTTTTTGCATCTGATGTTGAGCGCCACACTAACTTTTACCCCCACCCCATTTTACTGTACAGATGCGCTGAGTAGACACAGGGACTGTATTTAACTGGGGATCTTTTGGTTCCCTGGGCGAGTGTTCTACCCATTAAATTGGCCATGTGGCGCATACTGTTACATATACAGAGGCTGGAGTTTGTGTAAATATATAAAAATGACAAAGGTAAAGAAAACAGCAAAAAACGAAAACGGGAGAAAAAATATATCTTTTTTTTTTAGATATCTAAAACAGAGAGATGAAAAGTAATGTTTGATCCACTGGATATATGACAAGTTTATTTTAATTTTTTGTTTTACAAGACGTGTTTGTGTATTATAATCTTGTTCTCATCAGTTATCATATATATGCTTTTATGCAAATCTTTGAATGGAGACCGGTGATACAAAACTAAGATTTCTTTTGAAGGATGACACGAGAGGCTTGAAAGAAAAAAAGAAGGGCATCCACTGCATCACAAATTAATCAAGTACAATCCATCGGTGACAGCAAGAAAGATGAACTCACGCATTAAAAAGCAATGGACTCCAAATATTTAGAAATCCCAGAAATGTTTATAATTCATGAGCCATGATGTTTACATCATTTTAAAGTTTTAACATCTATCTATTTTTCTACATAATCGTTATTACGATCGATATATTTGTAGGCACTATGGCAGATTTTGTATGCCTGTCATACCACCTCACTGATATACATTGCGTTTCAAATCATTAAAGAAGTGACACTTTTCCCTCCTATCCACACTACTGATTGAATGAATGAATTTAACGAAATTATCAGAGAATGATGACAACCTGTATATACAGCTATTCCGTAAAAATTGCAAGGTTCTACAAAAAGTAACAGAAGTTACGATCATTTACCTAATTTATTTAAATTTTTCTTGTGTCAAATTATTAGTGAGGTGTTATAACAACCCCGGTAAAAAGAAAATAATACTTTTATTGTTTCATTTATAGATTTTATGGATACGTAGAGTAACTAAGATAAAATTAAATTGAAATAAAAAAGTAAAAAGAATTCAAACATGATAGTGAAGTTAGTTAATATGAGATATGTGATCCTTTTTTAAAAATGACTTGGAAAAGGCGCCGGTCCATTGAACATGTCAATTTCTGGATCTCCTTTGATGTAATTTCACGTGATACGTTGACTATTTCCTGCCACAAGTCAGCTTTGCTTCTAAATTGGCGTCCATTCTCATAAACACATCGCTTCAGAATGCTCCACAAGTTTTCAATTGGGTTTAACTCTGGAGAATTGGCCATCCAGTTCATCTTCCGAGGTCCACAGAAGCCTAATTTTCGCAGGTACTCCGTAGTTTTATGCGCTAATGCGAAGGAGTATTATCTTGCATGAATATGATGGTTCTCCTGATGGTGATTCTCTGCCTTTCTAGCCAAGATTCCATGTGCTCTTTGACGAAGGCTATATAAGCATCTGCGGTTATTTTCGTACCGCCAGGCACTCTCCACGGACCAACCATGATACCTCCAATAATACCAACCCAAATCATAATACCTCCTCCTCCTTGTTGGTGTCTAAAGCAATGATGAGGATCTCGTCCATTTACAACCCAACCTTTGCTCCAGCCATCAGGGCCATCAAGTGTTGCATGAGTTTCATCTGTGAACAGTACTTTTGAGAAATCGACCTTCATGTTCTCCTTTGCCCATTTCAAACGTATTTGCATGTGTATTTTTGTCAATCGAGGCTTTGTCACTGGTCTCACTGACCCGACCTTTTTCAGAAGATGACAGCAAGTACTTCCGGGTACTGTTACATGTTCAATGCTTCTGAAAAGTTCTCCACTCGTCAGACCTAGGTTATTTTCAGCTTCACGTTACATTCGTGACAAAGAACGTCGGTACTACTGAATACGTCAGACTTTAGATTGACAATAAAAATGTATGTAAGATTTCCAATATCGATTTCTATCATCATATATTGTAAATTCCTTTTTTTACTGATTTATTGGCACATTTATGGAGGATAAATATTTGACAACATACACTCAGTCAAAGAAAGTTAGATTCAGGACAAGGACGCACTCAGACTCTAAATAGTTAATCCGTTCAAACATTCTGAAGTGATCGTATAATCCCCGTTTTCATTTTGGTCAATGAACAAACAAAGAATGAATAACTATAAGACTAGCAAAATCCCCATCAATGTCGAATAAGCGTGACGTAGAAGATGAGAATAGTATCAGATTGAATCCTTGCTTCGACTGATCTATTTTAAGGACTTCTTCAGATTCATGATTGCTATGAAAAATACCTTTTTTTTCCTATGGTTTAATTAGAAAAAAAACAGTATTCATTTACCATTTTATGAAGGTTAGATATCAAAAACAGGAACGTATCATTGATGATTTTATAACAAGAAAGTATTACAAATGTTATTATAGCAAATATAGAATATTAGAAAAAGTATTATAACAATAATGTATTACAAATGGTTTATAGCAAGAATAGCTTGCTGTATTGACATTTGACGAGGGAAAATGAAAAAAAATCATTTAAATAACTTAAATCTTTTATTCAAATGTTTCTTTTTTATACTTTTGATATATATATATATATATATATATACATTTTCTTTTTTGATTTTTTTTTAGAAGCATTGTTGATAAAGTATATATTATTATTTATATTTTTGCTTGAAGGCAATTAAAATGTGGATATCGTATAAAATTCGATAATCATAGAAAATAACCATGACAAGTGAACTTCGCAAACGATCATGCGATGCTAGAACATCGTACCCCTCCGACAGATATCGAAACCGGATTTCTGTCTGAGAGAAATCATTAGTATACATCGCTGATGAGACTTAATAAAGTTGAAACAGACTGTACGATGTTCTAGCGTCGCATAATCGTTTGCCAAATTCACTTGTCATGGTTATTTTCTATAATCATCAAATTTTATACGATATACGCATTGTAATTGCCTTCAAGCAAATAATAATATAATATATATATATATATATATATATATATATATAGAGAGAGAGAGAGAGGGGGGAGAGGAGAGGGAGAGAGAGAGAGTAATTTAATAATGAATAGAATAAAACGAAGTATGTTGCCGATTCTCGATGGAAAAAAATATTTTCATTTTCAGCAACACACTTCTTCACATTTGTTACATTATATTCTTAAAAATCAAAGAGGTCTCTAATAGAATCGAATTCTCTTGCAGATAAAATACTCCCATGTAATAACCACAAGTTGCGTTCTAATAGTACTTGTATCTGTGTCGACCTATTTATTGTACGTTATATACCTTAGTGTTCAAGAGATTATTACTGTATACGTTTACTTACATATACATATTTATTATGGTCGGTCCAGCGGGTTAACAAGGGGATAAATCCATAAAGCTCCCAACTTGGTATGTTTTCATCAATACCTCAGCAACATCTAATTAATTAATAGTATTAACTATCCAGGTCCAAGAAATTTACTTATATTTAACGTTCATTGTTTTCTCTAATTATTATTATTATTATTATTATTATTATTATTATTATAGAGATTTTCACACCAGCCTTGGATAATGGTGTTTCACTGGAGTCTGAGTGATAACACGTCTCCTCAGGTCTGCAGGACTCTTCTGAGTATTCTAGCAGATTGCAGCATTGCAGTCTTCTGGATGATCTCAATTCTTCCTCTGATTTCCTGATTCTCCAGTCTTTTTTCCAACCTTTTTGGTACCCTTCCAAGTGTACCAACTACAATAGGTATCACTTTGACCTTCATATTCCATATATTTTTCAATTCTCTGGCAAGATCC
>CM042144.1:99595998-99628498 GCA_023376005.1 Doryteuthis pealeii | reverse complement strand
TTTTTTTAAATGTCATAACTAGACTGCTTCAGTTGCTGTGATCTTTTGAAAAACAAATATTATCTCGAAAATTCAAGAATACTGGTTAAAACACAACATCATTGTTACCATATTATTATTTTTTCTTTACACCTGCATTGTGATAGCATTCTAAATCAACGTACTAACCAATATATATATATATATATATATATATATATATATATAATATATATATATATATATATATACTGTCTGTGTGCTAATATGTATATGTATACAAATAAATGTTTTTATGTGTATCTATGTATGTGAATAACAAAATGGACACACTCGTCGATTTCGACGCATGAGCGTTCATCCAATGAACAACCGACAGTAGTTTGCTTATAGTGTTAAAGAGCCATATTTTCCCTACAATTTTACCGATAGCTGTAGGGTGAATATATGGATTCATCTATTTCCCAAGTCTATAGTATAGTACTATATGAAATGCAAACAGCCCACTAGGATTTGAACTCTGGTCAACGAGTCCAATTCCTACGACTGTAACCATTATGCCACGCGCCTCTATAGTATGTTAATATATGTATACACACACACAAACACACACATATATATATATATATATATACATATATTTATACATATATGTATGTGTAAATAAGTACATATATATCTACCTATATATATATATATATATGTGTGCGTGTCGATTTCGACGCATGAGCGTTCATCCAATGAACAACCGACAGTAGTTTGCTTATAGTGTTAAAGAGCCATATTTTCCCTACAATTTTACCGATAGCTGTAGGGAGAATATATGGATTCATCTATTTCCCAAGTCTATTAGTACTATATGAAATGCAAACAGCCCACTAGGATTTGAACTCTGGTCAACGAGTCCAATTCCTACGACTGTAACCATTATGCCACGAGCCTCTATAGTATGTTAATATATGTATACACACACACAAACACACATATATATATATATATACATATATTTATACATATATGTATGTGTAAATAAGTACATATATATCTACATATATATATATATATATATGTGCGTGTAGGTATATACATAAATGTATGTATGTATATATATATATATATATTATATATATATATATATATATGTGTGTATATATATATATATATATATATATATATATATATATATATTTATACATATATACACATACATATGTATGCATACATATATAGATATGTATATATATTCATGTATATATGTATGCATATACATGTATGTGACTTTATATATACATATATATATATATATACATGTTTATGTATGTTTATATATGTGTATATATATATGTATATAAACTGACGGACCATATTACCTAACACACACAACACACATACACACACAGACACACGCACACGCACACACACACAACACACACACATATATATATATATATATGTATGTTATGTGTGTGTGTGTGTGTGTGTGTGTGTGTGTGTGTGTGTGTGTGTGTGTGTTACTTTCTTGTATCGGCCGTTTTTCTTTTTCTTTTCCTGTAAAAATTCATACCATTATGCTCTGTGGATGATGAGAGGTTTACACTCGGCCTTCTATCATTGTTTTATTTTACTTTTTAAATAATTTGTATTTAGAATCCATCAATATATACATATTTTCTCATCGAAACACTTGTCAGCATTTATTAAATTATATTTCATCCATACTAATATATTTATGTTTTTCTATTTATCTTTCTCAACATTTGTCTGATTTATTTCTATTTTCTTTACTTACACATATGCAGGTGTTTTTTTTTTCATGTATAACTCTGAGTCAATATTATTATATGTATTTATTCAGTTCCGCACGAGGTCAAAATGTAACACAGGGCTGGTTTTGTGATGAGGTGCACCACAGCAATGAAGCACGTTTTGTCGGTATTACCACGCAGGGGTTCTTTAAACCCAGCACTTATCACTTTGGGGAAGTAATCCTCATGGAAGTAATTTGATTGATATCTTAGCACATGACACGGTTATTTTTGTATATTTCGGTATCCCTCAAATACATTCTAGCATATTTTCTTTTGATATTTTTCACACTTGGAATTGTATCCCTTTTTAAAGGAAAAAAAAGCTTGCCATGTATCTTATACTGTCAATTCTCCCAGAATATTCATGTACAGAGAATTCACCTTCAATATTAAGATCTCCGCATATATACTCCACTGCATGGCTCTCGATACTCTAATATGAAAGCGAGTCATGGGTGTTCTATCATAGACACCTGAAGAAACTGGAGGCATTCCACACCAACTGCCTCCAACGCGTACTGGGTGTTAAGTAGGGGCACGTACACCCACTCAGAAATTCGAAGCAGAAAACGCATTGAACCAATTGAGACCATCATACCGCAACGCCAACGCCGATGGTTGGGTCACACCTTCGGCATGCCTGCAGACAGACTCCCTCGTAAAGTACTTTTTGGTGAACTCGCTGAAGGTACTCGAAGTGCAGGAGGCCCCAAAATCGGTTCAAAGACGACACTGAAAAATGCGCCATTACACTCTCAAGCCTAAAAGAATGGCTTCCACCGTACAAGGTTGGAGAGACACGTGCCGCACAGGAGCTGAGTGACTTAATATCGAACAGCGTTAACGTCTTCGTCATCATGCACCACAAAATACAGATGGAAATTTTCATTTTAATGTGTTTAGCCGCATCTGCATGTTTAGAATTGGACTAATCAGCCACAAGTTGGTCTACAACTGATTAACAACATGGAGTGATGTCATCGTCGTCTGAGACGGAATTCTAAAAGGAAAGGAAAGTATGGGGCACCCAATGAGAAACGAACTCTAAAACAATGTTCTGCAAAACTTGCTTGCTAACCATTACACCACGTAAGATTCCCAGGATAGGTAGATATATAAACTTGATTTTTAGAATCCGTGGTGAGTGTCCCAATGGTGCATTGGATAATGTGGTGGAAGACGACATCGTAGTATGCGTGTTCGAACAACAGTCACATTATTAAGTTTACTTTCGGACTAATACCACTCAGTAATGGCTTAAATAGTACTACTACTGTTCTTTTCTACAAATATGGTTTTGGTATTAAATCACCCACGATGATCGATATGCCATTAAATAATGAAATCAAACAAAACCTACATAAGATTAATTATTTCAAATGTCGATTTTCCCAGAAGGCATTCCTTTACAGCTTTGGTGATTTACAGCTTTTTCTCTCTTTACCGTTTTTGGTTTTATGCTAAACTACTCTAGAATTATTAAACGATTAACCTTGAACACATCAGACGATGAGAAGATATGTTAGGCGCATGTAATTTGACGTTCATTCAAAGCCTGAAGTTAACGTTCTTTGGCAAAGAGCCTCTGTATCATTCGCAAGTATATCCACTCAAGATTGAAGTAACACTTCTCTGAGTGGGTCAGAGATCAGCAGATTGCGAGCAATGAGAACTTGACATGACTGCGTGTGTTCTATTTACGTTTTGATTGCCTGTTATAAATAAATGCAGATTAGCAGTTTTTCAGAGAAGTCGTGTGAAAATATCTTCGACGATTAGTCATCAACTTCTATTATTAGTCTCTAAGTCAAGTAGCAATTTGCAAAACCGCGGGGATTTATAGCTGAAGGGCTGATTGTTACGAATTAGCATCATCGCCCAGAAACGCGTGATATCTTCTGATTTAAGTTTTGGATTCAAAGCCAAATGAAAAAAAATGAAGAAAAGATTAGTGTGTTGCTTTAAGCCCCTATATAGGGGGAAACATTTCTGACATGAAAAATAATATGTATTACTTTGTTTTTAAACAATCCAAGCAACAACCACACCCACACCCCGAACAAGGCTAAATGACAATTTCAATTCAATTCGATTCTCACTGCGTGCCTTATACGTAAACTTCGTGCTATGGAGGCAGCTAGTGTAATGGTTACCGTCGTATGATATGAACATGTTGACAGGAGTTCAAATCCTGGACTTGATACCCTTCCGAAAGGTATGAAACCAATTATTTTCCCTCCGCTAATTGTAAATAGTAGATAAGACTAGGCTCTTTAAACAGCCAGTCTAGTAAAAGTTAAAATTTTGTCTCTTCGTGCGTATGGTTAAGCTGTTATCGTTGAAATGTATGAGAAAATTTTGTGTACATAAAAATATGTCTCCGTGTTCTTCATTAAATAAGATCAAAGATGCAACTCAGAACCAGAGACATAATCGCGAGAAAGTGATACAACTTCCTACGACGAATGATGACAGTGAATCTAAGCAGAAGACTATCCGACAGCATTTGGGGATCAGAGAGATCCTCTTCACAACTGTCGAAATTCTACACAATATATATATATATATAAAGTTGTTAAAGTTTCATGATATCCATCACAGACACATACATACATAAACAAACATACATATCTTGATCATAGATTTTTCCTCCCACCCTATCTCTCTTTCTCTCTCTCTCTCTCTCTCTCTCTCTCTCTCACTCTCTCTCTCTCTCTGTATGTATGTTCCGACACCGTTTTGCTGATCAAGTGATTGTTAATCATTTTTTCTGATATATATATATATATATATATATATATATATATACTTTGGTGCGGTACCAAGTTTCTTGGTACAAGGTGATTCTAGGCGGGTCCTAATTCTCTACCAGTAGTTTGTTGTAGAGTTCATGTTCCGTACGAGAGCTCAATGTTTAAATAATGTAAACAGAGCAAAGTTATTTGAAAATAAAAAAGGCCTTAAATACCATGGGTATTGTGGTTATGGACCATTTCCACTCGTGAGTATGCCCACGAGCTTATTCAGACAACTGATATCTTTTATTTAGACAGGCACATGGCCAAACCCATCTTAAATTCATACATTTACCCGGTCTCAAAGGGTGATCGTATTGCATTTTTTCTTTTCGAGTAAACTCAGATACCCCCACCTGCGGAGAAAAAAAGACATACCTCCCTGCAACCCACTTGACCCACTTAGAGTGAAAGGGCATCAAGGCCATAAATAGAAGTAGAATTCTGTGGGTCAGTCAAACTCAACTAAGGAATTTACCACCAGACTGAGCAGACACATAAAAAAAAACACTGCCAACCATGCAAAGGAAAAAAGAGAAGGGGAAAGGAAAATTTCCACCAATAAAAAATACACTCGAAAAGAAAAAATGCAATGCGATCACCCCTTGAGGCGGGGAAAATGTATGAATATAAGATGAGTTTGGCCATGTGCCTGTCTAAATAAAAGATATCAGTTGTCTGAATAAGCTCGTGGGCATACTCACGAGTGGAAATGGTCAATAACCACGATACCCATGGTATTTAAGGCCTTTTTATTCACAAATATATATATATATATATATATATTATATATATATATATATATATATATATATAGTCAAATGGTATAGTCAGATATGAGTATTTTGGATTGGAGAATGGAAAATAAAATGGTTGATTATAAGTGTAATAACCATATTTATTTGCTTTGAGATACTATAGTTTGTTACCATAGGTTTCAAACCAGTATATTACCCGCTTATTATTAGTACAGAGCACCTTTTTCCCAAGACACCTTTTCCTGGTGATAAACTGTCTAAACGCTGCTTTGAAATCAATTGTAACATACATACATATATATATATATATATATATATATATATATATATATATATATATATATATATATAGCGATTCTTAGTGTTGCTAGATGGACTATCTGAGAGGCTCGATCCTATCAATCGGCTGATCATGTCAAGCTAATATGATTATGTATCGACCATATTCTTCAAATTGCTTTATGCCAATTCCCCAACCTTTTATGTTAAGGTGCTGAGAGATAAGTTCCAGCGTAATAATACATTAACTGATTATATATACCCATATATTCATACACATGAAGTTATTTAACATTTTTTCTACACACTAAAACAAATATATACTTTTTAAACGTTGCATTACATAACCCGAAAGTGTTGATATGCCATTTAACACAAAGCAACCAATCATTGGTCTTGCATTTAACAAGTAATTAACAGGAGCTTGAATACATTATCTCCTAATTCCTCATGTGTTTAAACAACGTCAGCAGATGTTTGGTAACCAGCTGTGTTTCTTTTTAATTGCTCCATATAGCAAAAGAACTACAGTATGACAAACATGTCACAGTGTCGGTGTGTCACTGTTATATGAGGAACTAAATCAGAGTTGTCACCTTTTTACGGTGACGTTCGCCGGTTTGTGTTTCTGTAAGGGCCCGACTGATATAGGCCAGTGGTTGACCTTCTTGCAGCAGTGCCGTTCCCAAGCCCTTCTCACTTGCATCGCATTGGATGACTAGAGGTTTCCTGTGATCGTATTACCTCAACACAGGTGCTTCACTCACCATTTTTTTATTTCCTCAAATGCTTCTTCATGGTTGTTCCTGTCTGACCATTCGATCAACTACAATTCACCTGTTTTGTTCGCGTTTATATACTTCTACTACAGGGCGAAACAGAAACCGGCGAACGTCACCGTAAAACGGTGACAACTCTGATTTAGTTCCTCATGCAACAGTCACTAAATGTTTCTATGCAGGGAGATCTTCCCATTTCTCCATAATCGACCCTTGATGAATATTTACGGATGCTGAAAATGAATACGAGCATAGAAAGGCGCTAGGATACTATGATTTAGCAGACTTAACAGCAATGAGTGTCAAAATAGTTTTCGATAGACCATACACAATTGCCAGCCCACGAAACGAAAATTGCTTCAATCAGCTGATCAGTGCAAATTGGGCCAATGAAAGATGGACAACATCTACTCTGACAAGGTTACTTTAATCTATTTATTGAAACATAAACAAACCCAAGTAAATGACAACTCAGACAATTGTCTCTTACAACTCTAAATAGTCAAATATTTACCGAGAGTCTCATTTATCTGGCACAAGTGTTACATATTAATTGGATCCCTATTACTTTTTAAGGTAGTATAGAAATCCTTATGGCGATCAGTACAGCTGATGGCCTTGAGAGTGAGTGACAATGCTTGACCTCACTCTCACCTTGCGTTCTGGGGATAGAATCGTGAGAACGGAACCCCGATAGAAAGCCTTTTCCGGTTTAAGGTGGGCAACTAAGTCAGTTGCAACTTAGACAGTTAGAGTTAGTCAGTTGCAGAGTTAGAAGCTAGCAAGATGTGACTCTCAGCGCGCAGTTGTCTGGTCCTGGGGTTCCAGAATAAAATAACATCAAAGGTAAATCGAAGTCTTGTTGTTATTACTAAAAGCTAACAATGACACAAGGCTTCTGATAAGAAATGGTCCCCAGCAGAACCAGACACGGAATCCCCATACAAGAAGACCAGACGAGACCTGTAGAAGATATACCAGACCATTAGAAGATAGAAGAAGCAGATCCGACCAGAAGAATAAGAAAATATTCAACACAAGCTCAGACTTTGAGACAAACAGTAAGGTCGGCAAAAAATAAACAAAATGTTGATAGCATATCTACTGCCAACGATGACTTCATCTCCTTTGTAAAAATCATTGTCACAACTCGTGTTACATTTTTTATGAGTGGAGTATAGCCAGCTCTTTTCTCTCGATGACGAAAATGCATTGATGATGGTCGGGAATATTTAATTACTAACACTTCAGCACGAGCTGGAAGTGACGCAATGTTTTTGAACAAGTTTGAATTCTGATTTTTCCTTCTCCTAGAGTAGTTGGCGTAAAAAAATTAACTAGCTCTGTCTGCCCAAATATTTACTCATAGTTGGAATCAGAATAGTTGAATTCATATCTTTCGCCAGGGTATCAGCGCTATGTGAAATGTTACCAACTTCGTCCAGGATGTGAAGTCATATTCAGGACCATAAGAAATATACAGAGCGTCATGCCCTGTATATTTCTTATGGTCGTGAATATGTGAAAAAATTGCTGAAAACTTGCTCTATTTAGAGATGGTGTTATGCTGATGCATTTGTAGTTCTGTTGAACTAAATAAATGTTATAGATTTTATCGTGAGCATCATATATATATATATATATATATATATATATATATATATATTATATAATATATATATATATATATATATACATATGATGCTCACGATAAAATCTATAACATTTATTTAGTTCAACAGAAACTACAAATGCATCAGCATAACAAAGTATATATAAACAACACTGGTACTCTACTGAGGCTTTTAGCATGTGACCTATCTGATACGGGCTGATAAGGATTCACTCTTTTAAAGTTAAAAGGTCAGAGGTTATTCCCACTTCCTTGGCGCATTTGAACAATTTCGCAAGCCCAATCATATGAGGTCAACACTCTGTGGGACCTGAGTCAACAAAAGAAAGGTCAGATTGATCACTCGGTACTGCCGACTTGGGCAAAAACTCTGCAATGCAATGAATAGAGATCACTGCCCATTAGAACAGGCACACCCGCAAATGCTCTTCTGGCTCAAAGCAAAATAACTCGCTCAGTGAAAGGCCACGTTTTGTCTCATTAAGATATTCCTAACATCGATACTACTTGAATAATTTGCCAAATGTCATGACATGCTGGAACGGTTATGTAGGTTGCCCTGCTTGTGTAGCTTAATTTAAAAAATAAAAACATTTATATGAATGTGTAATAGAAAAATCGAGGACATTCAAAGGAAAACAGAAAGATTACGTCATAATTGTAAAGAAGAGGAACAAACTGCGTATAAGGCACGTTTATGTAATAAAGACAAGGAAACCACTGTAGGTTCCAGAAAATCTCCAAAATGTCTCCAAGGGCAACTGATCTTTTAAATACTTTAATTTCCTTAAGCAGAGAAACACTAGAGTGTGTGTGTGTGTGTGTGTGTGTGTGTGAGAGAGAGAGAGAGAGAGAGAGAGAGAGAGAGAGAGAGAGAGAGCGGTTTCTCGCCTATGGAATTTTCATAAGAAGTTGTTTTAAAATGGTATATATATATATATAGATATATATATATATATATATATATATATATATATATATATATATATATATATATATATATATATATATATTCCGTAGTTAGGAACTTTCCACGTGTGGTTTAACCAAGCTGATACAGGTAGACCATAAGGAGAGCTCAATACCAGTGAGTAGAAGGACAGAGGCAAGATATTTAGTACATGAAGAAAAAACTCTATACTTGCTTCATTACAATAATTTATTTCAACCGTATTAACACGGCATCTTCAGGTAATCACAAGAACATGACTCTTGTGATTACCTGAAGATGCCGTATTAATAAGATGAAGCACATTTAGAGTTTTTTTCTTCATTTACTATATATATATATATATATATATATATATATATATATATATATATATATATATATATATATCTGTTATATGTATATTTAGTTTTCAATTTTTGTTGAATACTATCAAGCAAACATTTTATACCCTCTACCTATATTAGTATTTTGACTGAAGATCGCATTGGCGAGAAACTGGAAGTAACCAGACGCCGTTGACTTCACAATACCTTAACTTAGATATAAATGCTCAACTTTTATTGATAAATACAGGACCCATAGTATCTCTCTCTATATCTATCTATCTATCTATCTATCTCCATCTCTTTCTCTCTCTCTCTCTCTCTCTCTCTCTCTCTCTCTATATATATATATATATATATATATATATATATATTTTAGTTCGATACCGGTCCTCGCAAACTCAGCGTGTGTGTAGTACGGGATCTGTGCGGTAAAGTAAGGAGCTGATGGTAGGTGTGGCACTCCACCTCAGATGCCAAATCAATATCTTTGGTCTAGCGCTATTGAAAAGAGGATATACTCCCTCGATGACTGGCCGATACCGACTTTAGGCCGCCCCGACTTATATATATATATATATATATATATATTATATATATATATATATATATTAACCGAGTTAAATATTCTATATTATATGATAAATTGATTTCTCGTTCGGCTATTATATGATTAATAATTAAATGGATTCACACTTATGTCATATTACTAATACAAACTTTTAAATATAACGGAGGTAACTATTGGGAATTATTCACCTCTTTTGAAATAAAAATACCAGCACAATCTCTGACGTCTGTAAGAATGCGTACCCAATTCTTGAGCTGGTCATCTTTGTTATTCCCGATCTCTCTTCAAATAACATCGTCTTTCTATTGTTCTGTCTCTATTTGGAATTATAAACTAAATAAAGGTGCAAGCAAGAAATATATATATATATTAAATTTTTACTTGAAGGCACTTACAACGCATGTATCGCATAAAATTCGATACTTTTTCTTGTAGAAAATGAACTTGACAAGTGTAATCCCAGCAAAGGATCGCTCGGTGTGTAGAATGTCGTACAGACTGTTTCGACTTTATTAAGTCTCATCAGCGATATATACTAACGATTTCCCTCCGACAGAAATCGAAACCGGGACTTCAGCAGACACAGGGAAACACTATATCGCCTCGGCCACAGTACACAGCTGACCATCCCAGCGAAATTAAGCGTGTCAAATTATACTACACGCCTCTACCATAATAGGTAAGGGGGGCGTTTTTGAGAGAATAATAACAACAAACAGACCGTATGCCCTTCGGCGAAGTGAATAAAATTTTTGGATGTTTGTTTATTTTAGAAACGTTGCTGAATAAATATATATTAAATTTTTACTTGAAGGCACTTACAACGCATGTATCGCATAAAATTCGCTCCTTTATATATATATATATATATATATATATATATATATATATATATATATATATATATATATATATGTGTGTGTGTCTGTGTCTGTGTCTGTGTGTCTGTGTCTGTGTGTCTGTGTGTGTGTTGAAAAATGGAAGTGAATCCGAGAATTGTGTTGAAAGATAAAAGGAAAGAAAATGTATGGATAAAATTATTTCTTAGAATACCAACACGTGTTTCGATCCAGAGTTGGTTCTTGTATATATTGTATTCTACTTATAAAAAAATACAATGCATACAAGGACAAACTCTTGGTCGAAACACCTGTCGGCATTCCAATAAACAATTTTCATCCATACAACATTTTTTTTCTTTTTATCTTTCAACATACATACATATATATATATATATATATATATATATATATATATATATATATATATATATTGGACATATATTTATAAATAGAGAAAGAAAGAGAGAGAGAGAAAGAAAGAAAGAAAGAGTGAGAGATAATGGTGCATGTTACCATAAGTTGAAATTAGACTAAAATTTGTCTTGAAACTGAGGATGTAAAGAATACATTAAGTTGGGAGAGTTGAAAGACAAATGTTACCAGAAGCATCTGAGGTTAATCAGAGAATACAGAGTCCGAAACGAAAAAATAACGCTGATGAGCAAGTAAGACCGACAGAATCATAACTGCATACAATGATCTCAAAATATCAGATGGACAAGTGATAGAATGTCCTCAGAATAGAATTACTTTCATCAATTGATCCTTCAATTCATACGACCTTGAAAATTCTATTCTCTTACAGATTAAAAGAAACTGATTTAATGAAATCAAAATAGCAGTCTATTTTTCTTTTTTTTTTTTGTGGAAATCTCCTCTCATTCATTTTCCAGACTCCGCGTTTCCATTTTCCTCATTAATCATCCATGGCGTTCTAACTATTTGAAAATCAAATTAAGTTTTTTTTTAAAAATACCTAAAATAAAATAAAGCAGATATCATTATCAGACCTTCTAAGATTTATCAATGCGGGTTGAAGATTCGATTATACCTCTGAAAATGAAGTTCGGGAAGAACCAATTTCAGTGCAACCCGACAATGAATGCATTCGAATGATTGTGACTCTGATTTAAAAAAAAAAGAATCTGCATAAACCTTTTTCTTTTTGTAAATGTTTTTCATTCAACAAATGGATATGCCACGTCACCAGTACATTTTAGTCACTTTTCTAGGGACATATCAACTCCTCAAAAACTGTCTTAATGTTTCCAAAAAATGTCTCTTTTGACCATGGCTCAAAGTTGAAAATAGTTGAAAACAATACAAAAAAGGAATAACATAAAATAATTTATCCTTCTCCTAGAGCATTTGGCGTAACGCCAGGTATATTTCTTACGGTTGTGAATATGTGAAAAAATAGCTGAAAACTTGCTCTATTTAGAGGTGTTGTTATGCTGATGCATTTGTAGTTTCTGTTGAACTAAATAAATGTTATAGATTTTATCGTGAGCATCATATATATATATATATATATATATATATATATATATATATATATATATATATATATATATACTCACACACACATATACATATATATATTGTTACATAATGCATTGGTTACCTTCGAATTTTGACTGTAGTAAATTCGTTGAAATGCAATATAGGAGGAGGTTCGATATAGAAGGAGATGAGATTATTGATAGGTGATGATCTGTAGTTGACTGTCCGGCTTCCGGCACTGTGAAAACGTTAGAACGAAAGTTAAGTTAGTAAGCAGTTTTTTGTGGAAGACACCATGACATAGACACCCTCTTTCGCTTCACTCCGGCCGTGGATGAGAAATCTGGTCTAAAATAAAAGGATGTGATTACTCAAAATATTAGCCTTATGTCATTATTGCGAAATAATGGCGTACCAGCTTCTACAGACCAGCACCATTAAGAAGAAGATATAAAGTCAGACCAGCATCTTAAGAAATGTCCCAGCTCCACAGGAAAAAGACTAGTGTACAAGCCAGCCACTCAACTACTCAAGTAAGTAACAAGAGATAAAGACTTTGAATACGCCGGAGTATTATTGGAATGTCTCTAATGTCTCCCATCTTTCTAATCGTTCTCCCAAGACCACTCTCTCTTCATATATATATATAATCAGACAGGGCGGCTATATAACACTTTTTTCTAATCCCTTTTGTTTATATATATATATATATATATATATATATATATATATATATATATATATATATATATTAAATTACAAATTACAAATTTAAAATTAGCTTCTCCTAGCGTTTATATGAATATATATATATATATATATTTATACATATATATACATATAAATTGTTTTTTCTTTTGGCCAAATACTATACCAATAGATTATTTTTTGTTGGTATGAATATCTTGGTCTTTTCTTTTTTTCAAAATTTTTTTCTTCCTGGTTGATGTTTGGTAGTATATTTTTACAATCAAACTCTCTGCTGGGTTTTTTCTCTCCGCAGGATCTACCAACACGCTTGGTATATTATATATATATATATATATATATAATATATATATATATATATATATGTTGTGTGTGTGTGTGTGTGTGGTGTGCTTGTGTGTGTGTTGTGCGTGTGGGTCACCACTTCTAGAGAAGTTACTTTATGCTATTTTGCTTTTAAAGTATCTCCTTATTCACCATCCCTTTTATCTCAATTCAGAAGATGCCAAATTAATATTCTTATCTATTCTTAAAACTGTAAGATTTCTTTATTTTGGTTTTAATTAATTTTTTATTTTCTTTCAAGGTTAAATGGAATCGTAACAACTCCTATCTTAATCTTTTATTATCTGAAATATCTTTTAAACAGATTCATGCATTTCTCTGGATTTTTAGGTGACGTTTGATAATTTGTATCAATTGGATTATTCGGGCTATTGTCCTCGTCTTTATTGTTATCTACACAATCTTTCGACTGATGTGCCCTTCGACTTTCTTCAGTTATTTCTTGTCGGACTCGATATAGGTGTTGAGTTAATACACTTCTAAGTGACTGTTATTTCTGGGCTGCAGGTTCAATCCTGGCCAAGGGCGAGAGTAACATAGAATAATTAACAAAGCCTAAAACTTTTACCTGTCCATGGTCAACGGAATGAGATCAGTCTACACCCGTGGATTAAATAAATATTGTAATATTCTCCAGTTAATCTTTGTATCATCAGTTCTGATACACCCATAGAAATATTTATTTATTCTATAAACCGTGGGAGATTTCTGGAATACTTTACCAGCGACGGTGAAAATTTGGAGACAGTCTAGATCAGAAAAATATGTCTATAAGGTGCTAATATAATCCTTTCCTTATAATCATGTATAATACAGAATTAAAAATGTACAAGTCACATGTCCATGGTGTATTTTCTATTCATGTATTATATTACTATAAATCAGTCATTAATAATTTATTTTTCTCTTGCTATGATATTGACCCATGTTTCAGGTAAATTATCTATGTATATCTTATTATAATGGAGATTGTATGTTTTTCTGTCTGTAACCGAAACTATATTACTATACAAATCACAATTCCCTTTGTTATCTGCATCCCATTCTCCATGATTTTATTTTTATTTAAACCTCAATTATTAATAAAATCGTTTTACATCATTAAGACTGTTGACCATATCTACATACAAATAACATGCTGTTGTATTTATATATACAACAAAACAGTGGTTTACAGTGTGAATGGGAAGGCTAATTTGCATTTGATCTTTAAAAAAATGATTTTAATAAATATGTGCTTAATATTATTGATTTCTAATTGTTTAGTTTTATCTATTGAATATGAGCAAATTCTCTTCAATAAATCTTAAAATAAATCCTTAACAAAAAGAAATAACTGTAATATTATTCTTTACTTCCTATTTTAACTATAGTTAAATTAGGAATAGGAGTAATTAAAAATGATGGAAGAGTCAGTTTCAAAGTTGTTCTACTTTTCAATCATACCTCCTCTGTTCCAAATCATGTTATCTGCATTTTTATTCAGTTTCATTGGCCTTTCTAATTTAATATGATATTTTATTATATTAAAACTTAAATACTTGCACCCGGAGGGTGCATATATTTGCTAGTATAAAATAAAGATTCTGTATGTGTGTCTGTAGGTACGAGTAAGTACACGTCTTTATTAAGGGGAATTGGTGAAGACTAACTATCAATTAAATTCACTCTATTTCTATCCGGGGGGTGGGGGTTAAAAATATTCTAATCCTTATTTCCCATGAGAAAAGTTAAACAAATATTTAAGCGTACAAACCAATGATATATTAAAAATGTAGAATATAACATAAACAATTTAAAAACAAGTATATATAAGGAATGAAAGATATTAAAAACAAATATAGAGGATAATATGTATTATTAATCTATACATAATCATAGATAAGATTTTTAAATCCCGAGCGGTGCCAGGTAGCTCTACTAGTGCATGATAAAAGATTCGATTGATATTTTTGAGATTTTGAATAAAAGTATTCAATGTAATGAAGCACGTAATAACCTGATGGAAGCATACTTGTAGATCAATATCCACGTAAGTTATTTATTGTTAGCGGCATTTCATTTTCAAAACGAATGATATTCTCTTGCCGAAGAATCGCTAGGTTTTTGTTATGCTTGTTTTTATATTCTGGGGCGACAAATGAACCACTTGCTTTCCCTTTTATATTTGATTTGTTTTGTTTTACGGCATATCAACCTCAGTGGGTCATTTGATACCGACAAAGTTTTGAAAAAAAATCTTGATGGATACTCAATTTTTTATAAACACATTTTTCTATTTAACCCATAGATAGAACCCTAACAGGTACTACCACGCAGATTCAGAGTGGACCAGGGAGTATTGGGGATGAAGGAGTATTCCACATTCCCCAAACCTCAAAAATTGTAACCTCTCCATCAGATAGAGTTTAAGGTCATACTCAGTACATGAAACTCTCAGCCACCGTCTTCTAGCACCCATATTATAAAAGGGTTTATGGTTTGCTATAAGAGTAATAGGGTTAAGGCAATCATCTAGGTGCTTGGACTTTAGATGGCCGGCCGAACGCACGTCAAGCCCAAATAAATGCTAAAGTGGAGTGTTGCATGTCATGGACTGCTCAGCTACCTGGGTTCCATTCTTAAGCATCAGGTAGCCCTATTGGGAGAGTCTTACTCCTTCCGCAGAGGTGTAGTCGGTATATTCTAACGCCCCACTGTCAGGGCGATACTCTTTTATGCAAGTAAAATCTACTTCATGTAACTCAAATTTCCCACTGATAAATTCTAACGACATATCAACCCGTCTTGGGTAATGTTATGTCTAGATGTTAAGAAAATCGTGTTCATATTTACCTTTGTGTAGATGTCTCTTAAGATTATTTTTTGGCAAGCAGTCCTATCGAATATGTAATAATTGTTAAACATATCTTTCGAGCCATATATAAGAACTTGTAGCCTGTTATGTTAGTGGTTATTGTCGTAAGAATTGGATACGGCGACACGAGTCCATGCCCTGAGCGAGGCTGGTTGCATTTAATGTAGCGCTAGTATCACTGGGAAAAGTATGCATTCAACTCTTCTCCCTCTTATGGATAAATAGTAGGGCAGACCGGGCACTTTAGCTTTCGTATGACAACCTGAATTCAAACTTGACAAACTTGAAAATTGACCTGGTGTCACATCCTACCGTGGGTAGGGGTTGGTAAGTACTTATAGATATGAACCTGACTAATTCTACCATTTCGGGTCCTTATGGACCTAGAATTAATGGCAGTGAAGAAATACTCCACACTCCCCAGAGCCCTAGGACTGGAGCCTCACCATCAGATGCAGTTTTGTTTCATATCCATGGAAACAAACTCATCAATTCAGAATATAAGCTTAACGTGGTAAATCATCTGAATTTTATTACTTCTTATTACATTTGACACTGTTAAACCAAGGCCAGAGATCACAGTGAGAACATTATATATATATATATATATATATATATATATATATATATATTATATATATATATAGAGAGAGAGAGAGAGAGAGAGAGAGAGAGAGAGAGAATATGTGTGTGTGTGTGTGTGTGTGTGTGTGTTTGTTTTGTATGTGTGACTGTGTGTTTTCTGGCTGGTATTTAAGGAAATAAAAAATGTATAAGAAAATATTGAGAAAAAACAAACACTCCGTGCTTCTAAGAACAGGGTCAGAAATTAATTTTCTCGTGTCTTGAGGGCTTGTATGTGCAGAATAAATATGAGCCGATGGGTTTAACTCCATAGCAATGTAAAAATGATTAGACGCACAGGCGGGACCTGACGAGGAATCATGACAGAGTTAATTTTGTTTACGTTATGGGTAAATGCAGTAATTTTATTACCAATCACCGGTGGCAACAACGCAGAGACCCATTTACCAAATGATGTGCATGCGCGTCCTTTGCAAGAAAAAATTTGCAAATATGATTTTCTTGTAACTCCTTGGAGGTAGCTCAATGGCAAGCTTAAGAACCTGGTGCTAAAGTTCAAAGGATATTCCATTTTATGTGATATTTATGAAGTAGAATCACCAGTTGTTTTTTTTTTAATGTGTGTGTCATACGAACCAGTTACTCACTGTAGTTTTACGCAGTTATGCGTTTCATAATAAATAATTCCTATTGACATTTTCACATACCAAACAAACGTTAAGACTTTATTCGGTATCGCCCATAGATAAAAACAAACAAACATCTATAACAATATTTTGTTCTCTGGTGAACACCTAAACATTGACTAGTTTAAGCAAAAACCTACATTAATCAGCTCTGTGTGTACTCTGGATGCCGTGTAAAAGACCTATCAGTGGCGATGACCGATAGGAATGGTGGTAAGACGGGTTTATGGAAATCTGTCAGTGCGATTTGATAATGATGATGATAATTTCTGTATTAAAAACTATTTTTAAAATTATTTCATGAATAAAATTATATAATCATGACACATATAAAGTGTTATTTATTACTAAAATCTACTGAATTGAAACTCTGTATCCAAAAAATAAAAGTGCAAAACATATTCTACCAAACAAATGTATTTTTTTGTATGATTTATTTCGGTCTGTTCTGTGTATGTACATTTTATGTTCCAAAATACTTTATCAATGCAAGTCTGTCGCAAACGTTGTTATTTGATACAGCTAATAAAAGAAATCGACAATCTCCCATTACCACTTAGGTTTCCATGTTTATTAAGGTGTTAATAATTAAACTTGGTCATTTCACTGAGTTTTGAACAGTCAATCATAAAGAGAAGAAAAGTCTAAAGTTTATATCGGAGCCCCTACAAAGAGGATTCTAAAAACTTTAAAAAAATTAAAATGACAATTTAAAAAAGAAAATGATCATCTGGGACTGATAAAAAAACAAAATGGTAACTTCCTCAAGCCTGTTACATTGGTTCCTATTTTTTCATACTACAAAATCATAAAATCTGAATATATATATATATATATATATATATATATATATATATATATATATATATATATATATATATATATATATCTCGTTCCTATTTTTTCATACTACAGTAATTTGCTGCCTCGTGATCTCAAATAAATTCACTAGATTACTCGTAAAATTCTGTCAAAGAAAAATATTTTTTTTATCTGTTTGTCGTGTATAGTTATCGTCGTATGAAATAGACCAAACAAACCAAGTTCAAATACCGAGTGAGGTTATTTTCGTTTCATATAACGCTAATACCCTTGGGTAATTTACGAATTCAATTCTTAACCCTCTAGCTTGAAGTAAAATGGTAAAATAGTAGGACAGACTACGCTGATTTGTTTTAGAGCCGCGTTTTGTGGCTATTGAGAATAACGACATAGAAATCTCTGATTGATAATAAATGTTTTTTAATAACAAATCTTAGATGCCGAGGTCGTTGATCACAAGTCGAGAGATATAAAAAGCGGTATCAAAAAGGTAAATTTTTCAGCGCCGGAGAGAGAAAGGACCGGATAACTTTCATCTCATTTTAATTCACTTATTTTATAATGTGACCTTGGGGTCTTTTACAGTTCTTGTTGACCGAGCCTTATGTGATATTTCGGGTGCTTATGCATTGAACTAGCCGACCGACTCGCGCGACTCGGCATTCACTTGCCATAAAAGTCATACGATTATTTCTATCATCACGCACGTCCCGGTCTGTCTAAGTCTAGCTCATGGCTCTTTTTTCTAGGGCACCGCCCAAGCATACCCTATGTAACACTTTAATATTGGTATGGGAACAGGTCAATGAAAACTAATATTCTGAATTCAAACCTGTTGCAAACATGCCCTTGTATCACATCCTATGCGTGCGGAGGGGTTGGGTACTACCAACCGACACACGTGCGACTATGCATTACTCATGTTCGTGGTCTGTCTAAAGTCTGGCAGAGGGACCCTCTTTTTCAGGTGGTCTCGTGACATACCCTATCTAACACTTAAACATATCAGAAGGAAACTTTGAATACAAAACTTTTAAACTCTGCATTAAAAAATAGCTCGTGTGGAAGATGTGGGTAAATATTATTTCTCTGAATGTTTGAGATGAGGCTTGATGATTAGTATTATCTTCGTTATTCGGGCTATTGTCCTCATCTTAGTTGTTATCTGTACAACGTCTCGGCCGATCTGGATTACAGGTTCAATCCTGATCAAGAGCAGCAGTAACATAGAATAATAATAATTAACACAGCTTAACGCCCCTACCCAAGCTATGGTTAGCAGAATGAGAACAGGATACCCCCGTGGACTAAATAAAGGGTTAGGTTCAGAGTTCCGTGATGGCTCTCGATTATGACAAGAAGGTTCCCGATTACGACAAGAAAGTTCCCGAGTCAGAAAAGAATGTTCCCGAGTCCGAGAAGGTTCCCGAGTCCGTCAAGAAATACCTGAAGAAGGCCGGAGGGCATATCAGCCGAAACGTTGTACAGAAAACAATGAAGACGGGGACAATAGTCCGAATAACGCAGTTGGTAAATATATATAAAATAAACTTGATTGATTTTGATACAAGGCTTTGTTTCCAATTTCTTCCTTGGACAGACGGACAGAGACATGACCTATTTGGTATAAGATTTTTATGTTTATTTTTGTTAGTCTGTTGATTGATTTTAGTGGATTTGTTTATTTCACCCAGCCAAAACCAATTTGGTCCCATTTCCAAGTCGCCGCTTTTCATTTACCATTCGAGATTAAACTCTAAATATTCTCTTGCTCTACAGATTCAATTTTTTCGACTCTGTTTGATATATCAGCATCTGATATATTATTTGTTTTATATCATTTTCACTCTCACTTCCTTTTAATTTCTCCTATAACAGATGCTTATCAGCTGGTCAGAGAAGAATGGTGGCCATTGAGAAGTAAGCTAAACTTTTATACTACTTGTAGAATGGAACTGAATAGTTTAAACCAAACCAAAAAGTGAATAATGTAAATTAACCACGTCTATGATAAGTTGTCTTAATTTTCTGTTCTAAATAAACCTATGATATATCCCACTATATATATTATATCTAATATATAAAGGAGAGATTTTGGTATGTACGTGTCGACATATAATAACAAAACAGGAGGTCACTCAGATTCAAAATCTTGCATACACATTGATATCGTTCTAACTAAGAAACTCTCCAAATTTGGTTATAGATTTTTACTGATTAACGGATATAATTAATCAATCAAACAAAAATCAAACGATTTTTAGAAAGAAATCGTATAGCTGCTGCTGCTGATATTCCAGCTACAATTATCAGGCACGTACCACCCTTCCCCACCATGCCCCTCCCTGTCCGCGTTGTTGAATGTGTTTGCAGAAGCTTGCGTGCTGAAGAAAAAGAAGAAAGAAAGAAAGAAAGAAAGAAAGAAAGAAAGAAAGAAAGCTTCCACTCATGATTAAATTTTAACGTAAAATAAAATTCTTTTTTTTTTGTCCAAATCTTTAAAATATTTATTTTATAATCATTCTAAATATTTTAAAATATTTTGCTTTGGAGAGCCGATTATACGAAAAGTAAATCAAATCTTTGTCCACAAGTTTACGGTTACATTTTTTAAAAATAAGATTTTAAATGTCAATAAAAATCAGTTCCTGTATAGGGTTGTATAAATGTAAAAAATGAAAACGTTTTTATCAATATTTTTACGAATACTTTCATATTTCTTAGAATAAAATATATCCATTTTTAATCTTTGTTATTTTTGTTGTTAAAATGGATAAATTAATTACAATGTTACATTTTATTTCTAACTCAAACAAGCAATTAAGAATTGAATTTACAATTATCTACGTACGAAAAAGTTGGAATATTATTCTCAATGTTGTAAACAAACAAACAAAAAATCGTAAATCATTAGCGCTAGGGATTTAACACAAAGAAACTTGAATAAAGGTTAAAATTATCTTCAAAATTACGAAATTCACACAAACAATTATTTACTTATTATGTTTATTTATTTTAAATAAGTAAATAGTGTTTGTGTGAATTTCGTAAGTTATTTACGAAATTATTTTTTGTCAAAGAGTAAAATAATCATAAATATCTAAATAGATACATACATTCAGTTGTCGAATTTTATTTTTAGTAACAGCATAACATAGGTAGACACAAATTGGGTCTAAAATGCGTTTTTGACAACGTGACTTTAGCCCCCCTCCCCCGCGCTCCAGCAAATAATTTACCAAAAGTCAGGGAATTATCGGATTTTAACTAATTTTTCAGTGTTTATTAATCAATGAACGATCTTTATAATACATTACTTATTTTATTCAAAAACTTTCTCATTTTTTTAGGTCACTTAATTTTGACCCCTCCCTTATGTTGGGGGCGTAACAATTTTATGTTTATAGTTTACTAATTACAGTATAAATAAAGAGGGCTGACTTCTGATTTAGGTTGGAAAAATTAAAACGGAAAGTTTTTTTGGTGGTACCCAATGACAGTTTAACTACAGACAATGAATTAACATTTTGCGAATTGGGTTACGCTTTTAGGGGATTAAGGTTGTTTTTAATTACGTATATTGCTTAAAAAAATAAACAAAAAACTCCAAATTTCTATACATTTAACCATTGAAATTAATTATTGAATCTATCATTGAGACAGTTGTTTGCGTTAGTATTGCAATATTTAAATTCAATTAAACTAATTTAGAAAAATATTTTTCATCATTAAATGTATAATAATTTGATTTTTGTTTGTTTGTTCAACACAATGAATTTTTCATAAAAATTAATTTTATCTTGAAAAAACTTTTTCCATTTGAATGAAGAAACCTTAAACAAACTCCTGATTATTTAAAAAAAAAAAACTAAGTTTACGGAAATAATGAAAATTATGACTGAAAAAAGAAGTTTTTATATTTGCCAAAAACAAGTTACGGCAAGAATTTTTTTAAAAATTCTATGAAGAATCAATTAATGGTCCGACTTTCATGAAAATTTCAATAACTATTTACCCTTGGATGTAAATATGTCTGAAAACACTCTCTGGTGTTCCTATTTTTTTTAGTCCGGTCATGGACCGGGTAATTTAGCTAGTATATATATTATATATATATATATATATATATATATATAATATATTATATCGTTTATTCTTTGGGCAGAGAGAAGAGGGAGAGGGAGTCAGAGGGAGAGGTACAGTGTATGTATCTGCGTGTGATTGATATAGATATACATTGAGAGGATTTTTTAAAGTTCGAAACGATAGTTGAGTAAACAGACAACTCCAACAGTTCACTGGCACAAATATGTATCAGTCGCTCTTCATTGTCCTGTCAGTCTCACACTGATCCGACGCCTTTGTAGAGAAAATATACATCCGTCAATAGTTTGTGTTTTTTTATCCATATAAATAACTTGATACGTGTCCAGAATATTGCACTCAGGAATAATATACAAAAATAACGAAATCTACCAATCAATCTAAGCCTGTCCATATATATATATATATATATATATATATATATATATATATATATATATATATATATATATTGTGTGTGTGTGTGTGTGTGTGTGTGTGTGTGCGTGTGTGCTAGTATATTTTCAGTGAAAACTTTTCGATACAGCAATATAAACATAACATAAAGAAAGATTGTTAATTTTGGAGAGCCTCTTTTTTCAGTCTTTTTTATTGTTCTTTTTCTATTTGTAGCAAAGATATAAAGTTATTTCTCACTGCTTATTCTTAGATATACAACGTAGAGGTTTTTCAAATTTGGTCGTACTTGTAAAGCAATAGCCAGCAAGTTTTGCTCGTCTTACTTTGATAGGCTGCAAGATTGGAAGCAAGTATCCATATTGCTGTTGCTTTGTTGAGTGCTGCTTTTATTACTTATTTTAGTTAAAATTTAATAAAGTTGCTTAATATTTATTCATCCAAATATCATTGATTTCAAAACGGATAAGTTATGTCGGTCGAGCATCCGAGTAAAAATCATACATCGGCAATATCCATGTGTAGCCATTGTCGTTGGGGTTAAGGATCGAAAAAAAAATTAATATAACACGTATGGGAATTGTAGTCATTTGAATACTGTTTTTTTTTAATTTGAATGTTTGGTTGTTAAAAATGAAATTCGGAACTTTCATCTGGATGGTAGGTGTAAGTATAATATTTCAATTTGTTTTTATTTTCCAGTTTTTGAACATTACCTCAGGATATTCTAGACAAGTACCGATGACATTTCAAGTTTCGTATCTTTATTATTTATTTATTCATTCGTTTTGTTATACAGCTAGTTGACTTATTTATTTTGTTTGTTTAACAACTCCTTTGTGTAGACCATCAAACGAGACACAAAGGCACCGATATAGTAATCAGATAAAACGGATTACAATATAAAATGAATAATTTGGAAGACATAAATGTGATTCCTGAATCATATTGATAATTCTATACGCAATAAGAGATTATATATTAAAGAATACAGAGAATCTAGATAGCATCCAATTAGTAGTATGAATGTATTCGAAAATATCCCTCAGTTTAATTTCTCTAATCATCCCATAACAAAAGGCTGTGAACAAGTTTGAGACAAAATGATAATGACTGATCAAAGCAATCCTTAATAAAAGAACAGTCGTGGTATTATTTAAACCATGGCCAGGAGAATGAGGGGTATCATAGCTTTTTCAACTTTATTAATCCGAGAGGTAAACATGTCTCGAGTTCAAATTCGTTTAATACAATGTCATAGTCCAGCGTGTTAGCCACTACGACACGAGGACTTCCCCCAGAGAGAAAGTAAACACAGATTAATTTTGTAATTTTCAGAGATTAAATTAAAAAATGTCATATATTCGTTAATTCATTATTTTTTTTCATTTATTCTCAGGACATTTCCGTTGATTTCTAATGGTATTTTTTCTGGTCCCTATTCGGGTGTTCGTCTCTGTTCGTCTCTGACATTGCGAAATATCAATTTCTATTTGTATTTCCATCTTTATTCTTGTAGCTGTGCATTGTTTAATGACATATCAACCTTTTTGGGTTACCAACTTCCAAAGCCATTATTGCAATATACTCGTATTAGTACAATTCAACCCATAGCACAGGGGATAAGGGTATTCATACCCTTTTCAAGTATATTAGTCCGCAAGAGAACTTGATAGCGCAACTGGAGTTCGAACTTGCTAACTCCGACATCGAAGCCCAGCCTGTTAGCCACTACCCTACGGGACCTCCTCGGGTTCCTATTGAGATAAGTGTTATGTTGTTGATAGACTCGAGTGCTGTCAAAGAAAAAAAATCAGGAAACGAAGAGGTAGCAAAATAAAATGCCGAAGCGACAATGTGACATCCAAACAGGTTTTTTAAAGTTTGCTTTCTACGTTTCTGACAATATACAAGGATCCCAAACCTGAGACGCAGGGAACTGTTTGTGCGTCTATTAGCATCACTGTCAGATGTTTTGTGCCTGCCTTGGCCCCCGCTTGGGTCTCGCTGCCAAATTCAGTATTGGCATGGCAGTCGTTTTTCATGAATCTCCCGATTGCTGTTACCACCAATGTTCGCGCAGTTATTCGGTTTTAGAACGCAATGGAAATGTATCCCCAATTAACCGAAGTATATGGTGTGTCGTGCATTAATGTTAAAAACCCCATAAGTGGTGTAATGAGTTCGCGACGACGAAATAGAGGTTCAACGCTTCCTCGATGACATGGCGGTGTGCTGATATGACATGAGCATACAAAAACTGTCACATCACCTACAAAGTCCATCGACTTAAATGGTGATAAGTAGTAAAAGATACATGGTCAAACTTTGAAATTATGCAAACATCATTTACATTAAAGAATAACGTTTCTGTGATTTTTCAGATATTTCTTTACCCCACTTATATTAGAAATCCGTAATCACCATAAGTTTTCATGGAGAGGTTTGTTGGTTGGTTGGTTAATTGGTTGGTTGGTTGGATTTTAAGGCATATCAACTTTTGGATTAATTTAGGCTAAAGACGATTTTATTTTATTCATTCTTGTTGGATTTTCAAAAAGAATATCAGATTCGCTTTTTTATCTGTTTAATCAATAGATAGGATCCGAACAAGTACAGCCACTCTGGAACATAGTGAACCTGGAAGTGATGGCATTGAATGGGTACTCCAGATTCCCCAGATCTCCAGAAACAGAACTTCACCTCTAGACGCAGTTTATCGTCATACTCAGGACACTTCATATAGAGTGGAACGTCTTCAAATTAGAAAAAAAAAACAATATTGGAATCCATAAAAAGGGACTTCAGAAACGTTGAATACGACGTTCGCTGTGCAGCACATTATAAATTAAACTCCCAAACGCAAATTTCCTAATCACTTGTTTCAATCAGAAATAACCTTTAACCCACCCGTGGACCAAATTATGTTATATTTCCCCTGGACTTGTGTTATTAAAGCTGGAGATGTGATTATATGACACAGAAGTTACCAAAATAAACTCATTTGAAAATGTAATAGTTTTACCTAGTCTATTCTAAATACAACTGAGAAAAAACTGAAACAAATGTACATAATATATACTAATATTTGATTGTTACACACACACACACACACACACACACCACACACATATATATATATATGTATATATATATATATATATATATATATACAAAGTGTGTCAAAAATGTATTGAGACTTGTGTACTTTTACACACCTTGTATTCTATAAAAATAACGTTCCATTATAGAAGGGGAAATAGAGGGGGGAAATAGATATTTGAGTCAACAAGTTCCTGCTGAGGTGGGGAACCAAAAAGAAGCAAGTTCACCGTCTTCTCGCAGGCCAAACTTTCTTTTTGGTCTACACAGTCTTCGTCTTCGACCAGCAGCTGAAAATCCGTCGTAGTCGTCAAAATGTTTTCTTTACTGACTACCGTCTCACGTAGGTCGATATTATCTGTCCACGCTCGACTCGCTTTGGTTATTTATGGCATATTACCCAAACATCCGGGCACATCAGTCGAACCTCGCGTCCGTCCAGTGCCTAATCGCATTTATTTTTGCATGCGGGGGACGCGGTTCGATCCCGGCAGGCAAGACACTGTCTTGCTCTTTTTCTTAAAGAGTACGATTGTAGTCGTTCTCCGTCACACCATTCAGTGTTCATTTCTATCTTGGTAAATACAGCTTTAATCTCGATAATTTTACGACACACCTTATATATATATATATATATATATATATATATATATATATATATATATATATTGTGAGAATAATCATATCAAATATATATTTGAATCAGTTTTTACTTTGGGAACAATAATCAAGTTTCCATGCTATGATCATGATTGATAACTACCCTGGGCAATTTTAAAAAATGATTTTTCTTCTACATTGTTGAATGGAACTTTTGTAACATATGACCCGACGTCCAAGTCAGTCACGACAGTAAACAATTTATTCAAGCAAAAAAAAAAAAGACTGATTTTTCTCTAAAAACGTCAGCTCACTGACAGCTTTCTATTTTCTGGAATCTGGCATTTTTTATTAGTCAACTCTCCGATATGCAACTCTCCGAATATGCTCAGTTTTTGTCGATGAATCTGGAATGAAACGTTGTCAATAACAAGACGTAAAGATAAAACTACCTAACTGTTGACCGCTCTGTATCATTACATATCACACGTAATAATTAAATTGCCATACTGTAGGTTCTGCTAGTGAATATATAGTATTGAAAATCTACATAGAAAATCATCATTTAAGCGTTTATTTTTTCCATATTTTTGCATATATACATAGGTATATTTGGGAGAATATGTGCTTTTTAATTTTAGTCAGACCTAATTTTGAAAGTTAATTCATTTATGTTTAATTAGGCGGATTTAAACTACTTAAATGTGAGGCTAAACAAATCGAGAAAAATCAATCTCTGAATATATATTTCGACCTATTAGGTTTCATCAGCAGAGTTATAGATACGATGACCGCCTAGCGTGTGACTCGAACCCTTTATGCCGAAACGGCACGCCGGTATCTTACCATCGCCAAACAGAAATCGCAATTTTGTCTCGCTTTGTTTAGGTATTAGTAGCATTCTATGTTCCACTTTTGAGACTTTATCGCACGACGCAAATGTAAACAAACTTTTAGCTATTTTCAGCCGACAGTATATTGGGAGAATATGTGCTTTTTTTTTTTACTCTGCTGATGAAACCTAATAGGTCGAAATATATATTCAGAGATTGATTTTTCTCGATTTGTTTAGCCTCACATTTAAGTAGTTTAAATCCCGCCTAATAAAACATAAATGAATTAACTTTCAAAAATTAGGTCTGACTAAAATTAAAAGCACATATTCTCCCAATATACTGTCGGCTGAAAATAGCTAAAAGTTGTTTACATACATAGGTATACATATATTTCAGATCATCAGATAAAAATGGTCTAGTCCTTCAAGTTGAAAATATTATACGGTTGGAATGTTTTAATAAGATTAACATATGAAAGTCTATTTCTATGGTGCTAGAAGAATCCAAGTTTAGGTTAATGGCTCAAAAAAAAGAAAGAAACACCAGTCATAATGTCAGAAGAATAGAGAAAAAGTGAAAAAATAAAAAAGAATACGAATGAGCCAAAGCCCTGTTGGTGGGGCTTTAGATGCACCGACTGCACCTCTGTGAGGAGTAAGACTCCCCAAATGGAGCCACTGTTGGCCGTGGTGGCGACTCGTGATGTTTAAAGATGGAGTCATGGTGGATGAGCATCAATGACATGCAACACTCCACTTAGACCCTTACTTAGGTTTGACGGTGGTTGGAGAACCCCTCCAATCATCGCCTGGTCACGTCAGCCCTAGCATGATTGCCCAACCCTATTGCCTCATGCAATCCCCAACCCTTTTATCACTATGGGTGCTAGAAGCGGTGACTGGGGGTCTAATGTCCTGGAAATGACGATAACTCTATCTGGATGGTAAAAGTTCCAGTTATTTAATGCCAAATCATCATTATATAAGAACATCAGCTTAGATGCAGTTTGAATGAAAAGAATGGAACGTGCCGGTTCCTCTGATTATCGAAGTTAAGTATCGATGAATCTGTTCAATACTTTGATGTATGACTATTTAAGCAACTGTAGCATCCGATATAAAAATGACTTTTGGGGGGCATTGATGACCCGAAAAGTTTGATATGCCGTAAAATTAAACAACCAACCAACCGCTCATTTAAAAAAAAATTATCATTTCATCATTAGTTTTTATTCATAAAAATCATTTACCTTTTTTTTTCTTTTTTGAATATATATTAGGTATCTATCCATCCATTGGCCACGTAAGATGTGACACACAAGGTGTCAATTATGGGGCATCCAGCGAGGATCAGTATTCAATAGAAAACATATCGAGCCAGCTTGATAACTATTACACCATGCCAATCTAAGTAAACATCTATACTATAATTATATATAATGTGCAAACTAAATAAGTAGTCTGCAGATTTGCCTATTATCAGTATCAGCCAAACAGATCTCTAGAGGAGGGATATTCTTTTTGGTAATGAGGAGCGCCCACACTTACTGTCAACTCCAAGATGATTTATAACACAATTAAGATTACCGAAAACTGGAGTATCAAACCTCTGCGATTTCTAGCGGAGTCTCTACGACTTAAGTTATAAAACCTTTTTTGGGTTGATCAGCGATGCTCCTGAAATATCACTTAGAGAACTGGTTATTTTGCCCGATCCCGCCGGGAATGAAATTTTGAAGTATCACTTTTGACATTGAGAAATTTCTTCGTTAAAATTTTTTATGACTAGTGATAATAGAAAAATGTGTAGCGGGGCACTCCTCAGTTTTGAATTTTTAAATTGTTTTTTCGATCTTCTCTTCTACTTTGTAAATCTTGCGTAAGTATCTATACATTATCTATGCCTCTGTCATGTATCCAGAGCCATCATCTCCTAACTTTCTTTACTCATTTTCATCTCTATCTTCCCATCCATATAAGCCTAATATGTCATCACATGCCATGCTGATATGTGTTCCTGTATTACATGGATCCCGCAATAATGCATGGACCTGATCTGGGTTCAGTTTCCTTTCCATACTGGTCTATCCTAGTGATATAAAAAGACCAGTTCACAAGCAATGTCCAACTTTTTATAAAAATGGCTGCTAAGAAGGAGGTCGTTAAACCACCCGTTTCTTACCATTATCCTAATTCATAACCATACAGGTTCCGGGGTTTGATGCCAGCCTATGCCAACTCGTGCATGCAGAAGCACTGTGATGGTAAAACGGAGAGGCGCGATGGTAGGTGTGCCACTCTGATGCAACAACAATTGCCCTGGCTAGCGCTTGAGATATTGAGATATGATCCCATTCTTGTCCTCTCATTACCGACAAGTAGGCCACTCCACCTACTTCTCATTTTATTTACATTGGTACAACATATCATTTTTTTATGTAGCCCTAAACTTGTGAGTGGTTTGAGCCAGCATAATTCCATTTTTAAGGGTTTGTTTTTTCTTAGCTTCATTGAAGAAACTTTCAAGAGTTTCACATATTGTTTGATTTTTGAATTAGTTGAATTATATATTTAATCAGTAAAAATCAAACTATCATTTTTACTTTTCCATATTATAAATATATTAAATGCATGACACCATTTTATGCTCAGTCTCATCTTTCTTCTCAGTTATAAGCATTTAATATTAATCTCAACATTAGTAATGAAAATTATTTTTCACCAGATTTATAAACCAACACATATTACTAAAAACTCATTCTCTATTCAGAACATCTATACAAAAATAAATAGACCGGGCGCCTTAAAATAACCCCACAATAGATTTATAGGCACAACAACAATAACTGAACAAACCACCTAGCTTTTCTGTCAAGCTCACTCTCTGCTCTCTGACGGTTCAAAACGCAGACATCGCACACCGAGAACAAATTTTTTCAAAGTACCGGTGGCAAGTTAATAATTATGTTATATTGCTGCGTCTCTTAACCATTTAACTCTCTAAAATATGCAACCCAGTAACAGTTTTAGTGGGAAAGCCTCATTAGAGTTCACTCTCAAAATTCTCTGTACAAAGCAAAATATCCTGGTAATTGTATTCCTTCACGCCTTCGTTGTTCTTTGTGTTGCAATATCATACCTGTTCTTAATGACTTCCCTGGAGGTTACTGCCTCGTTACGTCAACCTATCAAGTCCCTCTATGGCTCCCTCCAAACTGTCTGTGCAAAAAGATTTATCTTTCTCCAGTTACCAAGCTTCTTGTGCTCTCTCGCCTCCAGAACCATGTATATGTCTTACTTTTTTCGCTAGCAGAATGTGCCGTGTGCTTTAATGTTTAGCGTGAATGCCTACCAGCTTTATTAGTTGAGTTCGATTTCTCACTGATTAACCGATATTTCCACAGTCACACGTACTTTCTTCCACTGTAAACCCTCTCTTTTACCCGTTTCAAACACCATATTTTGAAACGGTAATTGTATTCTGGAATAAGCAAAAAGAATTGGCCATCACCTGTTCCTGGAGTAGGATGTGACGAAGGTCGCAAGTGTGGGATTGTTTGTTGTATAGGAAGGCTCTAAAATACCCACCTCTATTTATAGACTAACCAAGGTCACGTGATGACTCTTGTAACCACATCATCAGCAATACTACTGGCTTGATGGAATACTTAAACCCCCACAATTGTTCATAAAATAAAAACTGCACTCTGTTGAGGACGGACACACATAGGAATTGCCGATCTTACCAATACTCTCGAAGGACTTATACTTATACCAATAACTGAGAATCTTTAGTAACCAATGGATTCACATTGTCGACTGACTCTATTAAGATCTCCACAGATAAGCGTTCTGCTATGAAGGCCAGCGAATGGCCCTAAAAAACAGCAAGTACGAGCATCGAGTGAGAATTGTTTGCAGATTTGATTGATCTGCAAGTGCTAGTTTGCTAAACCATTGCACCACGATGAGAATGAAAAACTTGAGTCAATACAGTAAAAACAATTCAATATAATGATAAAGGGCCCAAGTCAAAATACTTCTTGTGCCTGTTATGTTGTGTTTGACTAAAAGTAACCAAAATAGGTCATCATCATCTTCATCTGGTCGGGTGACAGACAGATTCCCAAGACTCTATTGCCAACTGCTCCTTCCACACCGTTTCTATCAGGGAATACACACGGCATCAATATCTCCACAGAACAGATTATTTGCCGGTCGGCCTACATAAACTGGCTGTGTCCATCTGTTATGTGACCACAGCAGAACGAGATATTTCGTCCTTTTTTTCAAACATAACGGGTTGAGAGGGTTTGTTTACTTGTACGTGCATGATTTGTTGTAGGGGTGATGTTTAAGGTTAGTTCAAGACGTTGCAGCATCCTGTGTAGTACCATTATTTTTTATCTAAGCGCGGTAGAGTAGATGCTCATCACAATACACAGCAACCACTGACCACAGGCGATACACCTTGGGAAAATTTATCTTTATCTATAGAGATACAAAGATTTCTCATTTGTTCATAGCATCATGCCTTCATGCGTTATTAGTGATATCGCTTCCTGTTAGATGAAATACACTACTGGTGTATGAATCTGTCTATTAATTTCAGCAGGCTACCAGTCAGTGTAGAGATGCCTTCTCTTGCTTTAAACACATGTTATTCCATTTCATTTGGGAATTCACAGACCACATGCCACTATTGAAAGAAAATAAATAGACAGTTCACATACCTTGGTAGTGATATCTCATCTACAAGAGAGCGACGCCCAACTTGCACGTATAAATAGGCGTTCGCTTCTATTGACAGAATATCGATCAATATGGGAAATGTAATATTATCTGGTATTATGAGTGAGATCTCTCAGCGTAAAAACATTGGAAAAGGATATATGAAGAAAAGACAGGATGCTGCATGCAGCTTCTGGAAACAACGCCGTGGACAACAAACTCCCCTAGAAAGCCGCTGTTACAACCACCTACCTTCTATCACACAAATGATTCAGTAAGGACGAAACAGATATGCTCTATATTACAGTCTGAAGTTGCAAGTACGATTCAGTGACGTTCTTCCCTCTGAACGCCTGCACCATGGACAAAGCAGAATAGCCTGACTTGACAAACACCTTACATCAATCAGCTGTTTTCGGATTTCTGATTCGAATAGAAGACCGCATCAGGAGCGATGACGAATAGGGACAGTTTCAGAGAATTATAAAAATCCCTGCTTGATCACAT
>CM042144.1:99566028-99595898 GCA_023376005.1 Doryteuthis pealeii | reverse complement strand
GTTCATTATTTACTTGGCTAGATGTCTCTTAAGATTTTTTTTTGGCAAGCAGTCCTATCGAATATGTAATAATTGTTAAACATATCTTTCGAGCCATATATAAGAACTTGAAGCCTGTTATGTTAGTGGTTATGTCGTAAGAATTGGATACGGCGACACGAGTCCATGCCCTGAGCGAGGCTGGTTGCATTTAATGTAGCGCTAGTATCACTGGGAAAAGTATGCATTCAACTCTTCTCCCTCTTATGGATAAATAGTAGGGCAGACCGGGCACTTTAGCTTTCGTATGACAACCTGAATTCAAACTTGACAAACTTGAAAATTGACCTGGTGTCACATCCTACCGTGGTAGGGGTAAGTACTTATAGATATGAACCTGACTAATTCTACCATTTCGGGTCCTTATGGACCTAGAATTAATGGCAGTGAAGAAATACTCCACACTCCCCAGAGCTCTAGGACTGGAGCCTCACCATCAGATGCAGTTTTGTTTCATATCCATGGAAACAAACTCATCAATTCAGAATATAAGCTTAACGTGGTAAATCATCTGAATTTTATTACTTCTTATTATATTTGACACTGTTAAACCAAGGCCAGAGATCACAGTGAGAACATTATATATATATATATATATATATATATAATAATATATATATATATATATATATATAGAGAGAGAGAGAGAGAGAGAGAGAGAGAGAGAGAGAGAGAATGTGTGTGTGTGTGTGTGTGTGTGTGTGTTTTGTTTTGTATGCGTGTTTTCTGGCTGGTATTTAAGGAAATAAAAAATGTATAAGAAAATATTGAGTTAAAAACAAACACTCCGTGCTTCTAAGAAACAGGGTCAGAAATTAATTTTCTCGTGTCTTGAGGGCTTGTACGTGCAGAATAAATATGAGCCGATGGGTTTAACTCCATAGCAATGTAAAAATGATTAGACGCACAGGCGGGGCCTGACGAGGAATCATGACAGAGTTAATTTTGTTTACGTAATGGGTAAATGCAGTAATTTTATTACCAATCACCGGTGGCAACAACGCAGAGACCCGTTTACCAAATGATGTGCATGCGCGTCCTTTACAAGAAAAACATTTGCAAATATGATTTTCTTGTAACTCCTTGGAGGTAGCTCAATGGCAAGCTTAAGAACCTGGTGCTAAATTTCAAAGGATATTCCATTTTATGTGATATTTATGAAGTAGAATCACCAGTTGTTTTTTTTAAATTTGTGTGTCATACGAACCAGTTAATCACTGTAGTTTTACGCAGTTAGGCGTTTCATAATAAATAATTCCTATTGACATTTTCACATACCAAACAAACGTTAAGACTTTATTCGGTATCGCCCATAGATAAAAAAAAAACAAACATCTATAACAATATTTTGTTCTCTGGTGAACACCTAAACATTGACTAGTTTAAGCAAAAACCTACATTAATCAGCTCTGTGTGTACTCTGGATGCCGTGTAAAAGACCTGTAACGTTATGGGGTTGTTCGTCTTTCTCATAAGGTGTGGAACTTCTTGGGGTTGTTTACAACTCCACACACTCGCAGAATCTAGTAGTTCTTTGGTCAGTATCAAGCGGGTGAGTATCAACTTACACAGGTCGCGTGCTCCTCGTTACGGCCAATTTGACTTGTTGACAAGTATATATCTCCAGTCAAGTATCTGTTCCCGTTTGTTTGTTTAATGGCTTTCATTCATGAATCCCATTACGATTTCTTTGGCGTGTAGTAAATAAAGGTGATGAACAGTACCTCTGGTTTTTCATGAATTTTATTTCCTAAATGAAAGTTATTGAGGGAGAGAGATAGTCAGCTTCCTTACATATGTTTCTAATGATGCTCTTAACTTCGTTCCAACGGTCAGTACCAATTATCAGGCTTAGGTATGTTTTTACTTCGTGCAGTGTAAAATATTACATCTCAGGTTTCACACATCAGCGACACCATATCTCCATTCCAGGACCCCAGTCGCTCGCCTCTCACCAGCTCGGTCAAACCAAACTCAACTGACCTTTCTCCCTCGGTCTCCCGGAACTCAACTCTCTCCAAATCCAACTGCAACTGACCTCCTGTGATCCTATCCGCGGGTCTTAAATAGTATTTCCAAACAATCCTCCAGAAGGTTCCACCCTAGAACGTTCGAGACCTTTCGATTCAATCCATTCGTTCCAATCTCACTGGTCAATCAGAGTTCACTAACCTAAACATCAAAGGCTTCTTGGAGTCCCAAAGACTGTTTTTTCCTTAATCCCAGACTTATCGTCTGCTTTCTCTCGTTAAAGAGATGTTATCTATCCTAACTACCTTTTTCGGTGATTCTTCAAAGACCACCCAGCAACTCAAGATAATCGGTAGTACATTTTTCCAAGTCCGGCACAAGGCCACAAATATAGGTGCAGCGCGGCGATTATATAACAGACCTATCAGTGGCGATGACCGATAGGAATGGTGGTAAGACGGATTTATGGAAATCTGTCAGTGCGATTTGATAATGATGATGATAATTTCTGTATTAAAAACTATATTTAAAATTATTTCATGAATAAAATTATATAATCATGACACATATAAAGTGTTATTTATTACTAAAATCTACTGAATTGAAACTCTGTATCCAAAAAATAAAAGTGCAAAACATATTCTACCAAACAAATGTATTTTTTTGTATGATTTATTTCGGTCTGTTCTGTGTATGTACATTTTGTGTTCCAAAATACTTTATCAATGCAAGTCTCTCGCAAATGTTGTTATTTGATACAGCTAATAAAAGAAATCGACAATCTCCCATTACCACTTAGGTTTCCATGTTTATTAAGTTGTTAATAATTAAGCTTGGTCATTTCACTGAGTTTCGAACCGTCAATCCTAAAGAGGAGAACAGTCTAAAGTTTATATCGGAGCCCCTACAAAGAAGATTCTAAAAACTTTTAAAAAATTAAAAGGACAATTTAACAAAGAAAATGATCATCTGTGACTGATAAAAACCAAAATGGTAACTTCCTCAAGCCTGTTACATTCGTTTCTATTTTTTCATACTACAAAAATCATCAAATCTGAATATATATATATATATATATATATATATATATATATATATATATATATATATATATATATATATATATATAATATATATAATATATATACAATCGTTCCTATTTTTCATACTACAGTAATTGCTGCCTCGTGATCTCAAATAAATTCACTAGATTACTCGTAAAATTCTGTCAAATAAAAATATATTTTTTTTTATCTGTTTGTCATGTATAGTTATCGTCGTATGAAATAGACCAAACAAACCAAGTTCAAATACCGAGTGAGGTTATTTTCGTTTCATATAACGCTAATACCCTTGGGTAATTTACGAATTCAATTCTTAACCCTCTAGCTTGAAGTAAAATGGTAAAATAGTAGGACAGACTACGCTGATTTGTTTTAGAGCCGCGTTTTGTGGCTATTGAAAATAACGACATAGACATCTCTGATTGATAATAAATGTTTTTTAATAACAAATCTTAGATGCCGAGGTCGTTGATCACAAGTCGAGAGATATAAAAAGCGGTATCAAAAAGGTAAATTTTTCAGCACCGGAGAGAGAAAGGACCGGATAACTTTCATCTCATTTTAATTCACTTATTTTATAATGTGACCTTGGGGTCTTTTACAGTTCTTGTTGACCGAGCCTTATATGATATTTCGGGTGCTTATGCATTGAACTAGCCGACCGACTCGCGCGACTCGGCATTCACTTGCCATAAAAGTCATACGATTATTTCTATCATCACGCACGTCCCGGTCTGTCTAAGTCTAGCTCATGTCCCTTTTTTCTAGGGCACCGCCCAAGCATACCCTATGTAAAACTTTAATATTGGTATGGGAACAGGTCAATGAAAACTAATATTTTGAATTCAAACCTGTTGAAAACATGCCCTTGTATCACATCCTGTGCGTTCGGAGGGGTTGGGTACTACCAACCGACACACGTGCGACTATGCATTACTCATGTTCGTGGTCTGTCTAAAGTCTGGCAGAGGGACCCTCTTTTTCAGGTGGTCTCGTGACATACCCTATCTAACACTTAAACATATCAGAAGGAAACTTTGAATACAAAACTTTTAAACTCTGCATTAAAAAATAGCTCGTGTGGAAGATGTGGGTAAATATTATTTCTCTGAATGTTTGAGATGAGGCTTGATGATTAGTATTATCTTCGTTATTCGGGCTATTGTCCTCATCTTAGTTGTTATCTGTACAGCGTCTCGGCCGATCTGGATTACAGGTTCAATCCTGATCAAGAGCAGCAGTAACATAGAATAATAAAAATTAACACAGCTTAACGCCCCTACCCAAGCTATGGTTAGCAGAATGAGAACAGGATACCCCCGTGGACTAAATAAAGGGTTAGGTTCAGAGTTCCGTGATGGCTCTCGATTATGACAAGAAGGTTCCCGAGTCAGAAAAGAAGGTTCCCGAGTCCGAGAAGGTTCCCGAGTCCGACAAGAAATACCTGAAGAAGGCCGGAGGGCATATCAGCCGAAACGTTGTACAGAAAACAATGAAGACGGGGACAATAGTCCGAATAACGCAGTTGGTAAATATATATTAAAAAAACTTGATTGATTTTGATACAAGGCTTTATTTCCAATTTCTTCCTTGGACAGACGGACAGAGACATGACCTATATGCTTTAAGATTTTTATGTTTATTTTTGTTAGTCTGTTGATTGATTTTAGTGGATTTATTTATTTCCCGCAGCCAAAACCAATTTGGTCCCATTTCCAAGTCGCCGCTTTTCATTTACCATTCGAGATTAAACTCTAAAGATTCTCTTGCTCTACAGATTCAATTTGTTCGACTCTGTTTGATATATCAGCATCTGATATATTATTTGTTTTATATTATTTTCACTCTCACTTCCTTTTAATTTATCCTATAACAGATGTTTATCAGCTGGTCAGAGAAGAATGGTGGCCATTGAGAAATAAGCTAAACTTTTATACTACTTGTAGAATGGAACAGAATAGTTTAAACCAAACCAAAAAGTGAATAATGTAAATTAACCACGTCTATGATAAGTTGTCTTAATTTCTGTTCTAAATAAACCTATGATATATCCCACTATATATATTATATCTAATATATAAAGGAGAGATTTTGGTATGTACGTGTCGACGTATAACAACAAAACAGGAGGTCACTCAGATTCAAAATCTTGCATACACATTGATATCGTTCTAACTAAGAAACTCTCCAAATTTGGTTATAAATTTTTACTGATTAACGGATATAATTAATCAATCAAACAAAAATCAAACGATTTTTAGAAAGAAATCGTATAGCTGCTGCTGCTGATATTCCAGCTACAATTATCAGGCACGTACCACCCTGCCCCACTCTGCCCCACCCTGTCCGCGTTGTTGAATGCGTTTGCAGAAGCTTGCGTGCTGAAGAAAAAGAAGAAAGAAAGAAAGAAAGAAAGAAAGCTTCCAGTCATGATTAAATTTTAACGTAAAATAAAATTCTTTTTTTTTTGTCCAAATCTTTAAAATATTTATTTTATAATCATTCTAAATATTTTAAAATATTTTGCTTTGGAGAGCCGATTATACGAAAAGTAAAATCAAATCTTTGTCCACAAGTTTACGGTTACATTTTTTAAAAATAAGATTTTAAATGTCAATAAAAATCAGTTCCTGTATAGGGTTGTATAAATGTAAAAAATGAAAACGTTTTTATCAATATTTTTACGAATACTTTCATATTTCTTAGAATAAAATATATCCATTTTTAATCTTTGTTATTTTTGTTGCTCAAATGGATAAATTAATTACAATGTTACATTCTATTTCTAACTCAAACAAGCAATTAAGAATTGAATTTACAATTATCTACGTACGAAAAAGTTGGAATATTATTCTCAATGTTGTAAACAAACAAACAAAAAATCGTAAATCATTAGCGCTAGGGATTTAACACAAAGAAACTTGAATAAAGGTTAAAATTATCTTCAAAATTACGAAATTCACACAAACAATTATTTACTTATTTTGTTTATTTATTTTAAATAAGTAAATAGTGTTTGTGTGAATTTCGTAAGTTATTTACGAAATTATTTTTTGTCAAAGAGTAAAATAATCATAAATATCTAAATAGATACATACATTCGGTTGTCGAAGTTTTTTTTTAGTAACAGCATAACATAGGTAGACCCAAATTGGGTCTAAAATGCGTTTTTGACAACGTGACTTTAGCACACACCCCCCCCCCCGCGCTCCAGAAAATAATTTACCAAAAGTCAGGGAATTATCGGATTTTAACTAATTTTTCAGTGTTTATTAATCAATGAACGATCTTTATAATACATTACTTATTTTATTCTAAAACTTTCTCATTTTTTTAGGTCACTTAGTTTTGACCCCTCCCTTATGTTGGGGGCGTAACAATTTTATGTTTATAGTTTACTAATTACAGTATAAATAAAGAGGGCTGACTTCTGATTTAGGTTGGAAAAATTAAAACGGAAAGTTTTTTTGGTGGTACCCAATGACAGTTTAACTACAGACAATGAATTAACATTTTGCGAATTGGGTTACGGTTTTAGGGGATTAAGGTTGTTTTTAATTACGTATATTGCTTAAAAAAATAAACAAAAAACTCCAAATTTCTATACATTTAACCATTGAAATTAATTATTGAATCTATCATTGAGACAGTTGTTTGCGTTAGTATTGCAATATTTAAATTCAATTAAACTTAGTTTAGAAAAATGTTTTTCATCATTAAATGTATAATAATTTGATTTTTGTTTGTTTGTTCAACACAATGAATTTTTCATAAAAATTAATTTTATCTTGAAAAAACTTTTTCCATTTGAATGAAGAAACCTTAAACAAACTCCTGATTATTTAAAAAAAAACTAAGTTTACGGAAATAATGAAAATTATGACTGAAAAAAGAAGTTTTTATATTTGCCAAAAACAAGTTACGGCAAGAATTTTTTAAAAAATTCTATGAAGAATCAATTAATGGTCCGACTTTCATGAAAATTTCAATAACTATTTATCCTTGGATGTAAATATGTCTGAAAACACTCTCTGGTGTTCCTATTTTTTTTAGTCCGGTCATGGACCGGGTAATTTAGCTAGTATATATATATATATATATATATATATATATATATATATATATATATCGTTTATTCTTTGGGCAGAGAGAAAGAGGGAGAGGGAGTCAGAGGGAGAGGTACAGTGTATGTGTCTGCGTGTGATTGATATAGATATATATTGAGAGGATTTTTTAAAGTTCGAAACGATAGTTGAGTAAACAGTAAGACAACTCCAACAGTTCACTGGCACAAATATGTATCAGTCTCTCTTCATTGTCCTGTCAGTCTCACACTGATCCGACGCCTTTGTAGAGAAAATATACATCCGTCAATAGTTTGTGTTTTTTTATCCATATAAATAACTTGATACGTGTCCAGAATATTGCACTCAGGAATAATATACAAAAATAACGAAATCTACCAATCAATCTAAGCCTGTTCATATATATATATATATATATATATATATATATATATATATATGTGTGTGTGTGTGTGTGTTGTGTGTGTGTGTGTGTGTGTGTGCTAGTATATTATTTCAGTGAAAACTTTTCGATACAGCAATATAAACATAACATAAAGAAAAGATTGTTAATTTTTTCAGTCTTTTTTATTGTTCTTCTTCTATTTGTAGCAAAGATATAAAGTTCTTTCTCACTGCTTATTCTTAGATATACAACGTAGAGGTTTTTCAAATTTGTTCGTACTTGTGAAGCAATAGCCAGCAAGTTTTGCTCGTCTTACTTTGATAGGCTGCAAGATTGGAAGCAAGTATCCATATTGCTGTTGCTTTGTTGAGTGCTACTTTTATTACTTATTTTAATTAAAATTTAATAAAGTTGCTTAATATTTATTCATCCAAATATCATTGATTTCAAAACGGATAAGTTATGTCGGTCGAGCATCCGAGTAAAAATCATACATCGGCAATATCCATGTGTAGCCATCGTCGTTGGGGTTAAGGATCGAAAAAAAATGAACATAACAGGTATGGGAATTGTAGTCATTTGACTACTGTTTTTTTAAATTTGAATGTTTGGTTGTTAAAAATGAAATTCGAAACTTTCATCTGGATGGTGGGTGTAAGTATAATATTTCAATTTGTTTTTATTTTCCTGTTTTTGAACATTACCTCAGGATATTCTAGACAAGTACCGATGACATTTTAAGTTTCGTATCTTTATTATTTATTTATTCATTCGTTTTGTTATACAGCTAGTTGACTTATTTATTTTGTTTGTTTAACAACTCCTTTGTGTAGACCATCAAACGAGACACAAAGGCACCAATATAGTAATCAGATAAAACGGATTACAATATAAAATGAATAATTTGGAAGACATAAATGTGATTCCTGGATCATATTGATAATTCTATACGCAATAAGAGATTATATATTAAAGAATACAGAGAATCTAGATAGCATCCAATTAGTAGTATGAATGTATTCGAAAATATCCCTCAGTTTAATTTCTCTAATCATCCCATAACAAAAGGCTGTGAACAAGTTTGAGACAAAATGATAATGACTGATCAAAGCAATCCTTAATAAAAGAACAGTCGTGGTATTATTTAAACCATGGCCAGGAGAATGAGGGGTATCATAGCTTTTTCAACTTTATTAATCCGAGAGGTAAACATGTCTCGAGTTCAAATTCGTTTAATACAATGTCATAGTCCAGCGTGTTAGCCACTACGACACGAGGACTTCCCCCAGAGAGAAAGTAAACACAGATTAATTTTGTAATTTTCAGAGATTAAATTAAAAAATGTCATATATTCGTTCATTCATTATTTTTTTTCATTTATTCTCAGGACATTTCCGTTGATTTCTAATGGTATTTTTTCTGGTCCCTATTCGGGTGTTCGTCTCTGTTCGTCTCTGACATTGCGAAATATCAATTTCTATTTGTATTTCCATCTTTATTCTTGTAGCTGTGCATTGTTTAATGGCATATCAACCTTTTTGGGTTACCAACTTCCAAAGCCATTATTGCAATATACTCGTATTAGTACAATTCAACCCATAGCACAGGGGATAAGGGTATTCATACCCTTTTCAAGTATATTAGTCCACAAGAGAACTTGATAGCGCAACTGGAGTTCGAACTTGCTAACTCCGACATCGCAGCCCAGCCTGTTAGCCACTACCCTACGGGACCTCCTCGGGTTCCTATTGAGATAAGTGTTATGTTGTTGATAGACTCGAGTGCTGTCAAAGAAAAAAAATCAGGAAACGAAGAGGTAGCAAAATAAAATGTCGAAGCGACAATGTGACATCCAAACAGGTTTTTTAAAGTTTGCTTTCTACGTTTCTGACAATATACAAGGATCCCAAACCTGAGACGCAGGGAACTGTTTGTGCGTCTATTAGCAACACTGTCAGATGTGTTGGGTCTCGCTGCCAAATTCAGTATTGGCATGGCAGTCGTTTTTCATGAATCTCCCGATTGCTGTTACCACCAATGTTCGCGCAGTTATTCGGTTTTAGAACGCAATGGAAATGTATCCCCAATTAACCGAAGTATATGGTGTGTCGTGCATTAATGTTAAAAACCCCCATAAGTGGTGTAATGAGTTCGCGACGAAATAGAGGTTCAACGCTTCCTCGATGACATGGTGGTGTGCTGATATGACATGAGCATACAAAAACTGTCACATCACCTACAAAGTCCATCGACTTAAATGGTGATAAGTAGTAAAATAGATACATGGTCAAACTTTGAAATTATGCAAACATCATTTACATTAAAGAATAAACGTTTCTGTGATTTTTCAGATATTTCTTTACCCACTTATATTAGAAATCCCTAATCACCATGAGTTTTCATGGAGAGGTTTGTTGGTTGGTTGGTTAATTGGTTGGTTGGTTGGATTTTACGGCATATCAACTTTTGGATTAATTTAGGCTAAAGACGATTTTATTTTATTCATTCTTGTTGGATTTTCAAAAAGAATATCAGATTCGCTTTTTTATCTGTTGAATCAATAGATAGGATCCGAACAAGTACAGCCACTCTGGAACATAGTGAACCTGGAAGTGATGGCATTGAATGGGTACTCCAGATTCCCCAGATCTCCAGAAACAGAACTTCACCTCTAGACGCAGTTTATCGTCATACTCAGGACACTTCATATAGAGGTGGAACGTCTTCAAATTAGAAAAAAAAATATTGCAATCCATAAAAAGGGACTTCAGAAACGTTGAATACGACGTTCGCTGTGCAGCACATTATAAATTAAACTCCCAAACGCAAATTTCCTAATCACTTGTTTCAATCAGAAATAACCTTTAACCCCACCCGTGGACCAAATTATGTTATATTTCCCCTGGACTTGTGTTATTAAAGCTGGAGATGTGATTATATGACACAGAAGTTACCAAAATAAACTCATTTGAAAATGTAATAGTTTTACTTAGTCTATTCTAAATACAACTGAGAAAAAACTGAAACAAATGTACATAAGATATACATAATATTTGATTGTTACACACACACACACACACACACACACACACATATATATATATATATATATATATATATATATATATATATATATACAAGTGTGTCAAAAATGTATTGAGACTTGTGTACTTTCACACACCTTGTATTCTATAAAAAATAACGTTCCATTTATAGAAGGGGAAAATAGAGGGGGGAAATAGATATTTGAGTCAACAAGTTCCAGCTGAGGTGGGGGAACCAAAAAGAAGCAAGTTCACCGTCTTCTCGCAGGCCAAACTTTCTTTTTGGTCTACACAGTCTTCGTCTTCGACCAGCAGCTGAAAATCCGTCGTAGTCTTCAAAATGTTTTCTTTACTGACTACCGTCTCACGTAGGCCGAATGATTATCTGTCCACGCTCGACTCGCTTTGGTTATTTATGGGCATATTACCCAAAATCCGGGCACATCAGTCGAACCTCGCGTCCGTCCAGTGCCTAAATCGCATTTATTTTTGCATGCGGGGGGACGCGGGTTCGATCCCGGCAGGCAAGACACTGTCTTGCTCTTTTTCTTAAAGAGTACGATTGTACTCGTTCTCCGTCACACCATTCAGTGTTCATTTCTATCTTGGTAAATACAGCTTTAATCTCGATAATTTTACGACACACTTTATATATATACATAATATATATATATATATATATATATATATATATATATATATATATATATATATATATATATATTGTGAGAATAATCATATCAAATATATATTTGAATCAGTTTTTACTTTGGGAACAATAATCAAGTTTCCATGCTATGATCATGATTGATAACTAACCCTGGGCAATTTTTAAAAAAATGATTTTTCTTCTACATTGTTGAATGGAACTTTTGTAACATATGACCCGACGTCCAAGTCAGTCACGACAGTAAACAATTTATTCAAGCAAAAAAAAAGACTGATTTTTTTCTCTAAAAACGTCAGCTCACTGACAGCTTTCTATTTTCTGGAATCTGGCATTTTTTATTAGTCAACTCTCCGATATGCAACTCTCCGAATATGCTCAGTTTTTGTCGATGAATCTGGAATGAAACGTTGTCAATAACAAGACGTAAAGATAAAACTACCTAACTGTTGACCGCCTGTATCATTACATATCACACGTAATAATTAAATTGCCATACTGTAGGTTCTGCTAGTGAATATATAGTATTGAAAATCTACATAGAAAATCATCATTTAAGCGTTTATTTTTTTCCATATTTTTTGCATATATACATAGGTATATTTGGGAGAATATGTGCTTTTTAATTTTAGTCAGACCTAATTTTTGAAAGTTAATTCATTTATGTTTAATTAGGCGGGATTTAAACTACTTAAATGTGAGGCTAAACAAATCGAGAAAAATCAATCTCTGAATATATATTTCGACCTATTAGGTCTCATCAGCAGAGTTATAGATACGATGACCGCCTAGCGTGTGACTCGAACCCTTTATGCCGAAACGGCACGCCGGTATCTTACCATCACGCCAAACAGAAATCGCAATTTTGTCTCGCTTTGTTTAGGTATTAGTAGCATTCTATGTTCCACTTTTGAGACTTTATCGCACGACGCAAATGTAAACAACTTTTAGCTATTTTCAGCCGACAGTATATTTGGGAGAATATGTGCTTTTTAATTTTTAATTACTCTGCTGATGAAACCTAATAGGTCGAAATATATATTCAGAGATTGATTTTTCTCGATTTGTTTAGCCTCACATTTAAGTAGTTTAAATCCCGCCTAATTAAACATAAATGAATTAACTTTCAAAAATTAGGTCTGACTAAAATTAAAAAGCACATATTCTCCCAAATATACTGTCGGCTGAAAATAGCTAAAAGTTGTTTACATACATAGGTATACATATATTTCAGATCATCAGATAAAAATGGTCTAGTCCTTCAAGTTGAAAAATATCATTATACGGTTGGAATGTTTTTAATAAGATTTAACATATGAAAGTCTATTTCTATGGTGCTAGAAGAATCCAAGTTTAGGTTAATGGCTCAAAAAAAAAGAAAGAAATGCACCAGTCATAATGTCAGAAGAATAAGAGAAAAAAGTGAAAAAATAAAAAAAAGAATACGAATGAGCCAAAGCCCTGTTGGTGGGGCTTTAGAATGCACCGACTGCACCTCTGTAGAGGAGTAAGACTCCCCCAAATGGAGCCACCTGTTGGCCGTGGGTGGCGACTCGTGATGTTTAAAGATGGAGTCATGGTGGATGAGCAATCAATGACATGCAACACTCCACTTAGACCCTTACTTAGGTTTGACGGGTGGTTGGAGAAGCCCCCTCCAATCAATCGGCTGGTCACGTCAAGCCCTAGCATATGATTGCCCCAACCCTATTGCCCTCATGGCAATCCCCAACCCTTTTTATCATATGGGTGCTAGAAGGCGGTGACTGGGGGTCTACATGTCCTGGGAATGACGATAAACTCTATCTGATGGTAAAGTTCCAGTTATTTAATGCCAAAATCATCATTATATAAGAACATCAGTGGTAGTAGTTAGCCAATAGCTGATGCAGTTTGAATGAAAAGAATGGAACGTGCCGGTTCCTCCTGATTATCGAAGTTAAGTATCGATGAATCTGTTCAATACTTTGATGTATGACTATTTAAGCAACTGTAAGCATCCCGATATAAAAATGACTTTTGGGGGGCATTAGATGACCCGAAAAGTGTTGATATGCCGTAAAATTAAACAACCAACCAACCGCTCATTTAAAAAAAATTATCATTTCATCATTAGTTTTTATTCATAAAAATCATTTACCTTTTTTTTTCTTTTTTGAATATATATAGGTATCTATCCACTCCATTGGCCACGTGTAAATGTGACACAAGGTGTCAATTATGGGGCATCCAGCGAGGATCAGTATTCAATAGAAATACATATTCGAGCCAGCTTGATAACTATTACACCATGCCAATCTAAGTAAACAGCTATACTATAATTATATATACATGTGCAAACTAAATAAGTAGTCTGCAGATTTGCCTATTATCAGTATCAGCCAAACAGATCTCTAGAGGAGGGATATTCTTTTTGGTAATGGGAGCGCCACACTTACTGTCAACTCCAAGATGATTTATAACACAATTAAGATTACCGAAAACTGGAGTATCGAAACAGAAACCTTGCGATTTCTAGGCGGAGTCTCTACTGACTTAAGTTATAAAAACCTTTTTTGGGTTGATCAGCGATGCTCCTGAAATATCACTTAGAGAATCTGGTTATTTTGGCGGGAATGAAATTTTGAATTATATTTTGACATGAGAAAATTTCTTCGTTAAATATTTTTTATGACTAGCTGATAATAGAAAAATGGTGTAGCGGGTGCACTCCTCAGGTTTTGAATTTAAATTGTTTTTTCATGTTCTCTTTACTTTGTAATCTGCGTAACGTATCTATTAATTATTTCTATGCCTCTTCATGTGATCAGAGCCATCATCCTCCTAACTTATCTTTACTCATTTTCATCTCTATCTTCCCATCATATAACCTAATAATGTCATCGACATGCCATGCTGATATGTTGTACTGTATTACATGGTATCAAAGCAAATAATGATGACTGATCTGGGATTCAGTGTTTTCCTTCTCCCATACTGGTTATCCTAGTGAATATAAAAAGCCAGTCAGAGCAAATGTCCAACTTTTTTATAAAATGGCTGCTAGAAGGAGGTTTAAACACCCGTTTCTTAGTTATACTAATTTCATAACCATAAGGTTCCGGGTTTGATGCCAGCCCTTGCCAACTCGGTGCATGAGAAGCACTGTGTGGTAAAACGGAGAGCCGATGGTAGGTGTGGCACTCTGATGCAAAACAATTGCCCTGGTCTAGCGCTTGAGATATTGAGATATATTCCCATTCTGTCCTGCTGATACCGACAATAGGCCACTCCACCTACTTCTCATTTTATTTACATTTAAAATATCATTTTTTTAATGTAGCCCTAAACTTGTGAGTGGTTTGAAGCATAATTCCATTTTTCTAAGGGTTTGTTTTTTCTTACTTATGAAGAACTTTCAAGAGTTTCACATATTGATTGATTTTTGATTATTGAATTATATCATTTAATCAGTAAAAATCAAAACCTATATTTTCTACTTTTCCATATTATATAAATGCATGCACCATTTTAATGCTCAGTCTCATCTTTCTTCTGAGTTATAAGTTAATATTAAGTCAACATTAGTTAATGAAAATTATTTTCACCAGTTTATAAAACCAAACCAATATTATCTAAAAACTATTCTATTAAAAACATGTATACAAAAAATAAATAAACCGGGCCTAAAATAACCCACAATAGTTTATATGCCAACAAAATAACTAACAAACCACTATTGCTTTTTGGAAGCTCAACTCTCTGCTCTCTGACGTGTTCAAAAACGCAGACATCGCAACGAGAACATTTTTTTCTAAAGTAGGTGGCAAGTCTAATAATTAATGTATATATTGCTGCGTCTCTTAACCATTAACTCTTCTAAATATGCAAAGTAACAGTTTTAGTGGGAAAGCCTATTAGATTCACCTACTAAAAGTTCTCTGAACTAAAAGAAAATATCTGGTAATTGTATTCCTTCACGCCTTCGTTGGTTCTTTGTTCAATATTCATTCCTGTCTTAATGATTCCCTGGAGGTTACTGCCTTTACGTCACACCTATCAAGTACCCTCATATGGCTCCCTTCAAATTGTCTGTGAAAAAAGATTTATTTTCTCAGTTACCAAGCTTTCCCTGTGGATAATTCGTAGAACATTTATGTCTTACTTTTTTGCTAGGCAGATGTGCCGTGTGCTTTAATGTTTAGCGTGATAAGCTACCAGATTATTATTAGTGAGTTCGATTTTCACTGATTAGCCGATAATTTCCACAGTCACACGATACTTTCTTCCACATGTAAACCCTTTCTTTTACCCGTTAAAACACGTATTATTTGAAAGTAGTTAATTGTATTTCTGAATAAGCAAAAGAATTGGATCAGTTCCTGGAGTAGGATGTGACGAAAGGTCGCAAGTGTTGGGATTGTTTGTGTATAGGAAGTGCTCTAAATACCCACCTCTATTTATAGACTAACCAAGGTCACGTGATTGACTCTTGTAACCAATCATCAGCAATACTACTGGCTTGATGGAATACTTAAACCCCCACATTGTTCATAATTAAAACTGCACTCTTTGACGGACACACATAGGATTGCCGGATCTGTACCAATACTCTCGAAGGACTTATACTTTATACCAATAACTGAGAACTCTTTAGTAACCAATGGATTCACATTGTCGACTGACTCTTTATCAAGGATTCCACTAGATAAGCGTTTCTGCTATAAGGCCAGGGAATGGCCCTTACAAACGTAACAGCAAGTACGAGGCATCGAGTGAGAATTGTTATGCAGTATTAATGGATCTGCAAGACTAGTTTGCTAACCATTGCACAACGATGAGATGAATAAACTGAGTCAATACAGTATAAAACAATTCAATATAATGATAAAAGGCACCAAGTCAAAATACTTTTTAGTGCTGTTATGTTAGTGTTTGACTAAAAGTAACCAAAATTAGTCATCATCATCATCTGGTCGTGGTGACAGCACAGATTCCAAGACTCTATTGCTAACTGCTCCTATCACTCACCGTTTCTATCAGGGAATACACACGGCATCCAATATCTCCACAGAACAGATTATTTTGCCGGTCGGCCTACATAAACTGGTGTGTCCATATGTATGTGACCACAGCAGAACGAGATATTTCGTCCTTTCTTTTCAAACATAACTGTGGTTGGAGGGTTTGTCTTACTTGTACGTGCATGATTTGTTTAGTGGGTGATGTTTTAAGGATTAGTTCAAGACAGTTCGCAGCATCCCTGTGTAGTCCCATTATATTTTTACTCTAAGCGCGTAGAGTAAGTGCTCATCACATACACAGCAACACTGACACGGCTACACCTTGGAAAATTTAATCCTTTATCCTATAAGAGATACAGATTCTCATTTGTTCATAGCAGTTCATGCCTTTCCATGCGTATAGTGATATCGCTTCCTGTAGATGAAATACCACTACTGGTGTATATGAATTGGTCTATTAATTTCAGAGGCTTACCATTCAGTGTAGAGATGCCTTCATCTTGTTTAAAACACATGTATTCCATTTCATTTGAATTCACAAGACCAATGCCTATGAAAGAAAATAAATAGACCAGTTCACATACCTTGGTAGTGATATCTCATCTACAGAGAGCGACGCCAATACACGTATAAGATAGGCGTTGGCTTCTATTGACAGAATATCGATCATATGGAAATGTAATATTTCTGGTATTATGAAGTGAGAATTCTCTCAGCTGTAAAAACCATTGGAAAAGGATATATGAAAAATATACAAGGATGCTGCATGCAGTTCTGAAAAACTCCTGGAAACAACTCCCCTAGAAAAGCCGCTGTACAACCACCTACCTTCTATCACACAAATGATTCAAGTAAGACGAACAAGATATGCTCTATACAGTTGAAGTTGCAAGTACGGATTCATGTGACGTTCTCCTCTGAACGCCTGCACATGGACAAAGCAGAATAGCCTGACTTACAAACACCTACATCAATCAGCTCTTTTCGGATTCTGGATTCGATATAGAAGACCGATCAGGAGCGATGACGAATAGGGACAGTTTCAAGAGAATTATAAAAATCCCTGCTGTCAACATGACCTGATAATGATGATATGTTTATACGAGGTTATACCTTGTTATTATTAGATATTTGATTTGTAATCAAACAAGTTTCGATATTTTTTATGTAAATCTTATTATAATGGAGATTGTGTGTTTTTCTGTCTGTAACCGAAACTATATTACTACTCAAGTCACAATTCCCTTCGTTATTTACATCACATTCTCCATGATTTTATTTATATTTAAACCTCAATTATTAATAAAATTGCTTTACCTTTTTATTAGTGTTGTCCATATCTACATATAAATAACATGCAATTGTATTTATATATACAAAAAATAGCGGTTTACAGTGTGAATGGGAAGGCTAATTTGCATATTGATATTAAAAATGTGATTTTATTAAATATGTGCTTAGTATTATTGATTTCTAATTGTTTGGTTTTATTTTAATGAATATAAGCAAAAATCTCTTCAATGAATCTTAAATGAAATCCATTAACAAGAAAAAATAACTGTCATTTTATTCTTTATTTCCTAATTTAACTAAATAGTTAAATAAGTAAAATTCAGCAACGAAAGACGGGAGTGATGGAAGAGTAAGTTTCATTTCTATTTTTCTATTATACCCCCACTCTGTTACATATCTTTTTATATGCCTTCTTATTAGACTTTCTAATTTAATACGATATTTCATTACATTAAAACTTAAATACTTGCACCCGGAGGGTGCATATATTGGCTAGTATGAATAAAGAATATTATAACATTCGAGGTGTCTCATGTGATTCAGAAATGGGAATGAAAATTATTGAACAGGTTCAGGAAGTAATGGAAACCTTACATGGAGATTAACGCAAAAAAAATGTCAATAATGTAAAATGTCATCGTGTTGGAGAGAAAAAGGCGAGGAGAAACCAAATCTATCATTGTTTACTTGCTGAACCCTTAGAATTCCATATATATATATATATATATATATATATATATATATATATTCTAAGAGATCGTAAAATATATTCACCGATGTATGTATTTATCAGTTTAAACACCGCTCCTGAATGGCAGAAGTTGACGACCGAGAGGTTAAGGAACCGGGTTTATGAAAACTCAGTCGGGTTTTACTCCTAGTCAGAAGTAGTTGCTGTGTCTAGCCTAACTGATGAGACGTGAAACGTCGAAACACAGTGTCATTGGATGACACATATAATACTATGTTGTGCTTGGTCACCGTCTCAATGTATGTATGTTTATGTATGTTATGGATGTATGACGATGCTCCAGCTCAGTATTACAGTCGTCGAAACCACCCTTTCCAACCTCCCGTTCTGATGTTGTCTGTTGATTTACAGGAAGGCTGAAAAAGAGATGGTTTCGTTCCTTTTACCAACTCAGCTGAAATAGGATTAAATAACCAAAAGCTGTCAACGGATCAACAAAACAATTGAACACAACGCCTTTTTTATGCTTATGTACAAAATATATACATTTATTTTACAAAGGAGCGAGGTGATTTCTTGTCAGTCGATTGGCGATCTACAGCTAGTTTTTGGCTAAGATATCAATTTTGTACCGAGTGGCAAGGCATCAGAGTGTATTATGGACGGAAAAGTTGTATCAAGGGCCCCGGGCCATGGCGAGCTCCCGGGTTTCAGAGTGTCTGACTCCGCTTCTCTCTTCTTCGGTCTGTCCCGGTCTCTCCTTCTATCGCTCCTTCTGGCTGGCGGTCTGTTATTTATGAGATCCAGACCTCCCCACCCCTAACATATGTCTCTGATTGGCCAGCCACTCGATAACATTGCCTACGTGTCTAAATGGCCTTGTGCCAGCCTAGCTTGTATCTTTCCATTTGGAGTCAAGGCCAACCATTGTTTTATTTATCTAAGTTTTTGAAATTGTTGACGAACTTTTCAAAAACTGGAATCTTATTTATTAAATTATCATTTTATTTTGGTAACTTTTTAAATTCCGATTATATATATCAAATTACATAATTTAAAGAATTTATGCCTACGTGATGATTTTTCGTTTAGATAAATATATACCTCCAATATAAGCATTATTATTATTATTATATTATTATTATTATTATTATTATTATTATTATTATTAATTTTAACAAACACCATAATTAATAATTAGGGTAGTTTTAATTAATTAGTAATTAATTAATAGGTCGCCAATCAACCCATAACACAATAGTGTTACACACACACACACACACACACACACACACATATATATATATATATATATATATATATATATATATGTGTGTATAGGTGGGAGGTGCCGTGTGATTTGATATTTCAAAATTACAAGCATTAAATAGACATCTTACAAAATGTGTTCAGCTTAAATTCAAATATGGTTTTAGAGATATCCCAGCGTAGATAACACCAAGAAATGATTATTTGGTCCAATGCATTTTCTGCATGTCACAAATGTTTTTTTCTCCTCTTGTCTTCATGCACTACCAGCCTGATGAGAAACTCAGACACTTCCATATCCTTGGCTGTGGACCTCTTGGCTTACTGGGATCGTCGTCAATCATCGCCTGGACCAGCAACAAATTCGAGAGTTTTTTTTTCTTATCCGAAAGATCAAGGCTTCCGATCTTTTGTACATTCATAATCACCATTGGTATAATCCAAGTCTTTTTGAAATCCTATCCATTGGCCTCAAATCGGTACCAAACACTTTGCAATGTTCTTATTGGAATCTACGTTGTGAATGCCATCCAGTACAGCATGCCGTTTCCAAATTTCTGGAGGGGGACTATGCGGTATGCCACACAGAAAATTAAACGATACAAAATGTTACTATGTATTAATATATATTTAACGAAATTAAATACGGACACGTTTATATAGGTTTATGACAAAATTATTATTATGACAAAATTATTATTATAACAAAATTATAATTATGACAAAATTTGAAATTGGAAAAGATTAATCTTAGGAATTAACTTTCCTATAACTTACAACCCGTATTGCTCTATCAACGTTTCAGATCTGTTATAATGTAAATGTAATTCCGTCTTATATTGTATAATTTATGTTCGCCAACTCATATAACATGAACTATTCCCAAGAAGGTAGTAGATGATGATGACCGTAAAACAAAGGAGATATTCATTTCAGCATATGATTAAAGTTACTGCGGTATACTGCCTATATTTGTTCTATACCAACTATTGTACATTTATATGATAAAAATTGGTACCATTAAATACAGTGTGTATAAATATATATATATATATGTGTGTGTGTGTGTGTTGTGTGAGAGAGAGAGAGAGAGAGAGAGAGAGAGAGAGAGAGAGAGAGAGAGAGATGCATCTGACGAGTCATAAATGTAAAATAGGAAATGTAGGGTTGATTTATTGATATTTCAAAAAAAATTATTGTCAACGTTTAACGTGTCCCTTGATATGTACATATCAAATATATTTTTCAAATGCCAATAAATCATCCTCATATTTCCAATTTTCTCTTTTATCTATTACCTTCCGCATATATATATATATATATATATATATATATATATATATATATATATATATATATATATATATATATAGAGAGAGAGAGAGAGAGAGAGAGAGAGAGAGAGAAATAAATAGATAGATGGTAACTACACAACAATGCTGGGTACTGTATTGCGCAATTCTTGGAAGTAACACCCCACTAAAAATCGATACATGCCCACTTAAAACTTATAACCTAAACTATCCATGTAAAACGAACAACCCATGCTGGTCACGGCTGGAGACGCAAGGACGAACTCATGAATGACTTTCTCATGTGGATACCTACGGATTAGCACACCATTGTCATAAAGTCAAAAGTATTTGGTAACAGTCAGTTTCTCGCCTATGTGATTAAATTTGATAATAACTGACATTAAATAAGTACCGTTCACTTCATATCTACATTACCCTTATTTAGATTTATATGACCTATCACTGATATTAAGCACTATTTATTTGTAAAAATAACAAACTTTATATATATATATATATATATATATATATATATATATATATATATGTGTGTGTGTGTGTGTGTGTGTGTGTGTGTGTGTGTGTGTATTCATGGAAAAAAATTCTGAAAAAATGTTCATTTTTCCAGAAAATCCCCCCTAATTACCCACGTATGTTTTTTTTAATGTTTATGATTCATATTGTTTTAAATGTTTTTATGCTGACTAGTTATACACATCATTTACATTTTGACACATTATATGAAGTTAATTATTCAACGAGAAAAACTTTCAAAACTCGATAAATATTTGATGTGTTAATTCAATCAACAAAGTATTGTATTAGTTGATGGTATTAGTTGGTTTTCAGCAAATAAATGGATGATCCGCATCGTTATTAAGTCTCACACAGGTCTTTTGAGTTATGTACTCTGCAATCCAAACAGTTTTCAGGAGGAGGAAGGATTCAAATGTTTAGTGATAGAACTAAAAATATATTGATAACTTATTTTTGATTTTTGGTGTATGTTCTGGATACGATTAAAATATTATGCCCTATAATTATTATAATGACGTGACCAGCCGATTGATAGTAGGGGGCTTCTCCGACCACCTGTCTAGCCCAAGATAGGGCTAAAGAGGAGTATTGCAAGTCAGGAACTGCTCACCCACCTGGGTTCTATCGTTAAGCATCACGGGTCGCCACTCACGGCCAACAGGTGGTCCCATTAGGGAGTCTTACCCCTCGGCAGAGGTTCAGTCGGTACATTCTAACGCCCCAGCCGACAGGGTGGGATGTGTCTATTCAGCTCTTAGATGTGTTAAACTAAGTAATAACAGGCGCGTACAATGACAGTTGTTTCTTAGTAGTCACCCATCTAAGTACTGAACAGGGTTATGGATGATTAACGATGGTGGTCTGACCGTAAGAAAAATATAGATATATTCATTTACTAAGCTTTACTAAGCAAGGTGGATGGCCAGAAATACGGACCGCCCAGTATGGAGAATAAACACAAAAAACTGGAGAATAAAAAAAAAAAAAGAAAAATACCTATAGATTTATACAAGAATTGCCTCAACTCCCCAAGTGAGCTCAATGTATGATAATTTGAAAAAATGATTATATACTGAGGCTGTAGAATACATCTACTACACTTCTACAGATGGGTAAATCCCCACCAAAGGTGCCAACTGTTGATAATGGGTGGCGACCCATGAATGTGTAAGGATGGAATCTTGGTGGCTGAGCAGTCCATAACATGCAACACTCCTTTTTTTACTATAGGCTAGACACAATTTCAAGTCTTAAAACAGTCACTTGCGTAGATGAACAACGACTCGGCTGATCAGGGTTTTCAATCCAGAACGTGTTCCTAAAAATTCTTCTTTAGTCTATAATATGTTAAAGATAAGCATAACTTTGTCCAGCATTACAAATACGAGGTTTCCTAAGGATCTTTAGTTATAAAATCGGGTTTGGGTTGATCAGCGATGCTCGAGAAAGATCTCTTAGAGAATCTGATTGTTTTGGTGGAAATTAAATGTTGCATTACATTTATAGATGAGAAACTTTCTCTGTCAAATAGTTTTCATTGCTAGCTGATACCAGACACATGATGCAGCGGGTGCACGCAGATTTTGAATTAAAATTGTTTTTTGGGGTTTATTTTTCGTTCTCATTACCTTGTAATCCGTGTAAACTATCTATCTATTCTTTCTCTACCTCTTCATATGACCAGACCCAACACCCTCCTAACTTATCTTTATTCTTTTTCATTTTCATAGATCTAATAATTTTAAGAAAAATATTAATTCTTCTGTTCTCTTTCCATCTATAGGTAGAATTGTACGACAGACTGGCCTCTTTAATGATAAGCCAACTTGTCTAGGAGAAAGAAAACCTGTTAAACCCAACTCAAAAATTGACCTTGTGTCGCATCCTAGATGCAGGGGTTTTGTGATACCAAGGAAGGTTTCTTTTCTTCCACAGACGACACCGGAAATCGGTTACATTGTATAATCTTGCACGTACGACACCGGAAATCGTTTATATTGTATAATCTTATTCGGATGACACCGGAAATCGTTTATATTGTATAATATTGCTCGGATGACACTGGAACTTGTTTATACAGTATACTCTTTCTCGGACGACACTGTAAAATTGTTTCCACTGTGCACTCTTTCCCGGACGACACTGGAACTCATTTATGGCATGTCGAGTGCCCAACCGTCACTTTTAACTATTCCGGAGTCAGTGTCTCATATATATCATATACGTCAAGTGCAGGATGAACGTCATATGTATGCTTAAATACCCAAGTGCCAGTGGGTACTCGATTTCTCAAACCAAGTCCTACATGCCAAAGTCAAACTATCTTTCTTTGAAGATATGGTATGTCGTGTTTATTTCCGCTGCCGTTTCTCGAAGTCTGTCTCAGAGGAGATGGGTAAATGTATATACTTGCCCAGCCCCGCCACCCTCCATATTTCTTTTGTAAGCATCGATATAAATCTCCATCTAGTTTCAGGAAAGCACTCACAACATTGGTTTTTAGATAGAATCAATGTCGGTGAAGCTGATTTGCTTGATCCCAGTCACGTGGACAATTCTTATCACGGGACAGAGACAAACAAACAAAACAAAATATACAAAAAAGAGTGAGAAATAATCATTGAATGATGCCACTCATGTTGAAAAGACAATTTTACGAAACGTTGCTGGCTGCCGAGAATCAATAGTTAAATTCGATTTTTTTCTCATTTTAGAAGGGAACATCCACAAAACAAATTCATTTCGGGATATCTTCTCATCGCTAAAACATTAAAAACAATATTATTCAAATATTCAAAAGGATTGATAAGAAATAATACATTTTTCATGATAAAAAAATAAGAAAAAAATTAAGAAAAAAAAAAGAAAAAAAACATTGAACATGAAAAAAGAAGAAAAAATTAGACGTTCTTTTATACTGTACAAATCTTGTAAAATGTATTAATATTTCGATCGACTTTACAGAATACTCCAAATAGAATATTTTGTCTTTTTAGACTAAAACAAAGTTACCGGATTTTTTGTTAACGTAATGATTTTTTTATTTAGATTTCAACACTAAAACACTTCGTTCCTTTAGAGATAGAAAAAAGAATCAGATTTGCTGCCTCATAGAAAAAGAACTAAATTGCGTTTTAGGTTTTCATTGGGAATCATCGTTACGATTATACTTTATTCGTGTATTTGACATTGTTGATATCCTTCCGTCTGCTAAAGACGATTGAGTAGTGTCAATTTTTAACTGCATCTGCGCGAGTGGCTGAACTGGTCAATTTTTAAATGGCAATCTCTTGTATAGTGACTGCAAACTAACAGTGATGCTTACTGGAGTTTCTATTGCATCTCCTTCCTTCTTTTCTGTGGCGACTTCTTTCATCTCTTTTTTACTCCTTTTCGTCCATTGTTTGACAAGGAGTTGCCAAGCCGCCCAGTTTTCTGCACCAACCTCCCATGTATTGAAGTTGATTTGGCATGTCTTCATGACATTGTTGCAGACATTACGACATCGAAAAATATACAGTTATACAATAATAGTTGGTTGGTAAGTGTTTAATGGAATATCAACCTTTGTGGGCTATTCGATGCCAAGTATTTTTATATATGTATTTACGTAAAACCCGCCACCACATGTGTAGGATGAGACACAATGTCAATTGATACGAGGAGTTATAACATGTTCGAATTCAGAGTTTTTCATCTCCTCGCCCAGTCGCCGTAATAAGAATAAATAACCCAGTTTACCCATAGCTGGGGGAGAAGAGATGAATTCATGTCTTCTTATTACGATAACCATTGTGTTACAGCGCATTCTCATTACTTAGAAGCTTAGTAAATTCCATATTAAATGCAGAGTGTCATCTTTGTTCTTTTTTTATACACACACACACACACACACACACACATATATATATATATATATATATATATATATATATATATATATATATATATATATTATTTAGTATACCAAGCGTGTTGGTAAATCCTCGCGGTGAGAAAAAACCCAGCAAATAGTTTGATTGTAAAAATATACTACCAAACATCAACCGGGGAGAAAAATTTTTTGGAAAAAAGAAAAGACCAAGATAGTAGTACCAACAAAAAGTAATCTATTGGTACAGTATTTGGCCAAAAGAAAAAAAACAATTTATATGTATATATATGTATATAAGATATATATATATATTCATATAACCGCTAGGAGAATAAACTAATAAGTAAAAAGTGCTCAATACCTAAGTAGAGCAAATAATAAAGATGAATCTAATGAGTCAGACGAACCTACTATTAGTTTCGCTTAATGCTCTTCAGGGCTAAGATCTGACTCTTGGCCCTGAAGAGCATTAAGCGAAACTGAATGCTTTTCAGGGCTAAGTCAGATCTTAGCCCTGAAGAGCATTAAGCGAAACTAATAGTAGGTTCATCTAACTCATTAGATTTATCTTTATATATATATATATATATATATATATATATGTGTGATGTGTGTGTGTGTATAATATATTATAATATATATATATATATATATATATATATATATATATATATATAACCCCCATACGATCAGGATTTGACAATAGATCAATTTCGAAGTTTAGCAGATTTAAATTGAAAGTGTTTTTCTCCTAGTCTGGTTCCTATACCAAGCTTAAAGAGTCCAGTTTACACTACTTTTTACCCATAGATGGAAGGAGTATACATGGATTCATACCTTTCCCACGAGTATTAGGACAATGTGAAATGCAAACAGCATCGTTCAGGTTTTGAACTCAGTTCACCATGTCTATTCTTCACGAAGATAATCATTACTCAATGATTTGTTAGCAAACAGTTTGTAGGTAAATATTTTTGTTTGATTTGGTTTTATAAACTGGTATAAATAGTTTTCATTAACTTCATGTCTTGTTTGTCTTTTGAGCAGTCCTGCTTCCAGGATGTGTCAACACAGTAGGAAGGATCCTTTTACAGTTCCCATCTAGGTTTTACCCCATGCGTTTTATTAGGGTCCAAATGGTGCAACCATATAATAGCACTGACACGGAAACAGCTTGAAAGAATTGTCGCTTCATCATATCAGAGATATCAGATTTCCATGTGATCGATAATCTTCATAGCAGTCCATGCCTTTTTGATATGAGAAAGATATATATCAATACATTTCTGTTGACTGCACATATTTCCTTGACACTATCTCGCCATCCGTACCTATGTCCAGACAGCACTCGGTATCTGCACAGAGTTGATGAATGTAAGTTTATGCTTGTCGACCGACACTTGTTTACCTACGATCATAGGTCCACACTAGAACATCGCATGCGAGCTTGTCCCTGCATCTCCATCAATGCAAAGCATGTCTTGTTCGTCTTACTGGGATAGATTCTGAGATATGAGGTAAGTCGTCCTACAAGGTCTGTCTTGTGGGGTGCTGCTTCCCGTGATTGGCTCTAGATAGCACGCATCCTCATTGTGTAGTTCTCATGTGGCTTTTTAAAACAATCAACCCCATAACAATTCAATGCATTTAGCTGGACCCGTCTTTAGATGTGTAAATTAAATTGGGTTTGAATAAACGTCTTAATATACGAAAATATTTTGATACGCATTGTTGAATAAAATTTCTTGTTGTGTTAAACAAAAACACCACAAATAGTTATCTAAACTTTAAAGTTCTTAAACTTCTCATTAGTTAAACTACTTAGTGAATTCCACCTCAATGTAGTGCAAAATTCGTGTAAGTAAATAAAGGAATTACGCTGCCAAGGATAGGTTAAATATAGCTTAAAAAATAATTGCATTTTTAATTACAATCAACTTATTGGGTAAGTGATGTCAATAAGCAACAGTTGATTAATTTGTAAAAGAAGAACATTTAGCAGGAAAAGATAACTAAAGAAGGATGAGAAGCTTTATTGATAGACTTTAAGTGTCAATAATATCAGTAGCCACAGACAGGCAAATATCAACTGCAATAGAAAGCTTTCTAGCAGAATGAGGGGTGGGAGATCATGACCCAGTCACGAGGAGGGTTACAAGTCTTAGACAATCAACCAGAGTGGGTTACTGTTCTAGGAAGGGAATAATAAAATCAACAACAATAACAATGTTAATTTCAACTGCCTCTCAGGTTTATATGTTTACAAGTAAAAGAATGAAAATTGGATTCCTCCTTTGGTCAATCAGATTTTATCTCATCAAGTTGGAATGCGGCTCGCTGGGTTGAATTTAGAGTTGTCCTCCTCTTAGAATGATTGCCGAAACAAGGCTAAAATACCCAAACTGTCCTATTATTTATCCATAGTTATGTTTAGAACGTACCTTTTCCCAAGGGCATTAGCAGGAATTAAAGCGCAAACTGCTTCTTCCAGGGTTTGAAACTGGGTCGCTTATTCCATTTCCATGATGATAATCATTATGCTAAGTGTTTCCTTCGAGTAGCATATATATTGTCTTTATACTGAATCATCTTGATTAAAAGCAAATTTTCAGTCGATAATTTTAGTCAGTTCCTTCCTACAATCAAGTTACTTACGCTGAGTAAAATGCTAAAAGCCTCGTCTGGGATTTGAACTCTGGTCACCGATTCTATTTCCTATAATATTAACTGCTACGTGAAGCGAGATAGACGTGTAAAGATAGACGTGAATGCAACACAATGTAGAGTATTAGTTTCATGCCTTAACTGAAATTTGGCCGTTATTTGTCGTTTCTGTTTTCTACACCGACAATTGTTGGGTTAAGTTCCATTTTGACCTTATATCCCATATTGAGTGAATAAAAGCTTTTGCTTTGAACTAAAAGAAGTCAATCTTGACATTTTTCGCTTCATGTGCAGTTTGTGCCTTGCCAGAAGCCATTAACCAAAGAGAGACAAATTCTGTTTTCAGTCGTAATTAGAATATATACGAATGCAACGGATAGTCTCCGTTTGACTCCGCATGTACGCGCATGTATATTTCGCAGAGTAATATTAAACCAGGTACTACCTACTGAGTGCTTTGAAGATGAGATGGGAATCGAGAAGAATTTCCCTTGCCCTAAAGTAACAAAGTAGAATCAATCATGGCACCCCATTGCAGCCTATGGGACATACATAGTTCCGGACCAAGTAAAAAGCAAAATGACGTTGCTTCAATGGAGGCCAGAAGATAGAAAAATATTGACCTTGATTAGAAGTAATTGCTCTGGTCGAATAATATAATGCTTAAAATAACGGTAATCGTCGTAGGAAATGAAATCGGAAACCCGGGTTCAAATCCTGAACAAATCCGTTTGTAATTCTCTTTGCACCAAATTCCTTGGTAAAAGTATGGACTCATTAGTTCTTCCATCTATCTATGTGTAAATAGTAGAGAAGATTGGATAATTCAATTTGGATTATTGAGATTACGATCAGTTCACGCTGGAAGCACCGGTTTCCGCTAGATCACTGAAGTTAAGCAGCGACGAGTATGTTCAATATTTATTAAGTAATCACTTAATCAACAGTGGGTACTGTAAGCAAGCTGTGTTTTTGCTTATCATATTTAGTCGGCATTAAATGACCCGAAAAGTGTTGATATGCTGTAAAACAAAATAATGAAACAAATGGGTTATTGAGTCTTGGTTAGTTATAGAAGAAATAACTGTGAATTCAAACCAGCTTCCTCCGTTTGAAAACTGCCCTTGTGTCAAATCCTGTCCGTGGTGAAGAGATTTGTTAAATACAAACATAAAGAGAGGGTAACTAGTTTAGCCTATGTTCAAGCTTTTTATGTTTTTTGAGTCGGTAATCTTTTAAAGTTACTCCAGAGAACGTGGGCTTGGGTGTGTGGTCTCTGGTCTCTACTTTTGATTAACTGTGAGTTCGATCCGTATGAACTCATTTCTCCACATCAATCGATCGTGACCAATAACTCTATGGATTACTCATTAATCAGCGTTTTCTCATTAGAAACACAATATTTCTTTGATTTCTTTCCCCAAGCTTATGACAATAAACGAGTATCTCTACTCCGCTTAAAAATTGATCTTGTGTCACATCACGTCCGTAGCAATGGTTTTAGATAAATATATACTTTTTTCACCAATATATATATATATATATATATATATATATATATATATATATATATATATATATATATATATATATAGTGTGTGTGTGTGTGTGTGTGTGTGTGTGTGTGCAACTTGGGTTGCGAAGATCTAAACTCAACAGTTCCTGGTAACCGTCAGATTTTCGCCTATGATTTTCTCAAATACTTACATTTATAAAGCACCGTTGATGTTATATATTCGCTAATCTAACATTGATAAACATGTTCTATCAATCGTATTGAGAATCGCTTAAAAATATACCAAACTATATATATATATATATATATATATATATATATATATATATATATATATAGCTTAATGTGCATATTCATGTTACCATTTATTCTTAATTTTTTTGTTCATTTTCAGTCGTTCTATTTTATAGAATTATGATTTTTGTGCAATTTCACTTTTTGAAATATAGTTTGCTTTCATTCATATTGTTCTG
>CM042144.1:99533528-99561028 GCA_023376005.1 Doryteuthis pealeii | reverse complement strand
ATATATATATATATATATATATATATAACTATTTCTATAATTTAAGCTCTTCCACCACTACAAGTAAAGTACAATAACTGTTGGTTAGGATTGCCTCTGTATTCTTACCAGACCTAGATCTTTTTTCGTTCCTAAATTGAAAATACATCTTATTGGTATGATCTGAGGGACTTGAAGAAGATTAAAAAATAGCATGGCAAAGATTCATATCATATCAAGAATTGTTTCTACACATGCTGTAAAACTTTGAAATCATTTTTTAATTTTTTTTTTGATAACTGGTTAAGTCATTACGATTGTTAAATTCTGAATCACCCCTGAATATAGTTATAAACCAATGTTAGAAGAAAAACGTCCAAACCTCGATCGTTTAGAAAGAAAACAGCGGCTTGATATCTGTAAACCAAATCATAAGGAAACATAAGGCTGCTACAGTAGTGAGCAATTGTAAAACATTAAAGACACTCAACAAAGCGAAAATATTCATGATGTCTGCCAATTCTTCGTGAGAAATGACTGAAAGATTAAAGTTCATCTACCAAAATGTTAGTCGATGCAATTACATTGGCACTTTTACGGTAATTACAGCATGAATAAATGAATGTTCACAAATAATTTTAGTTGTTGTCTTTTCTTAGTTTTCCTTCACTGAAGGAATAACGATTTTCCTTCCTTTTCGACTCCGTTATGTCGTAGTATTTTTAATTTTAGATGCTTCCCAAGATCTTAGTTCAAAAATGAGTTTGAACTATATTTTAAAAATTAATTTGATTCCATACGAATTGGAAATACGACTTCTACTCAAATGTACTTTTCCTTCGTATATATATATATATATATATATATATATATATATATATATATATATATATAATTCACACTTTTTTCGACATTTTTTCAGTAATGTGGTCAGAGGCCAACAATAAAATATCAGCAGAGAATGATCGGGAAATTTTACTGTAGTTTCGTGCCGTAGGTCGAGATGGAGAGAGAGAGAGAGAGAGAGAGAGAGAGAGAGAGAGAGAGAGAGAGAGAGAGAGAGAGAGAGAGAGGGAGGGGGAGATGGAGAATGAAAATGAGAGACACAAAGTATGATATATACTTAGACGAGAGAGAACGAAAGAAAGGATATATATTATATATATAATATATCAAGAAAAATCAGTGTTTCGATCTATTAAATAGATCATAGGGCATATAAGAAATTATATATCACAGAAAGATGAGAAGTGAGTGGTAATCCTTCTTATTCAGTCTGTTTAGCAACGCTGTTAGTGTGTGTATTTTTCTCATCTTTCTGTGATGATGATCTATTTAATAGATCGATGCAGCGTCGGTGTCAGATTACATATTTAGAGGATGATTCATGCTTAAGCATCATAGGTGGCTACCCACGGCCAGTAGGTGGCTCTATTGTTTCTTATCGCTCTGCAGAGGTGTAGTCGATGTATTCTAAAGCCCCAGCCGATAGGGTGGTCATTACAATAATAAACGGTATTTTTTAGTATATATAATATACATTGCACGCTGATCATGCCTATCATGATCTAGAGTGTTTTGCATACAGAAATTCTCTAATATATATATATATATATATATATATATATATATATATATATATATATATATATGTTAAATTATTATTATTGTTGGAGAATTGATTATATTTAAATTAGAATGGAAAATACTAGACCAATCGAAACCATATATAAATGGTTAAAAAAAATGCTCATTATGCACAACAGAAAAATTCCGTATTCTTCAAGGAATAAACTCCGAAGAAAATTTCCTAAACAACAAAACAGAAATTTTTCGAGCATGCTCACACAGGAAAAAATTCTTAATATGGAATTGGACTAACCAAAACATCAGACCGCCATAATTAAGAATTCATATATAAATAAACACACATGAACTAAAATAAATATAAAAACGGAAAAAATTGATGCCGTTGAATGATGAAAGCGAAATGCACGAGCTATTAACGGATCGCGTGGATACGTGCCGGGAGTTGAAAACTGTCCAAATTTCTTTCAAAAGTCAAACGCCTCTGAAGATGAATAACACCAAAAAAAAAAGGGTTATTCAGAAACCAATGGTAGGAGCGACTTTGTAATTATAAATAAATAAATAAATATATATATATATATATATATATATATATATATATTAGTAGACCAGTTCCCATATCGAGTATTCAATATCTCATCTTCAGAAAGTGATGTCAGTGTAGGCAAAAGAAAGGCATGGACTGCTATTAGATTATCGATCCAATACTTGCACCACTTGGAATCTAAAGAAAAGCTTGGAGAAAATGTTAGATGGGAATTACACGAGGATGCTGTGTACTGGCCGGGAAACAGCACTCTCAAAAAAGCAATTCTACGACCAATTACCTCCTATCACACAAACTATCCAAGTAAGACAATCAAGACATGTTGAAAACTGTTGGATAAGTAGGGACGAATTCGTAAGTGATGTTCTTCTGTGGAAGCTTAAACATGGACATACCTGTGTTGGTCGACCAGAAAAATACCTTAGATTAATCAGTTGTGTCTTAAACTAGATGATGCGAGGAGGAATTGCCAGGAGCGATGACTTATAGGAAACGGTGGAATCTGTGTTGTCAGCACGACTTGATGATGATATACCATCCATAAATAAATATACGCTATCCATTTTTTATGAGGTAATTTTCTTCTAAACGAAGATAGCTGTACATTTTTAAAATTATTTCTACTGCATACCAAATATATATTTCATATATTATTTTTCCCAAACTATAAACCTCTGAAACTCTGAGAAAATAGCAGTCCAATAATAAGTACATGCATCACATATAAGGACAAGACTTCAGAATTGTAGCCTCACCATTAGATGCAGTATAATGTCATACCCGGGACACTCGCAAACTCAGTGCATGTAACATAACTTGATACTGTGTGGTATACTTGAAAGCTGATGGTAGGTGTGGCACCCCACATCAGACGCACAAAATCCCTGGTCTAATGCTAGTGAAAAGAAGATAGACTCCATCGCTGTGCGGCTGATATCGACAATAAGCCACTGTACCTACTTTACTTTATTTTGAACCACAATGTTCCGGGTTCAATACTGGCCAACTCAGTGCATGGATCTGTGGGGTAAAATAGTGAGCTGATTGTAGGTCTGGAGATCCACCTCAGATGCAAACACAATCTTCCTGGTCTAGCGCTAGTGAAAAGGGGATAGACTCCCTTGTTGTCCGGTTGATATTAATAATAGACCGCACCATAGGCTTTACATTACTTATTCCTTCGTTTGTTTGTAATGATTTTCCACGCCGAAACCGTGCGTGACACGAAAGTTATTCGTATTGAAATCTACGTTTGCTTGCTTCTAAAACGTAAAAAGGAAGTAAGGCCAAGCAGATTTTTAATACATATACCGGCCATCGCCAACTCAACGTATGAGTAGCACAGCTTAGATCTGTGGAGAGTTGATAGTAGGTGAATTTTCCGGATTTAGCGATAATAAAAAAAAAGGTTAGACTGCCTCGCTGTCTTGCTGATGCCGACAATAGACCACTCCACCAACTTCACTTACCTGGCACAGCGCCCTCAGAGGGGCGCCCCTACCAACAGTTAACCTTATATGAAATTTAAGGAGTAACCCTAGTTCAAATCCCTGACGAGGCTATTTGCATTTTACTTTACTCTAATACTTTTGTGAAAAGTATGTATCAATCTCCTCTCCCCCAGCTATGGACAAATAATAGGACAGAATGGGTCATTTAACATTGATTTGGTAACCAGTGTAGAGAATGGAAAATTCTGATATCAAGCAATTCTATACCTAAAACTGATCTTGTGTCACATCCTGCCCAGAGCGGAAATGTTGGATGAATAAATACATTTATTTCTGTAATTATATTTTTGGTCACATACGTATTTGGGTTGGGGCAGTGTAAGGGATCAATGTTTATAAACCCTAATGATTTATCTACTTAATAAAATTCTGAATCCTATAATGGACTTGGAAAAATGCATATATATATATATATATATATATATATATATATATATATATATGTGTGTGTGTGTGTGTGTGTGTGTGTGTGTGTGTAAGATTTTATACGGGCAAATACCAAATGCTAAGCGTTCTATTGGATGTCCTCCATTACGCTACAAGGACAAATTGAAGGACAATTTGAAACGCTCGATATTGACCTGAGTGCTTGGGAAGATCTAATATCGGATCGGAAGGAATGGCGTAAAACATGTTTCGCTAAACTAAAGAGCTTTAAAAAAATAGACTGAAGCATAACTTTAAAAGAAAAACATTTAACTCCTGCCTTGTAGCATTTCATTTGTCAGTGTGGTTTCATGGCTCGCAGCAGGGCTGGGCTGCTGTCACACTCGAGAAAACATAAAATGTCTTTTTGACAGCATGCACAACATGGAAGGAATCAAATCACTAACTGATGACCCTCATCTATCGTTCTCGATAGGAGAGTCCACCATATATATATATATATATATATATATATATATATATATATATATGATGAATCTTGGTAAATAATCAGGGACAAACAGGTGAAAGAACAGTTAGTCTAAAAGAAAACTTTGACGAAGGGGAAGTTACCCAGAAATATAAGAAAAATAAATAAGATTAAGAACACAATATTCATCATATTGATGTTTATTCTGTTCTTATTCGGATTTTACCTTTTAAATATAGTTTCCATGCTTCTAAGATAACCAATTTTTTCAACATTCCGACATATACCTACAACAAAATATACATGACACCATAACATATATATATATATATATATATATATATATATATGTGTGTGTGGTGTGTGTGTGTGTGTGTGTGTATTTGTTTTTCTATGTCTGAATGTGTGTGTGTGAGAGAGAGAGAGAGAGAGAGAGAGAGAGAGAGAGAGAGAGAGGGAGAGAGAAAGAGGGAGATTTTGCTTGGCAGTAATCTCTTTGAAAAAAGTATAGATTCAAATACATGTGCTCCATCCCATCTTGAGAAATCTGAAAAATCCTTTACCATGTCATGGCACAATGGTTGATGGAAAATAGAGACAAGATAATTTTGCTCGTGGGCAAACCACTCTCCGATAACTCCCTTTATATCTTGACAGCAATAAATGTTTATAAAAGTTTTTAAATAAAACAATCCAAGTTCCACAAATATATAGGCAAATATGACCGTGGGCAGTAATCAAACAGACACATTGCTTTCGCAAAGACTAAAAACAAAAATTCTTCTGCAATGAATATTGAATCTTAAGCATGTTCTATAAAAATAGAAGTGGATTTGCCTCAATGTAGGAATATTCTCACTGGAGTATTACGGAATCTGAAGTCTAAAAATAATACCAAAGCCGGTTTTGCATGTCAAATCTGACGAGTAACTTTCCGTGTGTTATAAAAATGTATTTCGCCATGCTGTTGTGTTTCCAGTATTTTCTCGATCTATAACGGCATCTTTCAGATTGAAAAACCTTTTTTAAACTTCATTTTAATTTTATGATTACTTCTTTCTTTTTTAAGTTCGATGTTTAAAAATACAGATTCTCTGACGTTATTATGCAAACCAAATACACCTCAATAACCAAAAAAATTCTAAACTAATATGTTAAATTGTGCTGCATGGACGAGCTCATAAATGATGTTCTCTTATGGAGGTCCGCACTGTCAGCATGACTTGATGAAGATGAATATTTCCAACCTTAGTCAAATATTTTTACAGGTGAGTTTTTGATATATTTTTGATATAATTTACGAGAATTAACTGACTGAAGTTTGTATGCAGATTAATCTAATAAAAACTTAAGACTTCTGAAATCTAATAAACACTTTTTTCCCATTTTGTCCATAATATATGTTGAAACATGGGTAAAAGGAAGGATCAAACAAATGCTGAAAAACAGAAAATAATAAAGTTATGAAGTGAGGGAATGTCCATATTTGAGATATCAAAGGAACGTTGCTGATAAAGAAGGCTGTTGTAAATATGATTAAGATGAGAACTCGAAACAAACGAAAAGGCTTTAAGAAATTGATTCCTTGAGATGTGCGTAAAATAAAGAGAGTTGTAAAATGGCAATACATATGTTTACTTTTTTAAAGAATAGTTACCTGGGTAAGTATTTTGTTGGGGCAAAAGGAGAAAACAATACAATTTATAAACACTTTAAAATGTTGAAATTGAAATTGAAGTTATCCAAAATGATATGTTTGTATTAGATATGGATCAGTGGGCTACACGTGGACCCTGTTAGAACTCGTGACGTTCTACTGTTGATACCTATACATAGACACACAAGTACTGTCTGAGCAGCGAAAACCAACATCACTCAGCTTTATGTGGATTCTAGATACCATACAGAAGACCTGCCAGGAGTTATGACCGATAGGGACGAGTGGTGAGAGAGAAAGAGTGTGAGAGAGTCATGGGAATTTATTCTGTCGGCGCGACCTGAGGATCAGGATGATGATTATGATGATGATTAGGATGATGATCATGATGATGATGATGGTGAAAGTGACCGCTCATACTAAAACGGTTTCATAATTTTTTAAATAAAGACTTCAAATAATCTTGTTAATTTAATATAAATAAAACAGAAATAGTGATAAAAAGAGTTTCTTAAGATTCCCGATGCAGGAGCAACATATAAAACTCATTACTTAGATGTTTTAGCGAATAAAATAAGTTTTTCCATTAACTAAAAAAATTTAAAGCACCCCCTATTAATCTGGTGTTTGATTTTGCTATAATGCACCCGCATACTTATTTTTACCATCCACATAAGAACAATTTTCGGTTATTTCCTATAAGTCTATCATGATCAAAGGGGAACCACTCTTGACGGATAAATTATTTATTTATTTATCTACTAGGAAAAAAGAAGACTGGGTTAGGGTTAGGGTTTAAGGTTAGGGTTAGGGTTTAGGGTTAGGGTTAGGGTTAGCGTTAAGGGTTAGTTTAATGGGAAAATAAATAATTTATCAGTTAAGAGTGGTTCCCCTATGTTAGACTTCTAGGAAATAACCCAACTTTCAATTATTTACTTCATTTTTTATTTCATTCTTATTTTATTTTTTTTTTAAATTTTCATGAACAATTAAATCCCAAAAGTATGTCTTCAACTATCGGCCATGTTTCTTTAGCCTTTACCTTTCCAAACCCTAGTCGACTGGAGAAAATGATGATAGAATAGATTGAGACGGTATATAATTTTTTCCCATTATGACCTTCCATATTACTGCACTACGTAATACTGATTCCTTGTTAAAATCTAATGGAAAAGTTATTTCTTTTTTTTTTATTTTCCCAAAACAAAAACATTAAACAACGTGTAAAAGTCACTCTAGACAACAAACACTCAAGTAAATCAACCTAGACTTATTTCTTTTTTCTTTTTATTTATTTATTCGATCAAACCGATGAGTGATTTGTTTGTAGGCGTTACTTTGTAAAGATCCAAGTAATGTAACAATGACGTCAAAGCTTTTATTTTATTGCAGCACTGCTTTAATTCCCAGAAACAATTTCCAACCGCAATTCGCGAAATCAACTTGATAATCAATAGAGAGTGCTGCCATTTTGACGTGTCCGTTGATTGTCTTTGGTCATTTTGCCGCCTGTTTTTACATTGAATCGATATTCTGCGAACCGGCAGAATAGAGTAACGAAATCAATGAGGCCAGTTCAGGAGATGAATCGCCAACTTGACCAATTAGTCAATAATCCACAGAGAATGACCCACTCGATTCATTTCCTTTTCTCATTTGCTATTTAATGCACACACACACACACATATCTACACACTCACAGCCCGCCCTGTCGGCTGGGGCGTTAGAATGCATCGACTGCACCTCTGCAGAGGGGCAAGACTCCCCCAATGAGGCCACCTGTTGGCCGTGGGTGGCGACCCGTGATGCTTAAGGATAGAGTCCAGGTGGATGAGCAGTTCATGACATACAATACTCCACGGGCAGTGAGAGGCCCCCTCCTATCAATCGGCTGGTCACGTCAAGCCCTAGCACCTATATGATTTTCCCAACCCTATTGCCTTTATGGCAAGCCCCAACCCCCTTTTTATCATAAGGGTGCTAGAAGCGGTAGCTACGTGCCCTGGAATGACGTTAAACTCTATCTGATGGTGAGGTTCCAGTTTTGGAGGTTTGGGGAATGTGGAGCACCCCTTCATCACCATTGCTCCCTTGTCCACCTGACCTGGAGTGGTAGTACCTGTTAGGGTCCCATCTATGGGTTAAATAGAAAAATGTATTTATAAAAAAATTGTATTATCCATTAAGAATTGATTTATTTGAAATCTTTATCGGCATTAAATGACCCACTGAGGTTGATATGCCGTAAAACAAAACAAACCAAACCAAACCATTAAGTGTGACTTTATTTCAAAACTTTGTCGGCATTAAATGACCCACCGAGGTTGATATGCCGTAAAACAAGCCAAATCAAAATCAAACACTCACAGCATCCACACAAATACATCTATACATATACCTATATCTATATATATCACGCACAAAGCACTGCCCTGTCTATAACTCTGCTGATGAGGCCTAATAGGCTGAAATGTACATACAGAGAATGACATTTCTAGATTTGTTAACGCCTTACATTTAAACCGATATGCACGCCTAATTCATTTAATTATGACTAATTAATTTTCAAATTAGGTATGACTTCAATTCAGCACATATTCTCCTAAAAAATTGTCGGCTATCGCCATCTCAAAGAGATTGTTTGTCCACTTCACACTGTCGTGCTGTAAGTCAAACAAAAAGTGCGATATATATATATCAGTTTAAAATAAACGAGAAATCTTGGGTAAGCCAGCTAATGTAATGTTAATGTCAGCCTGACAGGTAGGGTTCGAATCACGCACAAAGCACTGCCATGTCTATAACTCTGCTGATGAGGCCAAATAGGCTGAAATGTACATACAGAGATTGACTTTTTTCTCGATTTGTTTACGCCTTACATTTAAACCGATATGCCCGCCTAATCCATTTATTCATAACTTATTAATTTTCAAATTAGGTATGACTTCAATTGAGCACATATTCTTCCAATATATATATATATGTGTGTGTGTGTGTGTGTGTGTGTGTGTGTGATTATATGTGGATATGTGTATATATGGATTATATGTATTTATATATTGTTTTAATTTTCTTACTTTTCTAACATTAATATTCCATATGAAATACGTCATATCTTTGTTAACTTTTCGTACTCCGCCTATTCACGTTCATGCATGCGTCATCTTATGATCGTCAACTTCCATTTTTGCACATGCAATGATCACGTCTTTGGCTTTCGTAAACAAACGCGCATATAAAAATTAACGCTTAATAACATAATATTCACACATTCACTATAAACTTAACATCTTTCATTTTGTCCCTCGCATAAACATTACTTAACAGTGTCCTGAAGATGGTACAATATACCGAAATGCTTAAGTATTGACGCATAAAATTGTTTCCTCTAACCATAACATCCTGTGTTTATTATATTTTTTAAATATTTTCTTCTCATATTGTCGGCTTAATTTCCTAACCGTATTTCCACACACACACACACACACACACACATATATATATATATATATATATATATATATATATATATATATATATATATATTGACAGCAAGTTATTATTTAAAAATGTAAATGTTGTTAAAAACGACGGAATATTTTTTTTCATGATTTTCATCAGAAGTTTTCTAGTCGTCTAATTATTTTCTAGGGTAAAGAATATGGGACAATTCCTATAGCAACTGGATCCTGAACAATAAGTATTTAAAAAAACTTCAGATAAAGTTAACAACACCTGCCTCGATAATATATATATATATATATATATATATATATATATATATATATACCAACCCTTCCGCACGGGTATGATGTGATACAAATTCAATTTCTTAAGCGAAGTCTAACAGTTTTGAATACAGGCTTTTCTTTTTCGACTAGTCGCTTAACCACGGTTAAAGAACAGTATTTTTTACCCATTGCTGGAGAGATTAGTTGGATTCCAAATTTCAAAAGGGTATTATATATATATATATATATATATATATATATATATATATATATATATATATATAGGAGAGATTTTAGTATGTACATGTCGATGTATAACTCGAAAACGGGAGGTCACTCTGATTCAAAATCTTGCATACACAATTGGTATCCTTCTAACTAAGAAACTCCAAATTTGGTTATTGATTTTTACTGATTAAGGGATATAATTAATTAATCAAACAAGAATCAAACGATTTTTCGAAAGCTATCGCATAGCTGTTGCTTCTGCTGCTTGGTGTATCAGCAGAAGCTTGCCTGCTGGTTTTTTCAGCTAGTCGAAGGAAAAGAAGAAAGAAGGAAATAAATAAAGAAAGCATGAATATCAGCTTCCAGTCATTGAAAATGTTAGCCACAATTATGACTAAATTTTAACGTAAAATAAAATTCGTTTTTTTTTTGTCCAAATCTTTAAAATATTTATTTTGTAATCTTTCAAAATATTTAATTTGTATTCATTGAATTATTTTTTACAGCGTGTTAAAATATTTTGCTTTGGAGAGCCGATTATACGAAGTAAAATCATACTTCGTATGTTTTTGAGACTAACTTTTAAAGTAAAATCAAATCTTTGTCCATATACTTAAATTGTACAATGTACATTGTACACTCACTTAAATTAAATTGTTGTCATGTACACAAAATTGTGGAAAAATGAAAATTGTTTTAAAACACAAGTTTACGGTTACATTTAAAAAAATAAGATTTTAAATGTCAATAAAAATCAGTCACCAGTATAGGGTTGTATAAATGTAAATAAAATATATAAAACGAGTTGTTTTGTATATATACTAATGGTTAAAAAAAAAAGGCTTAATAGTTTAGAGAACTAATAAAACGTTTTAAAACATTATGTTTTTAAATTACTGATACTTGATAGATATTGCAATACGAAGAATTTATTTTTCAATTCTCAGCTTCTTCTTTTTATCGTTAAGAAATAGATTTGAATTGTCATGCACAAAAAATTCAAAGAAATAAATTACAATGTATTTCTAACTCATCAAGCAATTAAAAACTGAATTTGAAATTGTCCCCAAATACTATTATTATTTTCAAACTGGAGTTTCAGTGAAATTGATTTGCTTAGCTATAAGCACCGATAAAGACAGACACTATATATATATATATATATATATATATTATATATATATATATATATGTGTGTGTGTGTGTGTGTGTCTGTGTCTGTGTCTGTGTCTGTGTCTGTGTGTCAGTATGTATGTGTGTTTGTGTGTTTGGTGTGGTCACTAATCACTAGTGACCTCACTAATCACTAGTGACGTTATGTCTATATCTTCCCACATGGCCTCACTCAAGACGGAGGCCTTTATTATGCTTGGGCGATGTAATGCTCTGGAATCAGAGGGTTAATCCTGGAAGATCCTACATCTGGCAATAGAACTCTCCTATATCTATAATGTTTTAAGTTATTTTCATATAATTTTAGTAAATACACCTGATAACGTGCGATGCCTTTATTATTGAATAAATGAAGGAAAAAAACTTTTAATTTGAAAATGATAATTTATTTCAACTGCATGAATGCATCATCATCAGACATAAGCAAGACATTGTTATTACTGAACTTTTTCTTCCTTTCTTTATTCACTCTGTTGCTCTGTCCGTCCACTTACTGGCACTAGGCACACCGAACCTCACTACGGTTTAGCTGTGTCACGACGGTTAAACTACACATGGAATGGAATGATCCTCATTACCATATATATATATATATATATATATATATAATATATATATATATATATATATATGTGTGTGTGTAAAAATGGAATTGGAATTAGAATTCAAAATAAAATTTCACTCTGATGAAGGTCGAATTTTCTCTGTGTACGGAATATTTATACATTTTTCTATTATTATTATTTCATTTCATTTGTTTATTTAATAATAATAATTAATAATAATCATAATAATAATAATAATAATAATAATAATTGTTTGAATCGTGTACACATAGATAAACTGACCGAAACACATGTGTAAGTGATATTGATTAAATTCCTCTTTTATTATCCATTCTGTACTTTCTTTTCTTTATTCATTCTTCCTCATATATATATATATATAATACTTGATTATGTATATATATACTTTTTCTTATATGAACTATATTACCGGTCTCAATATCAACGGACTCGGTGTGAATATGATGCGGATATTCTTGAATGTGCTTACTTGGCGAGGTACAATTTTTTCAAATTACATGGCCCACGCTCTCGAAAACATAAATTGTCGACGTAGCTCTTTTCGATTCAAGAAAAAAACATATTTTAAATGACACAGAAAAAAAAAAAAAAGAATATTGAAATATGTGTGTGTGTGCGTGTACGTGTGTGTGCGCGTGCGCTCGCGCGCGTGTGTGTGTGTGTGTGTGTGTGTGTGTGTGTGTGTGTGTGTGATAGAAATACTGCACAATACAGGCTGACTTGAATAGACACGTTTTTATCTTTCTGTTATTTTTTCCAAAAAGGAAAATCAAAATGATAATGAAATTACTGTTGGCTATTAAGATAATCTTTCTTCGCCAGAGAACTCAGACACTAGTCGCCAAAAAACAAGTTTTAGCGGCACCTTCAAAGTAACGTAGGTTTTCAATCAATTTGTTTCCAATTTTCCTGGGGAAACGCGCCCAAAATCTAACTAAAATAATTAAAAAGAAAAACTTAATTAAAATAAATATTTTTGTTGTTTTTTGAATAGATGTTTTTTTTTCTCCATAAAATATATTGATTTATACACCTGATCATTTAAAGCCATTTTTCTATAATACCTGTGTTTTAATCTTCATTAACTTAAAACATATTTCCTTTCACAAGTCATAATAAAAGTCTCGTGTAATTAACTTGAAATTACATTAGGTCTATTTTTTGAAAATATTCAAAGTGTTCAAGATTTTGAAGAATATTCAAAACGTTTGAAAAATATTCAAAATATTTGAACATTTTCAGGATGTTTAAGATTTTAATGAAGTGTTTAATATCGCCAATATTTGTTGGTTGATTTATTGTTTGTTTTAGTTCCATTTCAACCTATGTCGTTACTTAATGCCAAAACTTGTAGAGGTAAGTTTGTTTTTCCATAAATGCAATGAGAAGCATACGGTCGGGACCAACAAATAGATGCTGGGGCTTAACCTGACCAAACGATTGGTCTGATGGGACCTCTCCGACCACCTGTCTACATAAGGGTCAAGATAAAGATGTCACGGTCCACTGTTCAGCCACCACGATCTTTCTTTAGATATTGCTGTTTGCCACTCACGGCGAACAAGTGACCTCATTAGGGAATAAGCTTATCCGTCTGCAGAGGCGGAATCGGCTTATTCTACAGCTCCAGCCGACAGAGCAGCAAATATATGTGTGGATAAAAAAAAAGATTATTTCTTTTACATGAATTGTTGTATAGCGGCATCAAATTCACGCTGCTAAATCGTGTACCTGTATACGTTGCGGGTATATATGGTCAGGTAGTGAAGTATGTAGTTGTCGTTTAATGAAATCTAAACACATGCGTATAGTAGGAGTTTTGACTTTATTTCTTCTTCTCGGTCGTACGTTGTGGGTGGCGAGCGTTGACAATGGGAACTGCCGAAGGGTTGACAATGACTACTGACGATGGTGATGGCAGCGAATGTCCGTGTCGACGGTCGCTCCTTGTGCTCTGTTCGCCGTCCGCTGTCTGACTGTCTAACTCGAACACTCAGGCCTTTTACATTGATAGGTACTCCTACGAATCTTTATCTTTTGATCTGATAACGGGCATTTGTTATATATTTCTTCATCTTCTCCCTGCTTCTTTGACCGGAAAGCCTCGCTTCCGTTTTTTAACTTCTTTGTTCGCTTTTACCTGGAAAAAGTCCTTTTTCAATTTTGTCGTCTTTTCTTTGTTTAATTTAACCGGAAATTCTATTTCAGTTTGTACATATACAACAGAATTTCATTTAGTTTTAAATAAGTATATTATTTTCCAATGTCGTTTACAAGGCGGTGCTGTAATGTTCTTGCTCCAACCAAGAAAGAAATAACCTGGAGATATGAAACCTGGGCATTTTTTACTAAATCATTGCACATTTGAAAACATTTTGCGCATCATTTATTAAGTTTTTAAACTTTTAAAATAACAAATATAAAAGTGCATTTCATTGTTCATTGGCCATACATCTTTTCAGACATCATGCTAGAAAAATGGTCTGGAAGAACTATAAGAAAATTATTTGCTGAGAGAAAACTGGACGGGCATGTGTTTATTGAAAACATAGATCGATCAATATTTGTTGGGATGAATACCCGGTAGTTTGATTGAATCTGCTGTAGTATAATCGATAAAATCCATATACCAATTGCTCACAAACGTCAGGCAGTATTTAATCGATTTTTCCACTGCCAATCGAAGATTTGCATCAACAAAATGGCGGTCAGTGTCGATTTACAAACTGAAGAACTTCCATTAGAGGAAAAATAAGATACAGCGAAAAGTATCAACCAATAAACCCAGGGTCGACCGAAATTGACTGGCAATCAATTCTAAACACACATACTCACACACGCACACGCATATATATATATATATATATATATATATATATATATATATATATATACACATATTAATAAGTCATCCACAGACACGTGTCTCGGCGTTTCACGCCTTTTCAGTGTGGCTAGACACAACAACTATCCTTGGCTAGGATCGAAGTCAGACTGACTGTTTGCCAGCCTGATATATTATCCCCTCAGCCATTGTAGGCATTTTGATATACGTACAACACCTATGCCCTACTGCACTAAGGTGTGACGAACAGCTGGTTGTCTCAGGCGTCACATGAACGTTCACAGTGATGCGTACACCGTGCTTGTCGTCGCAGCCAATACTGATCGTTATGAGTGCCAAATTTTCTATAAGATATGCAAGTCGCTTGCAGGACTGACAAGTCATCAACGAGACCACGTCGTTGATATCTTGTCAATATATTCTCCAATACGGAATTTGTCACGCTACTATGAATCACAGCGCTTACCTACCACGGTTTGAACTGCTTCAGTTTCTTGATAGAGATGCTGCATACTAGTCACTACCATAATGATGCAACACTTTTGATCCACCCTCGATATACGTTTTCTTTTATATTGGAGTCTTTGTCTATGTTTGTGCGTGTGTTTGTCTGTTCCATCGGAAATTCCAAACGAGAAGACCTATTAAACGATATTTAGGCATGAAGACTCATAAACGATCCATTTGGAATAGAGAATATCCGAGGTTAACCTAGGTGTTAATTCGAGGTCACCGAGATCATCAGAGAGTACAGCGTACCAGTTCTAGCCAAATGAAACAGTTTCTTGTTATATCGTGCAATACTACAGTTTACGGATAAGTCTAAAACAATTTTTAAAAATATAAGAATAAACTGTTGAAAATGACAGGAAGATAATGTCACACTAAATATCCTGGGGCAGAATTAGCTTTTGGATTTTAAGATTTATATGTATTTACCCAACCCCTCCGCCACGGACAGGATGTAACACAAGGTCAATTTTGAGGGGAAGTAATGCTGGTTTGAATTTAGAGTTTTCATTCTTCTAAACTTATTATCTATACAAAGCCAAAGACTTATGTGTGGCTTACTATTTACACATATACATATTTAACACCCACTCCGCTCGAGCAGGGTACGACACAAGGTCAATTTCTTAAGCAGTGTTTAACATTTTTTTACATCAGAGTTTTTTTTTCCTATACTGGTTACCTAGCCATGGTTAAAGAGCCCAGTCGGACCTGCTATTTACCCATAGCTGGAGAATTGGACTCATACCTTTCCCAGGGATATTAGCGCCAGGTAAAATGCAAACAGCTTTGTCCAGGAACCGAACTCGGGTCGACGAGTCGATTTTCTCCGAGTATAACCATTAAACCACGCGCCTCTATTCATATTGAAGGGAGAAATGAATTCATGAATTTCCCAAGGGAAATAGTGTTATGTGAAGTGCTTATGGGAAGTTTCTTACAGGAATTGAAGTCAGGGCACCGATTCCATTCTCTAAGATGATAACTGATATGCGAAGCACAACTTCTATGATTTGTTTATGATTTGTATAGTAGACAAACAATAATACACTGGTGATCAATTTGTGAATTAAGTTTTTTCCTGCCCTGTCGGCTGGGGCGTTAGAATGCACCGACTGCACCTCTGCAGAGGGGTAAGACTCCCTCAATGGGGCCACCTGTTGGCCGTGGGTGGCGACCCGTGATGCTTAAGGATAGAGCTCAGTTGGATGAGCAGTTCATGACGTGCAATACTCCACTTTGGCCCTATATTGGGCTAGACGGGCGGTCGGAGAGGCCCCCTCCGATCAATCGGCTGGTCACCTCAAGCCCTAGCACCTATATGATTTTCCCAACTCTATTGCCCTTATGGCAAGCCCCAGCCCCCTTTTACCATATGGATGCTAGAAGGCGGTGCCTGCGGGTCTACATGTCCTGGGAATGATTTTAAACTCTATCTGATGGTGAGGTTCCAGTTTTGGAGGTTTGGGGAATGTCGAGCACCCCTTCATCACCATTGCTCCTTGGTCCACTCTGACCCGGAGTGGTAGTACCTGTTAGGGTCCTATCTATGGGTTAAATAGAAAAATGTATTCATAAAAAAAATTGTATTATCCATTAAGAATTGATTTATTTCAAAACTTTATCGGCATTAAATGACCCACTGAGGTTGATATGCCGTAAAACAAAACAAACAAATAAAAGTTTTTTTCGCTGAACCAGTACGGTATGGTTGGTCCTGCTGACCTCCAAAATCATTGAAACTCTCAAGAGGTCAATCTCTGATTAAATAACTTTTTCCAGCCAGACGAAAGGACATAATTTAGTCCCAGAATAAGGGAAACTGGGTAAAGAGTTAAAATAATCTCATAGATGTATCATTGCCTGCAGCGAAACTAGGATCTGAAATTGAAAATGTATAAGCGTAACAGTACCACATTGTTAAAAACAGAACATAACACAAATAATGAAAACCTAGATAGATAGATAATTAAAAGAAAATTCGAAGTTCAACCTTAGTACCGAGAATGATTTGATGATTGAAGCAAGTAGCACGTAAAAATACAGAGATTGTTTGATAGAATAAATCAGTTGTTCTCTAACGGTGTGTCACGCTTCATAGTTACGGCGGAAGATAATAGTGGGTGAAATGGAAAAATTGAAAGACAATCAAAGTTTTAGAAACAGTTTCCTAGAATTCATATACCAAAAATAAATATGATTTCAAAATTCCGTCTATACATATATAAAGAACATTTGGTATGTATGTATGTATGTCTGGATGAAACTACAAAAATAAAACAATTAACGACAAATTAAATTCATATACACATTAAATATCTCCAGTTCTTGCTTTCTGTGCAAACATTATTGTTTTATTTTGGTTTTGTTTTATTTTGGAAAGTTTGTCTATTTTTACATTATTTTTTTTCTTTTTCAGTGATTCGCAAAAATGACAGAATTCACTAGTTGACAATTTCCGTTCTTAATTAGCTCTCGGTTTGGTTTCTGGGTGGGATTAAATATCTGTTTGCATCTCAAAATCCCAAAGAAACTTATACGTCTTATTCTCCCGGATGGATTTTGGTTTGTGCATAATCCATTTGATAGTGTGGTAAAATTTTAGTTTCTTGCACAATTCCCAGTGGATCACTTTTCTCACCCAATCGTGCCTAGTTTTATGCTTGATTTGTGCTAGTTTGCTGAAGTCACTTATTTGATTAACAGTTTCGTCTTTGTCTCAACCATCATACTCTTACTATTCTGTTTCATTTGTCTATTTTCGATTTTATGTAGTTCGTTCTAATGGCATTGTCGTCTGCTACAATTCTAAGAGATTCAGTTTTTCTCTTGAAGTTTCCCCTTTTAGCCATGTGTTCCGGTTTTGGTTGTTGCTTTTTTTCCCTGTTTGTCCATATATTGCAATTGTCGTTACTGGCTGTTGTCTTTCTTTAGTCTTCTTTTTTTCTCCTCAATCTATTCCTAGAGTCCTCGAGTTGTCGCATCTACGCAATATTTGATGTTGTCGAGACCTCTTCCATCTTCTTTATTATCATATAGCAGCAGCAGCAGCAGCAGCAGCAGTAGTAGTAGTAGTAGTAGTAGTAGTAAACTGACAACATGATATGTAAAAATTCTAAAATGTAACTTTATATGAATGTGATGATCGTTTGGGATAAACAACGAAAATAAGATGAAAGGTCAACGAGTGTGAAATTTAATGACGATAAAAATATTTATTTAATGCAAAAATAGTTGGAGTTTTTGTTATTTTAAACTTAGATGTTTATTTTGGAACATACCGTTATTTAATTATGTTTCCGTAATACATCATGTTTAAACATGAATTGCGTTCTACTGATTTATGCTAATAAGTTTGTTTCCCTTTTTTGTTATTGTTTATTTTAGGAGGTCACATAAAAAAACTGAATCCACCAAGCAAATACATGCTGCCAGTGAATCAAGAAAATACACAAAAAATTGATTCGTTTACAACCAATTTAATATTTCTGTAAATAAGATTGCATAATATGCCAAAAAAATGTCATTTTCTTCTACTTTCAATCTTAGAATAAATAAGCAAAACTATCCGGATTTATTGAATTAAAAGAAAGACCGTTGATAAAACAGCTGTGACAATATTTCATTTGTATTGATATTAATTAAAACAAAATGTTCATAGCCGCAAAACCTAAACTATCTTTCTCGTGCAATGAGACTCCAGTCACCGGTAATGCCGACTATCTTTCTAATCAACTTCTTAAATTAAAAAAGGTTCTTCATGGATGGAATTTAATTAAATCGGTTAAGAAAGCCAGTGGGGAATCTCTGTAGAGTAGCTGTTCTCGACTGCGACAATATAGTGAGCGAGTTCGAACTCCAGTCTCGCTATTACGTTTTCTATTGAAGCAATGACTTTAGAAAACGTATGAATTACCTTGTCCTCTGCGTTAAATAGTATCACTGCTGTTATTCTCCAAGGATGGTGAAGTTTCATATTTTATTAAATAAACAAATCAAACCAAACCAATCTTATTTTTAATATCAAAGGTATGAACTCCCTATCTTCTAAGCTCTGTGTTAAATAGTATCATTGCTGTTATTCTCCAAGGATGGTGAAGTTTCATATTTTATTAAATAAACAAATCAAACCAAACCAAATCTTATTTTTAATATCAAAGGTATGAACTCCCCTATCTTCTAAGCTCTGCGTTAAATAGTATCATTGCTGTTATTCTCCAAGGATGGTGAAGTTTCATATTTATTAAATAAACAAATCAAACCAAACCAAATCTTATTTTTAATATCAAAGGTATGAACTCCCCTATCTTCTAAGCTCTGCGTTAAATAGTATCATTGCTGTTATTCTCCAAGGATGGTGAAGTTTCATATTTTATTAAATAAACAAATCAAACCAAACCAAATCTTATTTTTAATATCAAAGGTATGAACTCCCCTATCTTCTAAGCTCTGCGTTAAATAGTATCATTGCTGTTATTCTCCAAGGATGGTGAAGTTTCATATTTTATTAAATAAACAAATCAAACCAAACCAAACTTATTTTTAATATCAAAGGTATGAACTCCCCTATCTTCTAAGCTCTGCGTTAAATAGTATCATTGCTGTTATTCTCCAAGGATGGCTTTGGCATTAAATACCCACGGGGGTTGATATTTCATTAAACAAACTGTAGCGGAAAGTACCGGCATATCGAACAGCCAGCTAGCTTCGATGAGTCAGCTAGTCTCCGTCGTTCAAAAAGACAACGAGTGATGTGCGCCATATGTAGGCAGCATTTGTCCGAGCGAGTTCTAATCCAGTTGACTACGAAGGCGGGCAGTCACGTTGCAACCTCCTGATCGCGACTGGTAGGATTGCTGTCACTGAGAGAAATAAATGCCGATGCGAGTTATGTGGTGAGAAACGGTTGGACTTACGTTTTCGAGTCAACTGACAAGCGAGTGTTACTTTTTACGTGGAAAGATTCGGCTGAAAGACCAAACGGCTTGTTTTGCTTGATATACAAACCGAACCAAGTCCAAACTTATTTAATAGAGCTATAACTATATACCCCCATTGTTATACCTGGACTTCAACTATTTAGGTTTATTGATTTTTATTACTTTACATCATATTTTAAAAATATGGAGGGGAGATATATGGGGGGAATAGATGTTCGTATCAACAAGCTCCCGCCGAGAGGGGGGGGAAACAAGCTAGTCCACAGTCTTCCAGCAAGCCAAACCTTCCCCTGGTCAACACGCTCTTCGTTTTCGTTTAGCAGCTGCAAAAATCACATTTCTTTACACGGTCATTCGCGTCAGTCAACCTGCTACTGCAAATTCTTACTGCCCCCGCGTTTGACTCACACTTTATTTATGTACGTATTTACCGAAACATCCTGGCACTTCGCGTCCGTCCAATGCCTAAATTGCGTCTACCTTCGCATGCGGGAGGGACGCGGGCTCGATCCCGGCAAGCAAGGCAATGTCTTGCTCTTTTTCGTTCTCCGTCATAAAAAATGTATGATGTCCCTCTATGAGTCGAATAAAGCCCCCCACCCCAGAAAACAGGATGCATCTGTGTTAAAACTTAATTTAAATAGTATGTTCAAAATATTCCTAAAGAGAACACCGATATCTATGGCACATACGAGTGTCGGCTGAAAACTCTATAGGCTGAACAAGATATTCACATATCATCCTCATCATGTCGCGCTGTTGAATCGGATATCCATGACAATCTCTCTCCATCCGTCCCTATCGCTTCATCGTTCTCGGGAGGTCCTCTGTGCAGCATCCTGTATCCGCGCAGAGCTGATCGATGTGCGTTTTTGCTGGTCGGCCCACACTGGCGTGCCCATGTGCTGGCTTCCACAGGAGGACGTCGCTTAGGAGTTCGTCCTTGCTTCTCCCGCAGTGTCCCGCGTGTCTTGTCCGTCTTACTTTGAGTAATATGTGGCAGGTTGCCGTACAGCTGCTTTCTCGTGGGGTGCTGTTTCCACGATTTGTTCAGGATCACCCGCAGCATTCTTGTGCAGCTCCCATCTAGTTTATTCTCTAGTCGCTTCGTTAGGGTCCAGGTGGTGCAGCCATACAACAGCACTGACATATAATGTGACAAATGAGGTTTATTTTTCTCATAGTCTCCCTTGAGATCCACATATACTTTCCCCTTAACCCCCCCCCCCCACGAGCAGTATGAAACATATTTAAGTAGAGATTAACAGGTTTGAATTCAGAGTCTCTCTTTTCCTAGACTGTTTGCCTAACTAGGGTTAAAGAGACCAGTTTTTTTTCGACTATCTTAAGCAGAGCTGGAGGTAGAATAGTTGATATTAGCGCTATGTGAAATGCGGAACCTCGTCACGAATTTGAGCTTGGTCTGACGTGGACATTTTCTACGACGATAACCATTACACGACGAACACCTCCACACACTTCTTACATCGTTGTTGTAGTGCTTGGATACCATTGGATAAAAATCATCAACAGCAGATCTGCTGTCCTCATATTAACTTTCCAGCCTGAACATTTTAACCCTCTCTCGAACTTAATAAATCAGTGGTTATTACTAAATAACTGCTATTATTTTGATACGTAGTAACACTGGTCTACTCACCATTTTCTATTATTACACATACTTACGTTATAAACATGCATGCATCGTCTTTATTCGACCATTTGTAAACATTTACCACCCACTCAAATATGCTAATACTTACCATAAATGAATCCCATCGTAATTAATGAAAAAATCAGTTCCTATAGTTATATAATTATTCCCAGAGTGTTCAATTTAATTTCCTGCTAGAGAAATCTCTTTCCTTCAGACCATATGTTTCTTCTTCTTCTTCTTCTTCTTCTTCTTCTTCTTCTTCTTCTTCTTCTTCTTCTCTTCTTCTTCTTCTTATTATTATTATTATTATTATTATTATTATTATTATTATTATTATTATTATTATTATTATATCAACAAGTCCTATGGCTCTTATCATGCAGCAGAGGTTCTCTAAAAGTAAAGAAAGAAAAAAGAAATGTCCCGACGATGTAATAAAGTCCAATTATTGCCCCCAAGCTCTGTCAAACATCTTTAAGTCTGTCAATGTCAAGAATAAGATCCAACATATTTTAGACGTTCGAAAGTCAAGTTTTTAAAGAACTGGATGTGATATTATTTCCTATGAACACTTCACTTTTTTTCTTTATTTTCTTTCTTATTTCTCACTATTTTTTCCTTTAATTTTTCTCTACTACTACTACTACTACTACTACTACTATGTTTATTTATTCATTTATTTATTCATTTCTTATTTATGCATTACTAGAAAAAATAATTTAAAGGTGACATGTAGAATTCTGAGGAAACTTTTCCCTTTTTCTCTGATCTTTTTAGATGAGGTTTTATAATTTGTATTACTTGGATTATTCAGACTATTATCCTCATCTTTAGTGTTATCTACACAACGTTTCGGTCGATGTACCCCCGACCTTCTTTACCTCCCGACAATGTAATAAGGATTCCGATTACGACATGAAGGCCCCCTGAGTTCGATAAGAAGGTTCCCGAGTTCGTAGAGAATGTTCTCAAGTTCAGAGACGTGGTTCCCGAGTTCAAGTGAGTTCCCGAAAAATACCTGAAGGGTCACATTGTGTAGATAACAATAAAGATGAGGACAATAGTCCGAATAATCCAAATAATTGCTGTCACTTGTGTCTAGATTCAAGCTAAGAGTTATTTCGGTTGATTGGTTAGTTGGTTTGTTTTACGTCAAATTCAAAATCTCTCTGTCATTTAATCCTCAATCATGTCATTTTGATAAACAAAGTATTCAGGTAGCTTAGAGTACCTGTTTTTGCTTACGTGGTCACCCATTTGAGTATTGAAAACGCTGATCACTACTTAACTCCAGTGATCTAACGTGAACCTGTGCTTTTAGTGGGACTTGACCGTAATATCTACTTCGGTTTTGAAACTCAGTTGGATGGTCACATCAAGCACGAGCACTAGATGATTGTCCTGACGCTATTTACTTTACTTACTTTTTAATAAGATATAGTGTGGCTTTTTAATTCATGTTATTGTAATCATTGACAAATCATCTTAAATTCATAATTTAAAATTAAATTTTTTTTTTTTTTTAAATATAAATTTTTTTCATTTGCTTATATTTATATGATGATAATTATGAATTTCTTTTAACTTATGTATAGGTTGTGAAAATTGGCCAAGCAAGTGAATACGCTCGTCAGCAGGCAGAAGATGGTGGCATCAAAGACGGTGCCTCACAGGCTCTTTTGCAGGACTACAATGTGACACCCCATTCAGTTAACCTACGAACACCACGTACTCCAGCATTAGAAGACACTGTCTTACAGGTTTGTTGAATATCTATTTCCTTTTAATATACATCTTTAATTACATTACTAAATAATTTGTATAATATTTATATCATAATTTTAGTCATTCATGTAATTTTTTAGAGTTGTATAATAATTTACACATTATTGTATAATAATAATTTATCATTTTAATCATATAATTTTTATAGTTGTATAATAATTTGTATTTGTCTGCTTTCTTCATGAGTAACTTAGAAATCTTTCCCTATTCCTCATTTTTTCCTTATGGAAATCCTTTAACCCTTTTTGTATTTGATGGAAAGCAGTGGCTAAAGATCTTAGTCTCCTGGATATGGCATTAAACTGTATCTAGTGGTTAAATTCAAATTCTGGAGCTCTGGGGTGTGTGGACTACCCCTTCCTTGCCATTATTATCATGTCCACCTTAACCCGGAGTCAGAGTACTTATTAAAAAATATATTCGGCATAAAATAACCCAAGGGTTGTTGATATGCTGTAAAACTCAACCCAGCCAACCAGCGTGTTAATATCAATACCTTTTTAAAGGAGCGCTGAAATTAACTAGCTCCAGTTGTACATCTATGTTCATTCTTTTTTTAGATTTATTTAATTTCACAGTTTCGTAATTTCAAGCAGTAATTATAATTTCTTCCTTTCGTTTATGCATAATTGCAGCACTAAAACATGAGACGTATTTGTAGTGAGTAATCTAAGGTTATCTGTCAGGCCAATACTCTATCTTAGGTTTCTGAGATTCAATCCCAGGAAATAGAACGTGAGGCTAATATCGAGAGTAAAATATACATCTGTCAAAAACTTGAAACCATCCAGCGATATGCTGTAAAAGAAATTCCCAAATCGGTCTTTGGTTTCGTGGTTAGATAAACTCTTAAATAGAAAATGGATCTCCACACTGCGATCCACAGAACACATATGATCTGCTTCAATATCTTATTCGAATCGCAGCAAGTGGAGGGATGGAAATTAAAAAAAAGCTTGATTAGATTTTTTAAAAACAAAAAAACAAAACAATATGAGTCAAGGTAAAACATCATACATAAGTAAAAGATAGTTATTTTAGGTAAAACAATACATATAAATTCCCAAGATTCATACTGAATTATCCAAATGGAAACATAGTATAATGGATAAAGGCGTTGGTTTAGACAGTTCTAAGTGACAGTTATATCTGGGCTGCAGGTTCAATTCTGGTCGAGGGCGACAGTAACATAAAATTGTAATTAACACAGCTTAACACCTGTACCCCAGCTATGGTTAGCTGAATGAGAACAGGATACCCCCGTAGATTGAATAAAGGGTTCAAAGTTCCGTGATGGCTTCCGATTACGACAGGAAGGTTCCCAAGTTCAAAAAGAAGGTTCCCGATTTTGAGAAGGCTCCAGAATCCGAAAAGAAACTTCCCGAGTTCGAGAGGTTTCCCGAGTCCAACAAGAAATAACTGAAGAAGGCCGGTGAGCACATCGGCCGGGACAGCGTACAGATAACAATCAAGATGATGACAATAGTCCGAGTAATCCAAATAATAATAATAAATAGCCGTTTGCCCTAATCTACACTAGTGGGAGCATTTGATATTTGGCATATAAACATTTTATGCAAGAAATAAACAACATTTGATAGACGAATTATAATATATTTTATATATGTTTATAATAATCCCACCTATTTATTGATTGGTTCTAACGGCATGTCAATCCGTTTTAGTTTAATTGTTCATAGAGGTTAGAGAATTGCGTTTATTGTATGATCTTATTTACTTTTGTGTAGTGCTTTCTTGAGAGATTTTGTCTTTATTTTTGTACACAATCGTATTTAATAGTACTAATTTTTAAACATATTTTCCTTTATAATATATATATATATATATATATATATATATATATATATATATATATATATAGAAAGCCTGCGTATAATGATAAGGGATGTATACTCTACACTTCCAGAGACCCAGAACTGAAACCTCACCATCAGAGGTAGTTGTGTCCTACCAGATGAACAAAAAGTGAAAAGACAAACATAAATATTTATTTTATGTTTTATATATTCTCAACTAGTTCCAACTTTAGCTCATTCTCAAATCCTTATGAAGTAAAGTTATAAAAATGTTTTTAAAGTATTTGAGAACCAAAAATGGAAAATGTACTGGTGAAATGACAAGTCCATCTAGTCATTGAAAACCAACTTTTCAATTCGCTTGGATTTCTGATATACATGATGAATATTTAAAACCTTTATATATATATATATATATATATATATATATATATATATATATATATATATATATATATATATATATATATAATATGCGTGAATGTATGTGAGTACCATCAATGGGTATCGAAAACAGGGTATCCTTTGTCTCTCATTCTATCTCCCCATTCATCACTATCGGTCATCTCACGATTATTTAAGTGGATTCATATGTTTCAGGAACCTCACTTTAATAAATGCTGAAAGGGTAAATATGTCTGAATACTTGTGAGAACTGCTATAATATATACAACTAACTCATTTTAATTATTGGAACAAATACAATATCAATCTTATTTACTGATTTGTACCAGAATTACTATAAACATTTTTCAACCAGTCACAAATTCTAAAGTACAATTTAGTTATAATTATAAACAACACTAACACATTTCATACACAAAAAGGATATGTATAAATGTTATAGTTTAAACGAATTGTAAATGGAATCTCGACTATAGGTATAGAAAATGTATGTATTTTGCTTACCTCTATGCTACGGTCAGGATACGACACAAGGTCATTTTTTTAGATGTTTCTTTTCGAAATTGGGAATCTTCTCGTTTATCTCGACTACCTTTTGTTGATCTTGGGAGTAATCTGTAGCTATCACGGAACTACGAATTCGGCCGTAATGTTCCCGAGTTCGACAAGAAACACCTGAAGGAGACCGGGTGCACAACGGCCGAAACGTTGTGTATATAAAAGAAAGATAAGGATAACAGTCCCAAAAATCTAAATAATGCAAATTATCTACCCTCAGATAAAAAAAAATTAGACTAATCAACAACTTTTATTGCTTGAGAATTTTTTAATAGAAAAGGTAATAGATAGTGTTGCATACCTCTTTCATTACTTACTTCTTACTTCTTCTGTTCTTCTGACATCTTCTTCTAGGTCTCTTCTAACATCTCTTCTAGCGTCTTGGTGATCGGTCGCACTTGGCTCATTTCTTCTTCCAATCAGTCCTGTTACAAAGACATTCATTAATCCCAAAACCGTGTTATTTTCTGAAGCTTTTATTTCCTTAACTATACATTTCATGTAACTAAATATCTGACTAACATAGCGCGCGTATGCAGTGAGTTCCCGTTAAGGCAGAAACATCTTCTCTGCCCGACGTCTAACCGAAAACTCAGGACTAAACCAGGTCCCACCTGACTTTAAGTAATTTGGCGGGCTTTCTGTACGATTCCATGGAAAGTCCCACCCATGGTATGAAAAGGTCCATCCCTTTAGAAATACAGGGGTTTGACAATAAGCTTATGCAACCGCATAGATTATGTAACAATAGAAAACCGGATGAAGGTGTCTATTTATACATTCTATAAAAACATTGGGTGTTAGATACTTTCGGTTACATTATAATAACACAATAATTTTGTTGTTAATGTAATATAGATTGTCCTCTTCAAATTAGAAATAAAGTGGAGACTGGAGCGTTTGTCAAAGCAGACAGTATCTTTACAGCGAATATCGTCCATTAAAGTGGCGCAGAAAGACCAGAAGAATTCTTTGGGTGATGGCAAGATAACAGCTTAGTCTTAGAAGTGCCGAAGGACACAGACCATTTCCTTATTCCATTACACAATCACATTAATCTGAGGCTGGTATTATCAATCATCGCTGCATCCACGGAAGAATCGTTTGTCTAATTAATGATTGAA
>CM042144.1:99496028-99531028 GCA_023376005.1 Doryteuthis pealeii | reverse complement strand
ATTTGGTATGAGTTCTCTCATTGGTAATTTAAATTAACTCTCACTACTAAGCATATAAGCAATGATCGTTTTTCCGGAAATTTTATCTCTCAGTGACCGTAAAATACACAAACAAACCTATGTACTTATAAGATTAAAAACACCCGCTACAGCTGTCAGTGGACGATGTGATAAGATATCCGGCTACCATACGGTAAGTCTGAGTTCAAGCCCAGCCAAAGATAATTGTGTCTAGCCACACTAAAGAGGCGTGTGAATGACTTATTAATATATGCTCCCATAAATTTGGTATGAGCTCTCTAATTGGTAATTTAAATTAACTCTCACTACTAAGCATATAAGCAATGATCATTTCCCTGGAAAGTTGATCTTTCAGTGACCGTAAAATACATTAAAAAAAACAATGTACTTAATAGTTTTAAAACACCAGTCCTTGCTACAGCTGTTAGTGGACGAGGGCATAAGATATCCGGCTACTATACGGTCAGTCTAAGTTCGGCCCTAGCCAAAGATAATTCTGTCTAGCCACACTGAAGAGGAGTGAAACGCCGAAACACGTGTCTGTGGATGACTTATTAATATATATATATATATATATATATATATATATATATTATATATATATATATATATGTGTGTGTGTGTGTGTGTGTGTGTGTGTGTATACACACACATACACACATGTGTATTCGTGTGTGTATGTTTTTGTGTGTCTATACACATACGCATATATATATATATATATATATTATATATATATATATAGAAGAGAGAGAGAGAGAGAGAGAAAGAAAGAGAGAGAGAGAGAGGGGGGAAGAGAGATCCGGTATAAATTAATTAAATGTCAAATCGACCTTATTTATAGTCTATCAACACGGACTATTTGACACTTCCTTCGGCTATACTCCAAATATTAAACAGAAATAATTGCGTTCCGATTCAGCAGACTACAGACAAAAAAGAAGAAACAAAACAAAAATGATCCATTATCAGCACTGAGTAAACTTTTATGATGGAATTGTAACTTTAGTATTTCCTCAGAGACATATCTGATAACTTTCCGCCGCTGGAAATTATGACGTCCAGTGAAAACAAAGATATGCACTAATCAAAACAGCTTTCCGATTTTTCCGAGATATCTTTGTAAGATGACTCCAATAAAAATTATATGGTGCTTCTCGCAAACTCGGGAGTTCTAAAAGCTTTAATATATAGAGAGAGATTCCATAAAAAAGACACTTTGTTACATTGTGTAGTATAGTTAACACCCGATTACCAGATGATAAACCTGGATGAGATAAAGGTGATCAACTTGTAGACGAAGGAAACAAATGAACAATACGATCCTATATATATATCGGGTTAGCTCAGTCGGTAGAGCGTTCGGCTAGAAACCACAAGGTTCCAAGTTCGATGCCGGTCCTCACCAACTCAGCGTATGAGTAGCACAGAGATCTGTGCGGTAAAGTAAGGAGCTGTTGGTAGGTGTGGTGCTTCACCTCAGACGCTAAAATAATCTCCTTGGTCTAGCGCATGTGAAAAGGTGGTAGACTCCCTCGCTGCATGATTGATACCGACTTTAGGCCGCCCCGACGACTTTACTTTATATATATATATATATATATATATATATATATATATATATATATTTGAGGTTAAGTAAACAAACAAATGTGTTTATTTTTATATGGCTGTAAGCCGACAATTTCTGGAGGATATGTGCTTAATTGAAGTCATACCTAATTTTGAAAATTAATTAGTTAATAATTAATGAATTTAGGCGGGCATATATGTTCAAATGTAAGTCTAAACAAATTGAGAAAATGTCAATCCCTGAATGTACATTTCGAAATGTACATTCAGGGATTGACATTTTCTCGATTTGTTTAGCCATACATTTGAACATATATGCCCGCCTAAATTCATTAATTATTAACTAATTAATTTTCAGAATTAGATATGACTTCAATTAAGCACATATCCTCAAAATATATATATATATACATATATATATATATATGGCGCTTGATATTTTTCCTTTCCAGTTCCTTGTTCAAAACTAAAAATAAACTAATAACAATAGGTATGACCAGAATAGCACGTGTTTTAACCACCTGGTAAGAATTCAGAATTGTTCTTCCCCTATAACGGTTGCAATACCATGATAAAATCGCCCGGTCTATCCTACTATATGTCCATGGCTGGTGGGAAAATAGTTGGATTCATAACTTATCCTAGGGTATGTATTTACCCAACCCGTCCACTACGGGTAGGATGTGACAGTGGTACGTTCTGGTACCTACGATATATATTCAATTATTTCCACATTCGTCCCACGTCAACTCACTGCTGACGACAAACACTGACTTGAACGTCTCAAAACAGATGGTCACAAGTATAAAATATCTAGCGAGGATCAAACTCGTTATTCAGTAGTTATGATTCTGCGAGACTAGCTTTCTATTTCATCATGATGGGACGCCCTTAACATTCGGAAGGGTATTAGCGCTATGTGAAATGCAAACAGCCTCATCCCGCATATGAACTCAGGTTCTGCATCAATATTCTATGACAATAACTGTTAGACATAGGATGCCTATAATGCAGTGTGTATAAACATAAAATTGTAATTATTTTTCTGAATTTGTTTTATTTCGATTTTCGCAATGTAGTCGTCATTTTTATTGTTATATGCACAACATTCCGGCAGGTGTGCCCTGTGCTCTTCAGGTGTCTCCTGTCGAGATCATGAACGTTTTTGTCGAACTTGGGAGTCTTTATGTTGTAATCGGGAGCCTTCACGGAACTTGGAACGGAACCCTTTAATCCATTGCGGTAGATTCTTCTCATTCTTCTAAATATGAATGAGAACAAGTCTTACAATCATCCAGAAGTTGCAGGTTCAGTCCTGACTGCGGACGAAAACAGCATAGAATACTTAACAGAGCTTAACAATTGTACCCGGTCGGGGTTAACGGAATGAGAAAAGTCAAACCCCAGTCAATTAAAGAAAGCTCCGTGCCTTCCAATTGTGACATGATGGCTTCCGAATTCGAAAAGAATATTCCCGAGTTTGACAATAAACACGCAAAGGCCAGAAGGCACATCATCCGAAAGGTTTTGTATATAACAATAAAGATAGGATAACAGTTGGAAAGACTCTAAATGATACATGAAATTGGAAGTTTAAAAATTCAATAAGAATACTATATAATAGACTATTCACAGTTTTCTAAAGAAAGATTCAAATTTATAATGATGTGGTTTAACAGCATCAAGTGTTCTATTTTCAGTGAGAGTACAGCGCCGGTTTAGTTCAGTCGGTAGAGCGTCCAACTAGGAACTACAAGATTCCGGGTTCGATACCGACCCTCGCCAACTCAGCGTATGAGTAGCACAGGGATCTGTGCGATAAAGTGAGAAGCTGATGGTAGGTATGGCACTCCACCTTATACGCCAAAACAATGTAGGAAGCGCGTGGTGTAATGGTTAAAGTCATGGGAAATGGACTCGTCGCACCGAGTTTAAATCCTGGACGTGGTAATTGCATTTCACTTAGCGCTAATACCCTTGGGAAAGGTATGAATCTTACTCTCCCTCCAGCTATGGGTAAATAGCAGGGCAAACTAGGTTCTTTAACCATGGCTAGGTAACCAGTCTAGGAGAAGGAAAACTCTGAATTCAAAGCTGTTGAACTCCGCTTACGAAATTGACATTGACCGACTCGTGCAGAGGAGTTGGTAAATATATATACGCCAAACAATCCGCTTGGTCTAGCACTAGTAAAAAGGGGGATATACTCCCTTGCTGACTGGCTGATGCCGACTTTAGACCAATTCGACGACTTTATTTTTTTACCAAAAAGAATAATTGTTGAGAAGATTTGTTTGTGCTTTACTTAAGCAACAATGGCTTCCGTTTCGGTTGTGCAATTATATTTTCAATGCAATTCCGGTTATTATTGATGGCTAAACAATTCACCAATTATTTGTACTAGAAATTTCAATTAGATTGTCTTCGTGTGTTTTGTCGTTTTAGAAACCACAACTCTCCGGTAATATTTTTTTGTTGAGATGGAACAAACCCGGTCACTTTGTAGCGTGAGTCTGTGTGTAGGATGATATATCTTGGGGTACATATGCCAAAACAATACGGGACGAATTAACAAGAAGAACTTTTATTGCCTGGGAAACTTAATAGAAAAGAATACAAACATAACAGATAATACAAAAAAGGGGCATTTATATAGTTGTACACAATAAATTTCCTAATAAAAAACAGCCCTTTGGTTTGGTTAGATTCTTTGTTCTACAACATATCATCTCTTTACGGGTTATTTAATGCCCAATCAAGTCATTTTGATAAACAAACAATTCACGTTGATTACACTACTTGCTGTTGCTCAAGTGGTCACCCAATTAAGTATTAAACTGGCTCATCGCTGCTTCACTTCGGTGATCTAACGGGAACTAGTTTGTCTTTTAGTAGATAAAATCTTGCTTCTGCTTGTAAAGTAGGAAAATATAAACATATGTTGGGCATATCCTCGTATGCAATGCAACACGAAATGTCGGGGGCACGAAGACGCTGGTCTTGTAGACAGGAGACGCAGCTGGTGAGTGTTCCACTGTTATATTGCTGCTCGGTACGCCACCTAGCGCCTACTGGCAGTCAAAGGTAGTAATTACTCTCGTGTCCTCTATTAGTCGAGAGATGCAATCCACGCATAGTTTTGCAGTATTTTTTTAAAAAATCTAAATAAATCTACATAATGTTTTGTACAGAAAAAAAAAAACCTTTTATATAAGTGCATATTTATGGAATCTACCGAACACAATTTGGAGAAAACAATTTTTCACTAGTCTGGTTTTTTTCGGGTCAATCAAAAAACATCTTAACAAACCATAAAAAAACTTTCCCATTAACTCATCTTTTGTTACTCGCAGACATGGTATGACTGGTGCTAACAATATTGGACCGTATATGTCATATTACTGAATATATTTTTGAACAATGATTTTTCTTCTAGAAACTGTGGAATAAATTACTCAAGGCGTCATGCTACTATCTGTTTGCCGTCGTACACAAGATAGTATATCACACTACCATGCAGTCATACAAAAAAAAAAAATATGAGAGTGGCAACACATTTAAAATTGCCAAAGGAGCCACTATGGTGTGCATCAGAAGGCTGTGTGTTAAAAATCGATTCGAACCATGCATATTATTCCATGGAACTGTCCTCGTTAAGCTTGGCGCAATAATTTATAAAATGCGTCTACTTAATATAACCCCACTCAGCCGATGCTAAATGTGTGTCCAATAATTTCCACATAAAATTGACACTGAACAAGAAAATGAAGCAAATTGCAGAAATGTAGACGGCTGTCCATTTCCACACTTAAAAGCATGTTGACCTAGTTTATAGTTTATGTCTGGAACGTATATATACATATATATGTATATATATATATGAATTTTAAAATAAGGAACATATTCAGAGGAGGTATTTATTTATGAGTGAATAGTTATATAACTATTCATTCATTCATTCATTTATAAATTATAAAACTTACATAACATTGGATCTATTTCAATTTTCTTTTATATGTATGGCTGGAGATATATGGGCGATTGCGAAATATGCCTTATGCTGGAGATATATGTGTATATATGCTGGATATATATATATATATATACATATATATATATATATATATATACATATATATATATATAATACATGTGTGCATGCGTGCGTGTGTGCTTGTGTGTACGTGTCTGTTTATTTTGTAGTAATATCGAATGACACGAGAAAAGGAAGAAAATACAAAAATCAAATAGATATGTTTTGCTCTAAGGATGGTTTCTGTGAAAAGATAACATTGTTTTTCCGTGATATATTTACTCTCTCTCTCTCTCTCTCTCTCTCTCTCTCTCTCTCTCTCTCTCTCTCTCTCTCACACACACACACACACACACACACACACACACACACATATATATAATGTGAAAATGAGGAATAAATATTCCGTGGTCTTTAATGAAACCTGCTTGAATTATAACTCGCTGTCAAAATGCACGCACACACACACACACACACACACACACACATACACACACACACACGCACGTACACACACACACAAATATATATATATATATATATATATATATATATATATATATATAATTATGCGCTCATTTGAATATTCATGTGTATGTTTTTACATTTATGCGTTATTCACCACTGTGTTTCTGCTATTTTAATGATACCCTACAGTTATGTGGTTTGATATTAATATTTGGAATAAGATATGTTGAGTAATAAAGTAAATAATAAAGTCATTTATTATTTGAGTCTCATATTTCATTTAAAATCAAAATTAACATTTTGTATTTTTCTATGATCATAATTCTAAAGCCTGAATCCATTTTCAATTTTCTATAGTTAACATATTACAGTAGCTCCTGATATAGGTCATTGAATCTTCAAATTCCTGGAGTTTTTAAAAGCAATTCATTAGAATAAGAATAATAGCCACTTTTATTTTCAGTTATATGCTATGAATTTATTGAAGCCTATTGTACACGATCGTTATGTTTTATTGGCGCGCCTTTCGTGGATTTGTATCAGATTAGACATGGGTTGGTTTCTTTGTTTGGTGGCATATCAAATTTTGTGGATTATTTAAAGCCAAATTCATCCTTGTATAATAAGAGCAGTGGTACTATTTAAGCCATTGCTGAGGGATGAACACAATAGTGTGAATAGTGTGACAGATCCATTACATTACCGATATTGAAGCTGTATTAACCAAGATATGAATGAACATTAAATGTAATGTTAATATTTTTCAGAAAACAAAGTGTGTCTAAAAGTACAGAGTTTAAACTCTATTTACCGAGATAGAAATGAAGAATGAATGGAACGTTAATTTTCCAGAATACAAGGTGTGTCAAAAATACAAAAATATAAACTTTTTTGGTACACCTTATATATATATATAATATATATATATATATATATATATATATATATATATATATATATATATAAGTTAAAAGAAAGGAAATGAATCCGACGGGTGAGTATATATAAAATGATATGAAAACACCACAAAATGCTGTTAAAGTGAAAACATTTTATAACTTCGCTGATATTGAACAATATTTCGATTTTATGAAAATCATCATCAGAGCTTGTTTATACTCCGTGTTGTGGAGACAAAAGTCATATATCACTTTTGTCTCCGCTCTTAACAACACGGAGATAAACAAGCTCTGATTATGATTTTCATAAAATCGAAATATTGTTCAATATCAGCGAAGTCATAAAATGTTTTCACTTTAACAGCATTTTGTGGTGTTTTCATATTTTTCTATATATACTCATATATATTTAGGAATAAAAAGGCCTTAAATACCATGGGTATCGTGATTATGGACCATTTCCACTCGAGAGCATGCTCAAGAGCTTCTTCAGATCACTGATATATTTTATTTTATTTAGACAGGCACATGGTCAAACTCTTTTTATATTCATACATTTCCCCCCTCATTTAGGGGTGGTCATATTGCATTCTTTCTATTCAAGTGTCTTTTTTATTGGTGGAAATTTTTTTTTTTTTTTTTTTTTTTTTTTTTGTTGGTTGGTTGTGTTTTATTTCCTTTGTCTGCTAGTCTCTTTGGTAAATTCCTAATTTTATTTTGACTGACCAACAGGATTTTAATTTATGGTCGAGATGTCGTTTCGTTCTAATTGGGTCAAGTGGAAAGCAGGGGAGGTATGTCTTTTTCCTCAGCGGGTGGGGGTATCTGAGTTTATTTTATTAAGGTTTTTATTAAGCCTTTAATCTTTCTAGTGTGTATCATTTCTTAAAGCATGTTTTTTGTTTTTTGTTATTTATATTCTTACACTTATATTTATGCGTTCTTTACTTATATTTTGTATTTTATGTTCATATATGAACCTCTTTCATTCTGTTATTTCGGTTTCCCACTTTACATCTATTTATTTATTTTAATTTATTTTAATTTATTGTTTAATTTTCTCCTTTAGTACTATCCTTATCTACGATGCTTTTATAAAGGGTCTATTTTGGTTTATTTATTTATTCATATATTTCTTTATTTCTTTAGAGGGCTTTATTTAAGTAAAATTATAGTTATAGATTTTTTTATTTTATTTATTAATTTTATTTATTTATTTATTTTTTATTTTTTATTTATTTTTTATTTTATTTATTATTTTTTCCTTAGGTTGAGAAGGTTCTAGCATCTTTATCTTATTAATCCTATATTTTAACATTTTAATTTGTTATAGTGTTTCTATTTTTTTTTATTTTATTTTTATTTTTTTATTTTTTATTTTTTATTTTTTATTTTTTTTTTATTTTTATTATTTTTTTATTTTTTTTTTTTATTTATTTATTTTTTTTAAATTTTTATACTCCTTCTTTTTATTAATTTTAATTAATTTTAATATTTTATTTGTATCTTTAAGTAATATCCTTATCTTTTTGTTTGTTTAATTTGTTTTAATTTTATTATTAATAGTCTACATAAGTCATATTCTTCTTTATAAAGTTTCTATAAGGGGTCTTTTTTATTTTTATATAGTTATTAGTTTATTCATATTTTTATTTTATATATATATATTTTTTTTTTATTATTATTTTTTTTTTTATCACTTTAGGGGCTTCATTTATGTAATAGTATATTTATAAAATTCACTTACTTTTATGTCTTTTCTTTTTTCTCTTTTTCTCTTTTTCCTATCGGGAAAAGTCCTAGCGGTATTTCCAAGTGTATGTTTGTCTTATTCATCTCATATTTTAAATTTTAAATTTGTTTTTGTGTCTGCATTTCGTTATTATTTCTTCTCGTTGGTTTAGAAGTTTGTCTCTATCTTTAAATTTTATGATTTGTATTTTTTCCTCCAGACATAGGTTGCACCTTCCATTCCAACTTCTCGGTGTTGCTGATTTTTTAATAAGTTTCCACGTAATTAGTGGGTTTAGTCCCTTTTCCTTTAGTCTCCAGAATGTTTTTGATAATGCAGTCTGGTTCCTTTGGGACTCTTGAGTGAATGAGTGCCTATGGTTGTATAGTCTTTGCTTCCAGTTTCCCGCGGATATTCCGATATATATTTTTTGGTCTGTTTCGTTTTCCTTTGGGAAAATGGTCGCTTGGTAGACCACATTCTCGGAATTACATTCCCCTCCAACTGGGCAGTTGTTTTTGGCCCTGCAGTTGCATTTTTTGTTGTTGTTTGTTTCTTTGCCTTTCTGGTGTTTTTCTAGTGTGTTTATGTTGTGGTTGTTCATGATTTTTGCGATGTTGTTAGTGCAGGAATATTTAAAATTTAAAATATGAGATGAATAAGACAAACATACACTTGGAAATACCGCTAGGACTTTTCCCGATAGGAAAAAGAGAAAAAGAGAAAAAAAGAAAACACATAAAAGTAAGTGAATTTTATAAATATACTATTACATAAATGAAGCCCCTAAAGAGATAAAAAAAAAAAAAAAAAAAAAAATATATATATATATATATAAAATAAAATATGAATAAACTAATAACTATATAAAAAATAAAAAGACCCTTATAGAAACTTTATAAAGAAGAATATGACTTATGTAGACTATTAATAATAAAATTAAAACAAATTAAACAAACAAAAAGATAAGGATATTACTTAAAGATACAAATAAAATACTAAAATTAATTAAAATTAATAAAAAAAGGAGTATAAAATTAAAAAAAAAATAAAAAAATAAAAATAAAAATAAAAAATAAAAATAAAAAATAAAATAAAATAAAAAATAGAAACACTATAACAAATTAAAATGTTAAAATATAGGATTAATAAGATAAAGATGCTAGAACCCTTCTCAACCTAAGGAAAAAATAAATAAATAAAAATAAAAATAAATAAAAAATAAAAAATAAATAAATTAATAAATAAAATAAAAAATCTATAACTATAATTTTACTTAAATAAAGCCCCTCTAAAGAAATAAAGAAATATATGAATAAATAAATAAACCAAAATAGACCCTTTATAAAAGCATCGTAGATAAGGATAGTACTAAAGGAGAAAATTAAACAATAAATTAAAATAAATTAAAATAAATAAATAGATGTAAAGTGGGAAACCGAAATAACAGAATGAAAGAGGTTCATATATGAACATAAAATACAAAATATAAGTAAAGAACGCATAAATATAAGTGTAAGAATATAAATAACAAAATACAAAAAAAAACATGCTTTAAGAAATGATACACACTAGAAAGATTAAAGGCTTAATAAAAACCTTAATAAAATAAACTCAGATACCCCCACCCGCTGAGGAAAAAGACATACCTCCCCTGCTTTCCACTTGACCCAATTAGAACGAAACGACATCTCGACCATAAATTAAAATCCTGTTGGTCAGTCAAAATAAAATTAGGAATTTACCAAAGAGACTAGCAGACAAAGGAAATAAAACACAACCAACCAACAAAAAAAAAAAAAAAAAAAAAATTTCCACAATAAAAAAGACACTTGAATAGAAAGAATGCAATATGACCACCCCTAAATGAGGGGGGAAATGTATGAATATAAAAAGAGTTTGACCATGTGCCTGTCTAAATAAAATAAAATATATCAGTGATCTGAAGAAGCTCTTGAGCATGCTCTCGAGTGGAAATGGTCCATAATCACGATACCCATGGTATTTAAGGCCTTTTTATTCCTAAATAACTTTGCTCTGTTTACAATAATTAAACATTGAGCTCTCACACGGAACCTGAACTCTACAACAAACTACGGGTAGAGAATTAGGACCCACCTAGAATCACCTTGTACCAAGAAACTTGGTACCACACCAAAGTATACTCATATATATATATATATATATATATATATATAGTTGAATGAAGTGACAAATAAAAGTTTTAGCTTTTATTCATTTATTTGGGAACGATATTACTACAAATGGTTTCCTGCTAAAAGCATTCATCAGGTAAAACGAAATGGTATATATATATATATATATATATATATATATATATATATATATAGTGTGTGTGTCTTTAAGTATAAACATCGATATATTGGGTTCCACATTGATGGATGACTGATGATAATATCTGTTTTCCAACCATATCATGGCTAGAATAGTCTATTTAGATGAAGACAGTATTCTATCTGTTCATCTTTCAACTTCCTGATCACGTTTCTTGTCTAGCCAGACCCTTGACATGTGTCTTGGAATATCTTCTACAGAAAATAAAGATACTCACTTCTTAACATATTTCAATTTATTTATTTATTTATTTTTTATTCTTGAAACCCGATGATAACAGAGTTTTTTTTATCTACAATGGCACGCATCAAATGTTATAGTTAGGTGAATACTACGAACTATGTGTTTACCTATCTACTTTGTCATCGGTAATCTAGTCTCGCCAAACACTTAACACATGTCTCGATATTCCTCTTCTTCAAGAAATAAAAAAAACTTCAATTTTTAACGGAGTTTATTTCCGTTCTTTCTTTCTGTCGATTGTGGCTGATAAAATGCTTCAACCACAGTGTGACACGGATCATACTTTCTCAGTAGTTGAATACTGATTTATTAGTCTGGATTTGCTTCGGTCTATTCTTGTCTGTAAATAGAAAGACCCAAAAATCCCTAGGTCTTTAATTCTAAGAGTCCGATAAATATGATTCCGAGACCACTCCTCGCCCCCTAACGCACACACACACACACACACACACACACATTTATTTTTATATGTGACAGGAGATGAAAATCTTTTTAGTTATGTAACTGTATTTGATCAGCGTTTTATTTTTGAAAGGCAAATCGCGATCCACATATATATAAACATCCATCATTTTCTTCACCCTAAGAAACAACCTGATGAAGGTTCAATGTAACCGAAATGTTTTAACATAGATAATTAAATTCATCACATTTTCCGAACACTTGTTTTTTCAAAATTTCTTTATATTGTCGGATTTATTTTCCATATTTACTCCCACACCACACACACACACACACACACATATATATATATTATATATATATATATATATTATTATATATATATATACTATATATATATATATAAATGGAGAGAAGGAGAGAGAGGGAAAGAGAGAGAGAGAGAGAGAGAGAGAGAGAGAGACGGCTGGGTTTTGCTCAGTCGGTAGCGGTCCCAGATTCCCGAGTTGCACAGCTTGGATCTGTGGTAAAGTGAGGAGATAATTATAGGTACGCTGCTCCATTTCAGACGCAAAAACAATCTCCCTGTTCTATAGCTAGTAACAGAAGGATAGACTCTCTTGTTGTCCGGCTGATACCGACAATAGGTCATTCCGCCGACTTTACTTTTTACACAAATGAACACAACTATTACAATAGACAAAAAAGTAATGAATCAAATTGCAATATTTGTTCGATTATTTCTTTAATTTTTTTTCCTTAACTTGTTTCGACCATAAATCAACGACAATAGATTAGGTTTTGGGGTAGAAAAGATTTTAGAATGTTTTTTAAATACTTTTTTTTTTAATTCATATAAGAGAAAAAACAAAAAAGAACTGGTGACATATGTAACGTGGCGGCCTTAATTCTTAATATGCAACGTAGTGGGATCAGTTCGTGTATATGTGACGTTGTGGGACCAGTTAGTATTTAACGTAGCGCCTTTCCTTTCTCACACTACTATTCGTAACTTCGTACGTACGGAGTTTGTTTACATACACACCCCAGATCTAGCAGTCATCTTAGCTAGCCCCAAAATCCTTCTCCACTTCTTTTGGTCAAGGGAAGATATCACTTCACGCACGCCGCGTGCTCCTTCGTTACGGCCAATTGACTTTATCCACGGGTCGTCCCCTTTACGATAGTGACTTTACTATCTTGTTTGCGTCGTGAGTCCATTCATAAAAAGATTTCTTTCGTTGTAAATAGAGCAGACTAATAACACCGGGTTTACTTCTCAGAAGTTTATTATATTCCAAACTTCCTATAACTTTTGAGAGAGAGAGGGTCCCTAATAATCTCTGTCTTAACAAGAGGTGTATTTTAACTGGATTCAACTTCGAGTTTTTAGTCCTTAGTAAACTTCTCGGTGAACAAGCTTTTCTTAGCCTTTCCTTATTGTCTCCAGCGACAACAGCTTAACTCCGTACGATCACTGGCCCCGATTTCTGCCTGACTCTCCTTCTCTGATCGCAGACCCTAACTAACTGCTCTGATCGCAGACTCCAACTCCAACTCACTGCTCGTGATTCTATTCGCGGGTCTTAAATAGCATTTCTAAATAATCTTCTAGAAGATTCTACTTTAGAACTTTCGAGCCCTTTCGATTCGTTCCAATCTCACTGGTTCACCAACCTAAAAGATCAAAGATTTCTTGGAGTCCAAAAGACTGTGTTTTTCTTAATCCTAGACTTATCGTCTGCTTTCTCTCGTTAAAAAGATGTTATCTATCCTAACTACTTTTTCGGTGATTCCACAAAGACCACCCAGTAATCTAAGATAATCGGTAGTACATTTTTCTAAGGTTCTTTTCCAAGTCTGGCACAAGGCCACAAATATAGGTGCTGGGCGGCGATTACATAACATATAACATATCTATTCGTTGAATGAAAATCATATCCAAGTCGCTTCTACTGAACTTTATATTTCTTCTATCATAGACTCCTGGCAATTAGCTCTCCATTTGGGAAATATATTTTAAGCATGGGCTGTGTGTATTTCAAATTAGCCATGACTGTTTTATCAGGAATTTGTTTATTTTGTTGATTATGTGTCAATCCAAATCTGCTGATTTCAAACAGTGTTTTGATGATCAGTTAGCCATTTTGAGTCAGTGTTGGAGACGCTTTATATATTTATTTTCATGTGTTTCCATTATCAGTGTGATATTGTTTAAAGATTTTTTTAAATTTCCCCTATCACTGTGAACAAAGAGGATGGTTGTCTTTGATTTATATATATATATAGAAATACAAGACCCTAATGACCTTAAATTTAGACCTATAGTAGCAGGACCAGCATGTCCCACCAACAGAATTAGCAAACTAATAGACATCCTACTACAGCCATTCCTAAAAAAGATAAAAAGTTACGTTAGAGATGACATCCAATTCCTAAACTACATACCACAAAGAGTAGACCCTGACACACTCATGGTAACATTCGACGTTACCAGTTTATATAGCAATATCCCCATGAATTAGGAAAAACAGCCATCTCATTTTGGATTGAGAAATACCCAGAAATGTTACACTCTAGATTCAATAAGGAATTTATCATTGACGGTATAGAACTCATCCTAAACAATAACTCCTTTCAATTCAACAACAAAAACTACATACAAACACTAGGAACTGCTATGGGGACAAAGATGGCGCCAACCTATGCCACCCTAACCCTAGCATATTTAGAAGAACACCTATACGATAAAATAGAACAAGAATATGATAACAATATCAAAATGAACTTTATAAAATCATGGAAAAGGTATTTAGATGACTGTTTCATATTCTGGAAATGCTCATGGGGTGACATCAACAAAATACATGAGCTATTACAAAACCTACACCCAAAAATAAAATTCACTATAGAATACAACTTAAAGGAACTACCATTCCTAGATATCATCATTAAAAATATAAATGGTCAAATTATCACAGACATTTACCACAAACCCACAGACACACAACAATACTTACACTTCAAAAGCCACCACCCTAAAAACTGCATAAAATCCATCCCTTATGCACTTGCACGTAGGATATACACCATAGTCACAGATAAAAACCTCCAACAAATCCGTCTAAAAGAATTGCAAAAAACCCTCCTCCAGAGAGGCTACCCCACAACACTAATTAACAAAGGATTTGAATTAGCGGAGAGAATACCATTAGAACAATTAAGAACCCATAAAAAACATAACAACGAACAACAACTAGTATATGTCTCAACATATAACAAAAACAACCCTGAAATATTCACAAATATATTACACCAACTTGAAAACAATGAAAAAATTAAAAATATATTAGACACAACAAAAATAATTAAAAGAAAGAGACAGTCAAAAAATCTAAAACAAATACTAACTTCATCCAAATTTGGGACACAAACTACACAGGGTGTCTCAAAATGCGGAAACAGAAGATGTGGGGTATGCAATATAATAATAGAAGGAACAACCTACACATTTAAAAACCCCTACACAACTTTCAAAATAAATAGAAATCTTGACTGTACCTCAAAAAATGTAGTTTACATAATAGAATGCACAAACTGCGAGAAAATATACATTGGATGCACATCATCACTGAACAAAAGAATCTCACTACACAAAAGCAACATTAGATTAGCTAACAATAGAAACCTATACGTATCGAAACATATCCACGAATGTAATCAAGGAAAATTTAAAGTGATGCCGATATATCAAACTGATGACTATACTCTACTCCTAATTAAAGAAAAACATTTCATAGATAAATACAAACCCGAATTAAATCGGATTTAACCACACATACACAATAACACTACTCCATAAGCAAATATAATCTACTAAATAGAATCCACAACCTATGTGTATGTGTAAAACACATATGTAGGAACACAAATAAGCACCCAAAACACACAAACTGAACCTAACCAAGCAAATACATATACACAACAATAAAAACAACTTTACTACACAAATATGTAAACCACAAAACAAAATATACAAATTATATAATATTAAATATAGAACAGTCCAAGATACATACATACATACATACATATATTACATACATAGGAACTGACTGGGGTAGATAGATAGATAGATAGATAAAAATGAAAAGAATAAGATAGATAGATATGAACAGAATAAGATAGATAGATAGATATATAGATAGACAAATATGAAAAAACAGAGATAGATAGATATAAACACATTGAAATAGATAGATAGATTCATAGATCCATATATAGATAGATATGAACAAACACAGAGGGATATATAGTTAAATAGATTGATAAATATGAACAGACTGAGATAGATAGATAGATAGATAGATAGATAGATAGATAGATAGACAGAAGACACACTGAAATAGATAGACAGATAGATTGCTATATCATAAAAAAATGGATAGATAGATAGATAGATAGATGCTCACAGACATACTGGGATATATGCATATGTGTATGTGTATATGTATATATGGGTGTATGTGTATATATATGTATATATATATGTGTATGTGTGCATGTATATGTATGTATATATATAGAGAGAGATAGATAGATAGATATCAACTTACTAAAACAGATAGACAGATAGATAGATAGATATCAATTGAATGAAATAGATATATAGATATGAACAGACTGAAATAGATAGATAGATAGATATAAACAGACTGAAATAGATAGATAGATAGATATAAACAGACTGAGATAGATGGATAGATAGATAGTTATAAACAAAGTAAGATAGATAGATAGATAGATAGATAGATAGATAAATAGATAGAAAGATAGTTATGAATAGACTTAAATTTAATTCTTAATTCTAAATTCAACTCTTAGGTATGTATATATATGTACACATATACACACCGAATACAACCATATACATACGCACGCACACACACGCACACACACACACACACACACACACACACACACACACAAAGTAAACATAGGCACATATACGTAGGCACACACATACACACACCCAAAAAGTATAAATTTAAGTAGAAAAACATAGAATGTCTTCGGAACAAAAAACGAATTACAAACACACACACACCTGATATATCAAATGAACATCTGATGAACTTTATCAAGACAACCCAAATAGAAAAGTAATAAAAATAAAAAAAAGTTATTAAAAAAAGCTATAAAAATTCAGCTAATGACTTTATTGGTAAACCACCCAAAAAACAAAAACACCTGTTTAAAAGACTAATGTTAAAAATGAAATTCCATTCCACTCCCATAAAAAGAGAAAGAGGAGGTAAAATACTCATGTGTATGTATATATATACACATGCATGTAAGAATTCATTTTCATATTATCAATCAAAGCCTGAAGAAGATACCAGAAGATCTGAAACACGTGTTGCACATGTAAAGCAAAAAGAATAAAAATTTTTTCTGAGAACAAAATACATTTTGCGGACCTTCCTTTTTTATAAAATATATATATATATATATATATATATATATAATATATACATATATATATATATATATATATATATATATATATATATATTATAATGGAGATTGTGTGTTTGTCTGTCTGTAACCAAAACTAAATCACTATTCAAGTCATAATTCCCTTATCTCATTTACCATGAATTTATTTTTATTTAAACCTCAATTATTGATAAAATTGTTATACCTTATTAATACCGTTGACCATATCTACCTATCAATAGCATGTAATTGTATTTATATATACAACAACATAGCGGTTTACAGTGTGAACGAGTAGGCTAATTTGCATATTGATATTGAAAATTTGATTTTAATAAATATATGCTTAGTATTATTGATTTCTAATTGTTTGGTTTTCTCTTAACGAATCTGAGCAAAGATCTCGGGGATACATCTTAAAAGAAATCCATAAACAAGACGAAATAACTGTAATTTTATTAAATACTTCATAATCTAAATAGATACATTAGGAAAAATGAAAGACGGGAGTGAAAGAAAATGATAGAAGAGTTAAATCTAAAGCTGTTCTATTTTTCCATTATACCCCCTCAGTTTATAATTTTCTAAATAGTTTATAATTTGATACAATATTTTATAACATCAAAACCTAAATACTTGCACCCGAAGGGTGCATATATTTGCTAGTATATATAAAGAAGCATAACTGGATTGCTTAAAAACATCACACACACACACACACACACACACACACACACACACACACACACATATATATATATATATTATATATAATATATATATATATATATATAAAAATCAAAGACAACCAGCAGACAGAACACTCAACTGACACGCGACCCCAAAGAAAAGAACATCAAAATTAAAAGAAAAGTTAAAACAGTAATTTTACAAAACCCTTTGACAAAAGGTGAATGTACTCCTTATTCTATTAAGACTGGCAAATGGCCAAATTCAGTTTACATTTATTCATTTCTCCCCGCCTTCCGGGGCGATATTTGTGTCTTTTTTCTTTAGAGCTTCTTTTTGATTGGTGGATTTTTTTTCTTTCAATAAAGTGGTGGTGTTTATGTCTGTCTGTTAAAGTCTAGTGTTAATTCTGTAATCAAATTCGTTATCTACGGCCCACTGAGTTCTACTCTTTCCTCCTGCCCTAGTTAGACAGTGATGCCCCTCCTCTCTAATTGGGTCAAGTGACTTCAATAGACTCCACCACTTTAATAGAAAAAAAATCCACCAATCAATAAGACGCTTGAAAGGAAAAAGACACAAATATCGCTTCGGGAGGCGGGAAGAAATGTATAAATGTAAACTGAATTTGGCCATTTGCCAGTCTTAATAAAATAAAAACGTGGTCTGAAGAAGCTCGGTGGGCCCCAGGGACCCACGAGTGGAAATGGTCCAAAATCACGATACCCATGGTATCTAAGGCCTTTTTATTCACACACACACACACACACACACACACACACACACACACACACACACACACATATATATATATATATATATATATATATATATATATATATATTCCCAAGTTCTGTTGAAATTTAATTCCTGGGGGTGTTAAAACCATGAGAAATTTTAATGGTACATATCATAATGGTTTATTATTAGTTTTCCACACGAAATAAGAAGAGAAAAGAATTAAGCAATATATATATATATATATATATTCAAACAAAGTATTGAAAATAGCATAGACGAGAAACTGTAAGTAACCAAGCGACGTTTCATTTATGTCCACGCTACCCTAACTTGCATATTAATACTCTGTTTACGATTTTGAGCAGTATTTACTTATAAATATACCACATTATATTATCAATAACGGTCCATTCATTTTTCATTTCTATTTTGGTAAATACAGCTTTAAACGTGGTACTTTTTGACACACCTTGTATTCTGAAAAATGGAACGATATTTTTTTCAGAATAGTAGGTAAAAAATTACAAAAAGTATCGATACTTTTTTGACACACCTTTCAATGACTATCGATCTCATCTAGTCGAGTACTATTATATTGACTGTCACAATAAGATTTATATTATTTTCGTCCCTCTGCTTTTCAGACTGGAAATACGCTAAAATTCATAAAATTTCCCGACGGATCTTTCCTCCGATGTCTGCTTCTCTAAAAAGCTGGATTTTTGTCATTAATGTTTCCCATGTCTCATTCAATCCATAGCAATCAACAGAAACTCGAACGGAGACATTAATTCTTTACTGCATATTGATTGTCGACATTAGAAGAGAAGGTACGTCATAAAGTCCTCGCCCGGACGTACATTTGTCTTAGACACTGTGGACGCAGCTATATACGGTATTGGGCATCATTAAGTGTTGAGCAAAAAGATGAAAATAGAAAATAAAAAAAATAAGACGTAATAAAATAGAATAAAATATAGAATTAGATTTTTAAAAAATACAAGTAGACGTCATCAGCTAATAATTCGGAAAACTCAGACTTAAGAGAGAAAATAACGAATGGGCAAGTAAAAGGGACTGGCGAGAATCTTAAATAGTATGTGAAAGCGTTGAGATTTAGAAGAGGCCTTACAATATAACGTTCTATGAGAAAGGTTCTTTGAAGTGTAATGAAGTGTTTCTGATACCAAAAATGATGATTTTATCGGCCAAGTGTTGTATACCTCTTTACTTTACTTCCTTACTTCTATTATTCTGGTCATCTTTCTAGCGTCTCTTCTAGCGTCTGGACATCGTCTTGGGGACTTCGTCTTGGGGACTTCGTGTCTGGTCTTCCATTGGGGATTTCTCTTCATCAGAAGCCCTGTGTCATTGGTAGTTTTTAGATAATAACACAAGACTTAGATTTACTTAGATCATATTTTATTTCGAAATCCCCACCAGACTACCTGCGCAGATTGAGTCGGAGCGTGCATAGCACGACTTACCACGGTCGTTGTCTTGGCCGATCTAACCAAACAAATCTTTCTAATCTAAACCGGAAGAAGGTCTTCTCCACCGATTCTCACCGTACCCACCGGAAGGAGGATCAGGATGAGGTCAAGCCTTGTCACTCATCCTTCAAGGCCACTGGCTGCAACTTATAACAGCCATTTTGATTTCTACACTACTGTACATAAATATTAGGAATCTAATAATTATGTAACACAAACCGTCTAACGCCATTTTATTCCTTGGGGTTAAAGAACCGTGTTCAGTATACATTTATATTATCATTTTTTATCTAGTTGAGTTTTTTTTTGTCCTATCAAATATGAATAATTATTTAACAGTTCAATTTGACCCATAGATGTGACACTAACAGGTACTACCACTCCAGGTCAGAGTGGATATGGGAGTAATGACAATGAATAGGTATTCCACACATTCCAGAGTTCCAGAAATGAAGCTTCACCATCAGATGAACTTTAGTTTCATACCTAGGACACCCCTTTTGGTAGAGGTCTTCCTACTATACAGGGGATACAGATAGTGTATTTTAATCCTCACCAACAGGGTAAACCACAACAAGAGGTGTGTTCTGTTATGAACACTTCCATTTTTAAAATAATCTACAGAAACGTAATAAAACCCATTCCAATATAATATTTATTCATTTTTTGCACGTATATATTGTAGATGTAATGAAAGTAACGTACCTCGGAACACAAAGCGTGCGCGGACGAGTCTGGCTTGCATCGCAGGAAAGAAACATGGCTGCTGTAAGCACTACCTTTAATAATGGGCGATCTCGAACCGGCGAGAATAGTATTGCACGTATGCAAATTCTCACGAGATCGGGTGTGTATAAAAACATACGGCGACGGAGAGACAGGGAGTCAAGCGATTACGTACGACAACTGAGAAACAGCTAGCAGTATTATTTTGACTATTGCGACAGGTAGAGGCCTTTCGAGGATATATTTGTGACATCATTACTAGTGTCATTGAGAAGCGAGTTCGATTCCCACTAGATATATCATCATCATCATCATCATCATCATCATCATCAAGTAGTACGTATGTCCATGATTCTTCCTCCTCACCCGTTACTCTTGTAGATCCGCCCTGTTGACTGGTGCTATAGAATACGCCGATAGCACTTCTGCATAGGGGTAAGACCTTACCTCAATGGGACCACCTATTGGCCATTAGTGGTGACCCATGATGCTTAAGAACGGAATACTGTTAACTGAGTCGTTCATGACATGAAACACCCAACTTTGGCTCTTACTTGGATTAAAGACGGGCGATTGGAGAGGCCCCTCCGATCAATCGGTTGTTTACGTAAAGCCTTTGTACCAATATAGTTGTCCCGACCCAATTGACTTATGGCTAACACCCAGCTATTTTTCTCATATTTGTGCTAGAATGCGGTGTCTGAGGGTCTTAGTGTCCTCGATAGGAGATTAAACGACATCAAGTAATGAGATTCCAATTCTGAAACTCTTTGAGATGCCCTTTATCAGCGTTACCACCAGGTTCACTCTGACCCAATGCTTGTTATGGTCACATCTGTAGGTTAAATAGATGAAAAATACATTTTATAAAATGTGTTTAAATGGAAAATTGAATACCAACAAGAATAGATAAAACAAAACAAAAACGTCTACGGCATAAAATAACCCATGGGTTGACATGCCGTAAAATCCAACCAACTGAGTATAGGTCATCGCCACTGGAAGTCCTTCAGCACAATATTCAGTATCCACCCAGAATTGTTCGATGTAGCTTTTTTGCTGACCGACTAAAACTGGTGTACCCATGTGTGCGAGTCCACAGGATAACGTCACTTAAGTGTTGATCCTAATTTTTCCAGCAGTGTCCCGCATGTATTCTTTGTCTTGCGTGGATGATTTGTGTGATAGGAGGTAAGTGGTCGTACAGCTGCAGCTTTTTGGGTTTCTGCTTCTAGGATTTGTTCAAGACCACATGCAACAGTTAGTATCTATCTTCTCTAATTCCAAGTGCTGCAACCTCACACTAGCATTGACATGGCTACAACTTGGGGGAATTCTCGCTGGGTCTTATCAGAGTGATCATATTTCCATATGCTCGATAACCTGTCTGAAGTAGCCCTTCCTATGCTTAGAATGACATCCCTTTCTCTCACATAGTTTGGCACACACACACACACACACACACACACACACACACATATATATATATATATATATGTGTGTGTGTGTGTGTGTGTGTGTGTGTGTGTGTGCATGTGTGTTGTGTTCAATTTCAGATTCATTCGTATTAGTTTAAAAATATGCTGATTTAAGCATATTAAAGAATGCTATGCTGGACATCTTAGATGCTGTTTTTTTTGTTTTTTTTTTCAGTGGATCTGTTGTTTGTAGATGATGAGAATGATGAGTGGTTCCACAAGGACATGTCTGAGATTCAGATGAAATATCAAGGATGGTTCAACCGAAATATAATGAGTGACTGATGCTGCTTCCTACACAGAGATAACCACTCAGTTCAGAAGCACATGACGAGTGACTCAGGCCGTTATTAATAGATTAGAATTATATCTATTAAGACATTTGTTTTTACATTTGCAACAGCATGTCAGAAGAATATCTTGCATTATTTAACTTTATTAATAATTTTTAATACATTACCATTTAAAAGAAAACGAAAAATGAAGGAGAGGGTGGAGCTTTCTAAGTAGTTTCGACAAAGTAGAAGAGAGCCCTTTTGGTTTAAATTCAGATTTTTCCTTCTTGTAGACTGGTTGCCATACCAATTTTAAAGAACCCATTCCACCTTACTATCTAGCCATAGATGGAGCGTGATTAGTTGTATTCGTACATTTCTTAAGGGATTAGCCTTAATTGAAATGCTATCCACCGATAGGTATGCTCAGAACATATCTACTGCATGTATATTTAATAATAACCAACGTTATCAGAAATTTGGGTTATCTGCCCCTAATAGTTCCTGGGAATCAGACGCCAGGAGTAGAGCCCTAAAAATCTTGAGAGTAGATTCCGCAGGCACAGAAGTTGGACAAGTTTTAGTAGAGGCCGAATAACGGTCAGTTTCAGCACCCACAGTCTCGGCACCCACAGGGGTAAGACCAGACACATTCAACGAACAGACAAGCATCCGTGAGAGGCACACAGAACATTTGCTGAAACACTTCAACACGAGCTAAGTTACCATGTCTAATACAAACATAATATTTCCGCCGAGCGAACGTCTCTGGCAACTTACGAACTCTCGCATACACTTTGAACACATTTCCCTGAAAATACATTTTGTAAACTTAACACACATCTTATTTTGAACCCAATAATTATTAACCCGAATATGCAAAATATTCGCCTTGTAGCCTTCCTTCATAACGACAGTAACTGCAGTCTTATTAGTTTCCAACTTTTATTTCTGATATTTTGCCAGAGACTTCGTGGTAATACTGGAAAAAACACAGTATTGCTGAATGAAGTTAACTATTTAAAGGAAGGTCGAAAATAATTTTGATCGGCGCAATTAAAAAACTTCGAGGGTTACAAAAAAGTCCTCAAAATATATTTGTTGTTAAAATACATGATAATTTAAATAACGAAAAAAAAAATTACGGTTAAAAAATAACCTTAAAATTGTTTAATATTGTCTTAAACTTTGTCTTCTTAAAAAATATATATACATTAAAACAGTTTAAAAAACAAAATTTTAATACGTATGCTTGAAAAACAAAAACACTTTTGTGCCTGAAAACTTAAAAAAAAAGAAAAAAAAATTGAAACAATTAACAAACATCTTTTGTGCCTAAATATTTTTTTGAAAAAAAATTGACAAATTGTTTATTCAACACTGAATTAAAAACGAAATAAAACTATTCTCCGGTGAAATTGACATCTGCCGTTCAAAAACAAAATACGGCTTAAAAATTTGAAAAAAATCTAAATGTTATTTTAAACAAACTAACAACACTTTTGTGCTAAAAAAATTTGAAAAAATTCAACCAACGGACTGTTCTCAATGGAATTATATATTCCAACACGTGCGAACAAAAAAATTCAACACGGGAAAAAAATTGATGGCGTCTTTTTCTTTAAGCAAACTTCGCGCCAAAAAGCAGCATAGGCCAACCTCCTCAGATGACCTCATCGCCTGAGAGTTAAGCTCCTCCCACCTCAACTCAACACTGCTGCTGCTGCTACAATTGCTATTACCACAGGCTACAAAAAAGGAGGCGGGCGCTGAACAGACAAAAATGAATAAATAAATAAAAATAAAATAATTTTTTTTTTATATTCGTGATGGACTCTCTTTTAGACTCGATAGCATGAACACAGGAGAACATTACAAGAACAGTAGAGTTATTGGAGCAGATGCATTTGGGTGCTTAAGTCATTTTCGAAGAATGGAAAACCATAAAAAACGACCTTGGCAGGATTGACGAATTTTACCAAGAAATAAGGCGAATTTGTCGTAGGGGACACACTATGAAGGAGGGAGAGTTTGCTGTTGACAGACATTTTAGGGAAATCACTAAATTCCATTTAGGAATCTGGTCAAGATTGGGTGTTCTGCAACAGACTCAAATATTGCTGAAAAAGAATATATATATATATATATATATATATATATATATATATATATATATAATTCTTTTTTATAGGCATCTACCCAGGTTTTCAAGCTGTTTTTTTTGTTTTCTTCAGGATGCTATTAATTCCTCTGGTGTTTATGCAAAAACATTTCTTGCTGTTATGTTTTTGGACCGCAAATTATATCTGTTGATTATTATTATTATTATTGAGCGTCCACAATAATCAACCGATATAATTTGCGGTCCAAAAACATAACAGCAAGAAATGTTTTTTGCATAAACACCAGAGGAATTAATAGCATCCTGAAGAAAACAAAAAACAGCTTGAAAACCTGGGTAGATGCCTATAAATAAGAATTAGATATAAAATTAAATATATATATATATATATATTATATATATATATATATATATATATAATCCAAAAGTCCAGAGAAGAAATCTTCCTTACGACACAAGAGTTTTATTTAAAAAAACCTGTCACAGTTTGAGAGCTCAATGTGTGCTCTTAATGCAATATATGCTTTTAATGCAAATATATAAGTAAAGAAATAACAAAAGACTTAGAGATTTAGCTTTATAGTATATTTCAGGTAGCTTAGACAAAGTGTCTAACTCTCCCGACTCATCAGATGCGAATGATGAATTCTTTATTACTTTAAAGGCATTTGAAAACAGATTTTTTTATTTTAAATTTTATGGTCCTGTGATATGAATTCGAAACGAAAACCTTGATGTTGCAAAAAAAAAAAGACTGAAACAGGCTATAACGCTAAATCTCTAAGTCTTTTGTTATTTCATTGCTTATATATATATATAATATATATATATATATATATATATATATATTATATATATATGTGTGTGTGTGGTGTGTGTGTGTGTGTGTGTATGTGTGTAAATGTTTAAATAGTTTTTTATTTTAAATTAAATTCAAAGTAGAAATCTGTCAGAAATCTAACGATAGCTTGATATACAAATAATTATTTTGGTTGAGACCTTCATCTACAACTCCCTTCTTGGGGCCCTGGCTACTGGCAAATTTGACAAGCAAATTATGTTCTATAAATACTGCGCTTACAAACCTTCTTTATTCTAGTGTATATCATGCTGAAACCATTCCTGTCAAATTCTAACCTCTCACATAGAATGAAAGCTGGTACCACACAACAAGGAACGATTTATCTCCTCTTTCATTTTTCTCTCTTTTTTCTTCTTTTAAACCTGTCTTTGTTTCATTCCTTTTACAAGCATATATGTGCCTCTGTTGGTATTTAAAACATAATGAAATCCTTTGATATGTTTTCGTTGGTGTTATTGGCCTGGATAGCCGCGACCGTTCCACTTCGACGATTTCCCCCCTTCTTCAATCAGCATGTGGGTGTTTGTTTATAATTGTTTTTATTACGCTGTTCCTATGTTTATTACCCTGTTCCTATGTTTGAGTTCTCTCAATACAGATTCATCCCTATGTTGCCATAATTCCTGGCTCCACGTTGTAACCTTATACAAAATCTTAAATTTGATGTGTTTTTTGTGTTGTTTTAGATATATTACTTCTTCTGACTTACAAAAAATAAAATAAAACGAATAAATTTTAAACGCCTGTGGAAATCTTTGTTGTCTCACAAAGTGCGCCAATTATGATTGGTATAACTGTCACATTTATGTTTCATAAATTATTCCGATGGCAACATCCGGATTGTTTGTCAAATTTACTTTATCTTTGCACTGTGGTCTACGGGAACGACAAAATCTTGAAGATAACAAGATCTCTTTTTGTTAAAAGTATATATATATATATATATATATATATATATATATATATATATATATATATATATATATATATATATTTGGGAATAAAAAGGCCTTAAATACCATGGGTATCGTGGTTATGGACCATTTGCTCTGTTTACAATAATTAAACATTGAGCTCTCATACGGAACCTGAACTCTACAACAAACTACGGGTAGAGAATTAGGACCCACCTAGAATCACCTTGTACCAAGAAACTTGGTACCGCACCAAAGTATATATATATATATATATATATATATATATATATATATATATATATATATATTATCAACCCCTCTGCACAGACAGAATGCAACATGAGGTCAATATCTTAAGCGGGGTTTAATAGGTTTTAATTCAGAGTTTTCCTTCTAGACTGATTACCTAGCCCTTGTTAAGGAGACCTGTCTGCCCAGCTATTTACCCATAACTGGAGGGAGAATAGAGTTATACATTTCCCAAGGGTATTAGTGCCATTTGAAATGCAAACAGGTTCGTTCAGGAATTGAAATCTTGTCGACGAGTCCATTTCCCACGAATCTAACCATTAGACCATGCGTCTCCAAAAAAACTATATATATTCTATATATAGTCTTTTCAAACGAGCCTTACGCTGCTTAAAATTGACCTTATGACATATCCTGTCGGTGGCAAATAAATAAAGATGGTAAATAAAGAATGAATCAAATATGGTAGTATTAATTTAAGGATATACCTATATAAGCCTAAATATGATGCTCATGTGTAACAGGTATCGTGGACGTGGGTGTTTGCATTTTCTCACAGTTAACACCCTCAAGACATGTATACATCCAACTAATCCGTAAATCTTACCCAACTCGTTCGCCACGAGTAGGATATGACCCAAGGTCGCATATATGGGGCATCCAGCGAGGATCGCACTTGTTATTCAGTGGTAGTTGATACGCGAGGCTATCTGGTTAAACATGGGACACCCTCTCTAGGAAAATAGTATTGCAGACTGGGCACTTTTACCTTCGTATGGTTACAGGTCCTGGAAAGGAAAACTCTGAATTCAAGCCTGTTAAACTCCGCTTTAAAATGACCGTGTATCGCATTCTCCTTGTGTGGAGGGATTTTCTAAGAAATTCTGAAGTTTTCCCTGACAAAGTTGCTGGCAAGCATATCTCGTAGAACATTATCGCCAATTCGTGAGTTCGATTCAGAGAAAATCCGCCATTCTCGTGGCCCTCTACCAAAACTAAGATAAACTTACTAAACAACTATTAGACACAAATTAGTTCAAATATTTATTATGTGTTAGGTCAATACAATTAAATGTTTCCCATTTCCTCCAAGAAACTGTTGGCATCTTGCCGAGGGATAGCACGCTACGGAAAAGCGAGTTATCTCGTCCCTAGTAATAAACTAACGATTTGCTAAACATTGTTATCTCGTCTGTGCTATTAAACCGATGATCAACGAAAACGAATTATCTCTGGTATAAACTGTCGACTTCCTAACACAAGTTTTCATGATCATAACATTATGCTGCACACTTAGTTAAACGGGTTATCTGTTCCGTGGCACTGAACTCACGTATTACAAATTATCTCCTCCGTGGCAGCAAACTCGTTAAATACGTGACCACTTATCTACTCTAGGTGAGTATCAGATACAAATAATTCTTAAACAGATTTATTTGACCCATTGATAATATCCTAACAGGTACCATCACTTTCGTTCCAAGTGGACCTGGCAGTAATGTCAATAAAGGGGTACTATGAACTCTCTCCAAAACTGGGGCCCCACCACCAGATGCAGTTTAGTGATATACTCGGGAAACCCTCTTTTTTTAAGGTCACTACTCTGCAGGGAACAAAGTAGTAGTTTTCTTGTCCCCTTCAATAGGTGACACTTGTTTTTAGGAATTATGTTAATGAAACCTTTTAGAAATCAAATCGGACTAATGCTGTTATGTCAGGTGTGGTGCTCCACATCAACAAAAACTCTCCCAGCAAAAAGGGGATAAACTCCCTCACTGTCCGGCTGATTAGGCCTCTCCACCAACGTTACTTACTTACGACAAGTATTTTTGAAGATTTTTGGATTGTCTTATCCCTCTGTTAGGTCAGGTCTCCTTATTTTCTCCTATAGGTTTCGTCTCTTCACAGGCTGGGACTGTCTCTCTCTGGATTCCCATATATATCGGCACTTCGAAGCGCCATCATCAAGGATGATGTGTTCCGGTTCTTCAAATTATATTAATGGATGTGGAGGTCGAAAGGAAGAGAATTGATAGGAAAATGTAATAGGCATTTTAGAATGTGTGTACTGCATTGGAAATTAATTTTGTTTAAGGATGTTTTATATTTTTTTATGTATAAAGCTTCTAGTATTTGGAGTTTTTGTTTATTTTTTTCTTTGTGCAGAATGTGTGTATTTTCGGTTAAGAAATTACGGTAATTAGAGTAGGGGCATGAATGTAATTTTAGGTGCTGTGAAATGGAGTTATTATCTGTTAAATGGATAGTTAGACGACGTGACAATATCGTTGAGGTAAAAGATCCATTAATATAATTTAAAGAACTGGAACACATCACCCCTGATGATGGCGCTTCGAAGTGCCGAAAGTACTCAGGACATGAACTTTGGTGGACTAATCCATGAATTCCACAAATATTAAAAAGTTGGCCAGAAAACTTGAAAAAATCGCTAATAAAATTGTTTAAACAGGAGATGTGTGTCATTTGATTCAGGATGCATAAATGGAAAAATGCTGCCAAATACACACACGCACATACACACACACACACACACACACACACACACACACACACACAATATATATATATATATATATATATATATATATATATATATATATATATATATATATATGGTCCGTTTGATTCAAACTGGGTGTCATGTGCGAAAGTAAGCTAAGCTTAGTAAATAGCATCCGTTGTATGATATCTACTGTGAAAATCCCTCGAGATTAAACAAGAAAACGCATTACATTATTAAATGGATATTATTAAATTTGATATGGAACTCATAACAGTTTTTCTTGAGGAAATATCGATATTTACCTAAGGATATGCTCTTAGTTATTATTTGCTGAGAACTCTTCATAATTCTCATCACATCTGTTAGAGTCAGTGGATATTTCATTAAAATTTCCATGGTCATCATCATTATCACTGTCATCCGGTTTAGCAATATGTTCCTGTTCTTAAATACAAACCTGGTTATTGACACGATTTGAATGTTTCCGCAGTCTATCTGTGGTAGGTGGTAATGCACTCTACTCAAAATTTCCTGATATAATAAGTGCTACATCTTTCTTACCATATGTTGATTGCAACATAAAGGAATCTCAGAACATTAACACTTTTAACTTGCTTATTCCCATACAGAACACAGTTAAATTCCTCAAGTGAACTTAAAATGAGTTCATTTATTTGCCATGACGCTGTTAACCACTTTAAGTCCTCCTGCATGTGCTTCCTTTTTACAAAAAGATTTTATTGCCTTCAAGTTTCCCTTCCCTTTAAAAGCACATCATATCACAGCCAGTGAAGGCATGAAGACCATGTAGAATATTGCAAAATTCTTGTTTTTTAATAAATGGGTGGCTGTAGGCATTTTATGGGTGTTTGTATTATTTTTATGGATGGTTGTATGTATCTTATGGGTATATGTATTATTTTCACGGGTCGTTGTCTGTATATTATGGGTGTTTGTATTATTTTTATGAGTGACTGTATGTATCTTACGGGTGTTTGTATTATTTGTATGATGCACATTTATAGGTGTTGTATTATTTTTTGAGTGGCTGTATGCATCTTATGGGTGTTTGTATTATTTTTGGGTGGTTGTATGCATCTTATGGGTGTTTGCATTATTTTATGGGTGGTTGTATGCATCTTATAGGTGTTTGTATTATTTTTTTGAGTGGCTGTATGCATCTTATGGGTGTTTTGTATTAATTTTTATGAGTGGTTGTATGCATCTTATGGGTGTTTGCATTATTTTATGGGTGGTTGTATGCATCTTATGGGGTGTTTGTATTATTTTTATGAGTGGTTGTATGCATCTTTGGGTGTTTGTATTATCTTATGATTGGCTGCATGCATCTTATGGGTGTTTGTATTATTTTCATGGGTGGTTGTATGCATCTTATGGGTGTTTGTATTATTTTTATGAGTGGCTGTCTGCATTTTATGGGTGTTTGTATTATTTTTATGGGTGGTTGTATGCATCTTATGGGTGTTTGTATTATTTTTATGAGTGGCTGTATGAATCTTATGGGTGTTTGTATTTTTTTATGGTTATGCATCTTATGGGTGTTGTATTATTTTCATTGGTGGTTGTATGCATCTTATGGGTGTTGTATTATTTTTATGAGTGGTTGTATGCATCTTATGGGTATTTGTATTATTTTAATGAGTGGCTGTATGCATCTATGGGTGTTTGTATTATTTTCATTGGTGTTGTATGCATCTTATGGGTGTTTGTATTATTTTTTTATGAGTGGTTGTATGCATCTTATGGGTGTTTGTATTATTTTTATGGGTGGCTGTATGCATTTATGGGTGTTTGTGGTGCTGTATGCATCTTATGGGTGTTTGTATTATTTTCATGGTGGTTGTATGCATCTTATGGGTGTTTGTATTATTTTTTATGAGTGGCTGTATGCATCTTATGCTTGTATTCTTATTTTTGTATGAGTGGCCTGTATGCATCTTATGGGTGTTGTATTATTTTCATGGGTGGCATGCATCTTTATGGTGTTTGTATTATTTTCATGGGTGGTTGTATGCATCTTAATGGTGTTTGTATATTTTCATTGGTGGTTTATGCATTTTATGGGTGTTTGTATTAAATTTTATGAAGTGGCTGTATGCACTTATGGGTGTTTGTATTTTTTTATGAGTGGTGATGCATCTTATGGTGTTTGTATTATTTTTATGAGTGGCTGTATGCATCTTATGGGTGTTTGTTTATTTTTATGATGGCTGTATGCATCTTATGGGTGTTTTGTATTATTTTTGAGTGGCTGTATCATCTTATGGGTGTTTGTATTATTTTCATGGGTGGCTGTTATGCATCTTATGGGGTTTGTATTATTTTATGGGTGGCTGTATGCATCTTAATGGGTGTTTGTATTTTTCATGGGTGGTTGTATGCATCTTATGGGTGTTTGTATTATTTTTATGAGTGGTTTGTATGCATCTTATGGTATTTTGTATTATTTTAATGAGTGGCTGTATGCATCTTATGTGGTGTTTGTATTATTTTCATGGGTGGCTGTATGCATCTTAATGGGTGTTTGTAATTATTTATTGGTGGTTGTATGCATCTTATGGGTGTTTGTATTATTTTTATGAGTGCTGTATGCATCTTATGGGTGTTTGTTATTTTTTATGAGTGGCTGTATGCATCTTATGGTGTTTTATTATTTTCATGGTGGTTGTATGCATTTATGGGTATTATTTTTTTAATGAGTGGCTGTATGCATCTTATGGTGTTTGTATATTTTTTATGAGTGCTGTATGCATCTTATGGGTGTTTGTTTATGTGGCTGTTATGCAAATGGGTGTTTGTATTATTTTTATGAGTGGCTGTATGCCATCTTAATGGGTGTTTGTATTATTTCATGGGTGGCTTTATGCATCTTATGGGTGTTTGTATTATTTTCATGGGTGGCTGTATGCATCTTATGGGTGTTTTGTATTATTTTTTTGAGTGGGTTGTTATGCAAATCTTATGGGTGTTTTGTATTATTTCATGGGTGGTTGTAATGCATCTTATGGTGTTTGTATTATTTTTATGGTAAGCTGTATGCATCTTAATGGGTGTTTGTTTATTTTTATGAGTGGCTGTATGCATATAATGGGTGTTGTATTATTTTCATAAGGGTGGTTGTATGCATCTTATGGGTGTTTGTATTATTTTCATTGGTGGTTGTATGATTTTATGGGTGTTTTGTATTTTTTAATGAGTGCTGTAGCATCTTATGGGTGTTTGTACTATTTTTATGAAAGTGGCTGTATGCATCTTATGGGTGTTTGTGTTATTTTATTAGTGGCTGTATGCATCTTATGGGTGTTTGTATTATTTTTTAATGAGTGGCTGTATGCATCTTATGGTGTTTGTATTATTTCATGGGTGGCTGTATGCATCTTATGGGTGTTTGTATTATTTTCATGGGTGGCTGATGCATCTTCATGGGTGTTTGTATTATTTTTATGAGTGGTTGTATGCATCTTATGGTGTTTGTATTATTTTCATGGGTGGTTGGTATGATCTTATGGTGTTTGTATTATTTTTATGAGTGGCTGTTAAATGCATCTTAAATGGGTGTTTTGTAATTATTTGCATGGGTGGCCTGTATGGCATCTTATGGGTGTTTGTAATTATTTTTATGAGTGGCTGTATGCATCTTATGGGTGTTTTGTAATTATTTTTATGAGTGGGTTGTATGCATTAATGGGTGTTTGTATTATTTGCATGGGTAGTTGTATGCTCTATGGTTGTTTGTATTATTTTCATGGTTGGTTGTATGGATCTTATGCGTGTTTGTTATTATTTTCTTGGTGGTTGTATTGCATCTTATGTGTGTTTGTATTAATTTTTAATGAGTGGCTGTATGCCATCTTATGGGTGGTTGTTATTATTTTTATGAGTGTTTGTTGCATCTTATGGGTGTTTGTATTATTTCATGTGGCTTGTATGCCATCTTATGGGTGTTGTATTATTTTCATGGGTGGTTGTTAATGCATCTTTATGGGTGTTTGTAATTATTTTCAATGGGTGGTTTGGTATGCATCTTATGGGTGTTTGTTATTATTTTTTATGAGTGGCTGTATGCTCTTATGTGTGTTTGTATTAATTTTATGAGTGTTTTGTATGCCATCTTATGGGTTTTGTATTATTTTTAATGAGTGGTGTATGCATCTTATGGGTGTTTGTATTATTTTATGAATGGTTGTAAATGCATCTTATGGGTTGTTTTGTTTTATTTAATGAGTACTTGTAAATGCATCTTATGGGTGGTTGTATTTTTTAGAGTGGCTGTATGCATCCTAATTGGTGTTTGTATTATTTCATGGTAGGTTGTTATGCATCTTATGGTGTTGCATATTTTTATGAGTGGCTGTTATGCATCTTATGGGTGTTTGTATTATTTTTCATGGTGGCTGTATGCATCTTATGGGGTGTTGTATTATTTTCATGGGTGGCTGTAATGCATCTTATGGGTGTTTGTATATTTTTAATGAGTGGCTGTATGCATCTTATGGGGTGTTTGTATTATTTTCAATGGGTGGCTGTATGCATCTTATGGGTGTTTGTATTATTTTCATGGGTGGTGTATGCATCTTTGGGTGTTTGCATTATTTTTATGAGTGGCTGTAAATGCATCTTTTATGGGTGTTTGTATTATTTTCATGGGTGGCTGTATGCATCTTATGGGTGTTTTGTATTATTTTCATGGTTTGTATGCCATCTTATGATTATTTTATGAGTGGCTGTATGCATCTATGGGTTTTTGTATATTTTTATGAGTTGGCTTTATGCATTTATTGGTGTTGTTAATTATTTTTATGGGTTTGTATGGCATCTTATGGGTGTTTGTATTATTTTTTGAGGGCTGTATGCATCTTATGGGTGTTGTATTATTTTATGACTGGCCTGTATGCATCTTATGGTTGTTTGTATTATTTATGAGTGGGCTGTATGCAATCTTATGGTGTTTGTATTATTTTTCATGGGTTGTTGTATGTCATCTTATGGTGTTGGTATTATTTTTATGAGTGGTTGTATGCATCTTATGGTGTTTGTATTATTTTTATGAGTGGCTGTATGCATCTTATTGTGTTTTGTATTATTTTCATGGGTGGTTGTATGCCAGGGTGTTTTGTATATTTTATGAGTGGTTGTATGCACTTATGGGTGTTTCTATTATTTTTAATGAGTTATGTATGTATCTTATGGGTGTTTGTATTATTTCATGGGTGGTTGTATGCATCTTATGGGTGTTTTGTATTATTTTTATGAGTGGCTGTATGCATCTTATGGATTTTGTATTATTTTCAATGGGTTGGTTGTATGCATCTTATGGGTGTTTTGTATTATTTTTATGAGTGTTTGTATGCATCTTATGGTGTTTGTAATTAATTTTTTGAAGTGGCTGGTTATGCAATCTTATATGTGTTTTTATATTATTTTTAATGAGTGGCTGTATGCAATCTTTTGGGTGTTGTTTATTTTTATGTGTGGCTGTAATGCATCTTATGGGTGTTTGTATCTATTTTCCAATGGGTTGTTGTATGCATTTATGGGTGTTTTGTATTATTTTTATGAAGTGGTTGTATGCATCTTAATTGGGTGTTTTATTATTTTTTTATGGTGGTTGTATGCAATCTTTTGGTGTTTGTATTATTTCATGGGTGGTTTTGCATCGTATGGGTGTTTGTAAATTT
>CM042144.1:99474367-99495928 GCA_023376005.1 Doryteuthis pealeii | reverse complement strand
TCGCTTATTTTTATTGAGTTGGTTGTATGCATCTTATGGGTGTTTGTATTATTTTATGAGTGGCTGTATTCATTCTCATGGGTGTTGTATTATTATCATGGGTGTTGTATGCATCTCTCATGGTGTTTGTATTTTTTTATGAGTGTTTCTGTATGCATTATGGGTGTTTGTATTATTTTTTGAGTTGGCTGTATGCTCTTATGTTGTGTTTGTATTATTTTTATGAGTGGCTGTATGCATCTTATGGGTGTTTTATATTTTCATGGGTTGTTTTATGCATCTTATGGTTGTTTGTATTTATTTTTATGAGTGGTTGTATGCATTCTTATGGGTGTTGTATTATTTTTTATGAGTGGCTGTCAGATAAATATTGGTGTTTGTATTATTTTCATGGGTGGTTGTATGCATTGCTTATGGTGTTTATTATTTTTATGAGTGGTTGTATGATCTTATGGGTGTTGTGTATATTTTATGAGTTACGTGTATGTATCTTATGGGTGTTTTGTATTATTTTCATGGGTGGTTGTATTGCATCTTATGGGTGTTTGTATTTATTTTTTTGAGTGGCTGTATGCATCTTATGGGTGGTTGATATTATTTCATGGGTGGTTGTATGCATCTTATGGGTTTGTATTTATTTTATGAGTGGTTGTATGATCTCGTATAGGTGTTTTGTATTATTTTATTAGTGGTTGTATGCATCTTATGGGTGTTCTAGTATTATTTTATGAGTGGCTGTATGCATTTATGGGTTGTGTGTATTATTTTATGAGTGTTTGTATGCATCTTATGGTGTTTGTATTATTTCATGGTTGTTGTTATGTTCTTATGGTGTTGTATTATTTTATGAGATGGTTGTATGCATCTTATTGGGATGTTTTGTATTATTTTATGAGGTTGTATGATCTTTATGGGTGTTTGTATTATTTTTATGACGTGCTGTATGCATTTTCATGGGTGGTGTATTCTTTGCCATGGTGGTTGCTAATGCCATCTTATGGTGTTTGTATTATTTTTATGAGTGCGCTAGTATGCATCTTATGGTTGTTTGTTTATTTTCATTGGTGGTATGTATGCATCATTCATGGGATGTTTGTATTATTTTATGAGTGATTGTATGCATCTTATGGGTGTTTTGTATATATTTTTATGATGGGTTGTATTCATCTTTATGGGTGTTTGCATTATTTTTATGAGTGACTGTATGCATACTTATGGGTGTTTGTATTATTTTGATGAGTGGTTGTATGCATCTTATGTGTGTTTATTATTTTTTATGAGGCTGTATGCTCTTATGGGTGTTTGTATTATTTTATTGAAGTGGCTGTATTTGCATCTTATGGGTGTTTGTTATTATTTTTTGATGGCGTGTATGCCATGCTTATGGGGTTTTATTTCTTTTCATGAGGGTTGTATGCCTCTTATGGGTGTTTGTATTATTTTTATGGAGTGGCTTGTCGCATCTTATTGGTGTTTGTATTATTTTCATGGGTGGTTGTATGCATCTGTATGGGTGTTTTATATTTTATAGTTGGCTGTATGATCTTCATGTGTTGTTGTATTTATTTTTGGAGTTGTTGTATGCTCTTATGGGTGTTGTATTATTTTTATGAGTGGGCTGTATGCATTTATCGCTGTGTTTGTATTATTTTATGGGTGGTTGTATGCATCCTTATGTGTGTTTGTATCTATTTTTATGGGTGGTTTGGGTGTCTTTCTATTTTTTTATGAGTTTTTGTATGATTTATGGGTGTTTGTATTTTGGTGATTTTATTTCTCTTATGGGTTTTTTATTTTGATGACTGTATGCATCTTATGGGTGTTTGTATTATTTTCATCGGGGTTGTATGATTCTATGGTGTTTGTTTTTTTTAGATGGCTGTATGCATCTTATGGAGTGTTTGTATTATTTTTATGGCGTGGTGTATGCATCTTATGTGTGTTTGTATATTTTTATGAGTGTTGTATGCATCTTATGTGATGTTTGTATATTTTTATGAGTGGCTGTATGCATCTTATGGGCTGTTGTGATTATTTTTTTGAGTGGCTGTATGCATCTTATGGGTGTTTTGTATATTTTCATGGGTGGTTTGTATGCTCTTTATGGTGTTGTTTTTTTATGAGTGGCTGTATGGCATTCTTATGGGTGTTTGTATTATTTTCATGGGTGAGTTGTATTGATTTCTTATGGGGTTTGTATTATTTTATGAGTGGCTGTTATGATCTTATCATGTTGTTGCTATATTTTTATGAGTGTTTTCTGTATGCATTTATGGGTTTTTGTTATTATTTTTATGAGTGGCTGTATGCATCTATGTGGTTGATATCTTCATGGGTCGGTTGTAGCATTCATGTGGTTATGTATTATTTTATGAGTGGTTGTTGCATCTGATAGGTGTTTGTATTATTTTAAGTTTTTGATGATCTTATGGTGTTGTCATTTTTTTATAGAGTGGTTGTATGATCTTATGGGTGTTTGTATTATTTTATGGATTCCTGGTATGTATCTTATGGGTGTTTGTTTATTTTATGGGTGGTTGTATGCATTCTTATTGGGTGTTCTGTATTATTTTTAGAGCTGGCACTGTAGCATCTTATTGGGTGTGATATTATTTCATGGGTGGTTGTATGCTCTTATGGGTGTTTGTATTATTTTTATGAGTGGTGTATGCATTTATGGTGTTGTATTATTTTCATGCAGTTGGGTTGTATGCATCTTCATGGGTTTTGTATTATTTTTATGGAGTGGCTGTATGCATCTTAGCTGGGTGTTTGTATCTATTTTCATGGTGGTTGTATGCATCCCTATGGTTTTGTATTATTTTTATGAGTGGTTGTATGATCTTATGGGTTTGGTATTTTTTAGAGTGACTGTATGCATCTTGATGGGTGTTTGTATTATTTTCATGGGTGTTGTATGATTCTTATGGGTGTTTTGTATTATTTTTTATGAGTGGCTGCTATTGCTTACTATGGTGTTGTTTATTTCAATTGGGTGGTTGTTATGCCATTCGTATGGTGTTTGTATTATTTTATGAGTGGTGTATGCATCTTAGTGTGTTTGTAATTATTTTTATGAGTGCTGTATGGCTCTCTATGGTGTTTGATTATTTATGAGTGGTTGTATGCATCTCTATGGGTGTTTGATTTTTATTTATGAGTGGCTGTATGCCAATTCATGGGTGTTTGTATTCATTTCCATGGGTGGTTGTATGACATCTATGGGTGTTTTGTATATTTATGATGTTTGTATGCATACTAATGGGTGTCTGTATATTTTATGAGTGGCTGTATGCATCTTATGTTGTGTTCTGTATTATTTTTATGAGTGCTGTATGCATCCTTATGGTGTTTGTATTATTTCATGGGCTGTTGTATGCATCTATGGGTGTTTGTATTTTTATGAGTGGTTGTATGCATCTTATGGGTGTTTGTATTATTTTTATGGATGCTGTATGCATTTATGGGTGTTTGTATTATTTTTATGAGTTACTGTATGTATTTATGGTGTTTGTATTATTTTCATGGGTGGTGGTATGCATTCTTATGGGTGTTGTATTATTTTGATGATTCCTGTATGTATCTTTAATGGGTGTTCTGTATTATATTTCATGGGTTGGTTGTATGATCTTATGGTGTTATGTATTATTTTTATGAGTGCTGTATGCATTTATGGGATGTTTGTATTTATTCTTCATGGGTGGGTTGTATGCTCTTATGGGTGTTTGTTTTATTTTTATGAGTGGATTGTATGCATCTATATAGGTTTTTGTATTATTTTTTATTTATCGTTGATGCATCTTAGGGTGGTGTATTTTTTATGAGTGGCGTATAGCATCTTATGGGTGTGTTTGTATTATTTTTATGGTTTTGTATGCTCTCATGGTGTTTTGTAGTATTCATGGGTTGGTTGTATCATCTTATGGGTGTTTGTATTAGTTATGAGTGGTTGTATGATCTTATGGGTTTGTATATATTTCTATTGAGTGGTTGTATTTGCATCTTATGCGGTGTTTTGTATTATTTTTATGATGGGCTGTATGCATCTTATGGGTGCTTGTATTATTTGCAGGTGGTTTTAGCATTCTTATGGGGTGTTTGTATTTATTTTTATGACTGGCCTGTATAGCATCTATTGGGTGTTTGTATTATTTTCATGAGGTGGTTGTATGCATTCTTATGGGTGTTTGTTATTTCTATGAGTGGTTGTTGCATCTTATGGGTGTTTGTATTATTTTTATGATGTGTATTCATCTTTGGGTGTTTGCATTATTTTTATGAGTGTATGTATGCATCTTATGGATGTTTGTTATTATTTTTCATGTGTTGTTGTAGTGATCTTATGTGGTGTATTATTTTTATGAGTAGGCTGTATTGCATCTTTGGTGTTTGTATTTTTTTTCATGGGTGGGTTGTATGATCTATGGGTGTTTGTATTATTTTGAGTGGTTGTACTGATCTATGTGTGTTCCATGTATTGATTTTTATGAGTGGCTGTATGCATCTTTATGGGTGTTCCTTGTATATTTTTAGAAGATGGCTGTATGCATCTTCATGGGGTTTGTATTATTTTTATGAGTGGCTGTATGCATCTTATGGTGTTTTGTATTTATTTTTCATTGGTGGTTGTAGCCTTCTTATGGGTGTTTGTATTAATTTTTGGAGTGCTGTATGACTATGATGTTTGTATTATTTTCATGGTGGTTGTATCATCTTCATGGCGGTGTTTTTGTATTATTATTTATGAGTGGCTGTATGCAATTATGTGTTGTTGTATTATTTTTATGAGTGTTTGTATCACTTATGGGTGTTTGTATTATTTTTATGAAGTGGCTGTATGCATCTTATGTTGTGTTTGTATTATTTTTGGGTTGTATGCATCTTATGTGTGTTTTGTATTATTTTTATGATGGTGTATGATCTGATGGTTGTTTCTATTTTTTTTGAGTTTTGTATGCATCTTTTTGGGTGTTTGTATTATTTTTATGAAGTGGTTTGAATGCATCTTATGGGTGTTTGTATTATTTTTATTGAGTTACTGTATGTATTTCTTTATGGGTGTTTGTTTATTCTTCATGGAGTGTTGTATGCATCTTTGGGTGTTGTATTTTTTATGAGTGGCTGTATGCATCTTATGGGTGTTTGTATTATTTTCTGGGGTGGGTTGTATGCATCTTATGGTGATTGCTATTATTTTTATGAGTGTTTGACTGCATCTTATGGTTGTTTGTATTTTTTTTTATGAGGTGGCTGTATGCATCTTATGTGCTGGTTGTATTATTTATGAGTGGCTGTATGATTTCTTATGGGTGTTTGTATATTTTGAGTGGCTGTAGCAATTCTTATGGGTTGTTTGTATTTATTTTTCTGGCGTTGATTGTGTGCTCTTATGGGTGTTTGTATTATTTTTTAGTGGCTGATGCATTTTATGGTGTTTGATTATTTTCATGGTGTTTGTTGATTCTTATGGGTGTTGTATTATTTTTGAGTGGCTTGTATGCATCTTATGGGTGTTGATTATTTTTATGAGTGGGTGTATGCATCTTATGGGTGTTTGTATTATTTTATGAGTGGCTCGTATGCATCTTATGTGGCTGTTTGTATTATTTGCATGGGTGGTTTGGATTCTTATGGTGTTTTGTAATTATTTTCATTAGTGGTGTAGCATCTTACTGTGATTTTTGTATTATTTTTATGATGTGTTTTGTATGATCTTATGGGTGTTTGTATATATGAGTGGCTGTATGCATCTTATGTGTGTTTTGTATTATTTTCATGGGTGGTTGTCTGCATCTTTATGTTGTTTGTATTATTATTTATGAGTCGTTGTATGCATCTTATGGTGTTTGTAATATTTTTATGAGTGTTTTATGCATACTTATGGGTGTTTGTATTATTTTTATGAGTGGTTGTATGCATCTTATGGGTGTTTGTATTATTTTTATGAGTTACTGTATGTATCTTATGGGTGTTTGTATTTATTTCATGGGTGGTTGTATGCATCTTATGGGTGTTTGTATTATTTTTATGAGTGGCTGTATGCATCTTATGGGTTTGTATTATTTTTATGAGTGCTGTAGCATCTTATGGGTGTTTGTATATTTTTATGAGTGTTTGTAGCATCTTATGGGTGTTTGTATTAATTTATGAGTGTTTGTATGCATCTTATGGGTGTTTGTATTATTTTTAATGAGTGGCTGTATGCTCTATGTGTGTTTGTATTATTTTTATGAAGTGGCTGTTGCATCTTATGGTGTTTGTATTATTTTCATGGGTGTGTATGCATTTTATGGGTGTTTATATTTTTATGCATCTATGGGGTTTGTATTTTTTTATGGTGGTGTATGCATATTATGGTGTTTGTTATTATTTTCATGCGGTTATGGGGTTTGGTTATTATTTATGAGTGGTTGTATCTGCATCGTTATGGGTGTCTTGTATTATTTTTTGAGTTGTATTATCTTATGGTGTTTGTATATTTTTGGTTGTGTATGCATCTTATGGGTGTTGTATTATTTTTATGAGTGGCTGTATGCATCTTATGGGTGTTTGTATTATTTTCATGGGTGGTTTGTATGCCTCTTAGGTGTTTGTATTATTTTTATGATGTGTATTGCATTCTTATGGGTTTGTTTATTTTTATAAGTGGCTTATGCATGCTTATGTGCTGTTTTGTATTATTTTTTGGTGGCTTATGCATCTTATGGGTGTTTGTATATTTTTATGAGGGTGTATGCATCTTATGGGTGTTTGTATTATTTTCATGGGTTGTTGGTGATGCTATTGGTGTTTGTATTATTTTATGAGTTGTATGCTCTTATGGTGTTTGTATTATTAGAGTGGCAGTTATGCATCTTATTGGTGTTTTGTTTTTTCATGGGTGGTTGTTGCATCTTATGGGTGTTTGTATTATTTTATGAGTGGCTTGTATGCATCTTTTGGGTGTTTGTATTATTTTTATGAGTTCTGTATGTATTTTATGGGTGTTTCGTATATTTTCATGGGTGGTTGATCTTTATGGGATGTTGTATTATTTTTATGAGTGGCTGTATGCATCTTATGGGTGTTTGTATTATTCATGGGTGTTGGTATGCCTCTTATGGGTGTTTGTATTTATTTTTATGGTGGCTGTATGCATCTTATGGGTGTTGTATTATTTCATGGGTGGTTGTATGCATCTTATGGGTGTTTGTATATTTTATTGAGTGGGCTGTTGCATCTTAGGTGTTGTGTATTATTTTATGATGTTTGATGCATCTTACGGTGTTGTTTTATTTTTATGAGTGGCTGTATGCATTCTTATGTGTGTTTGTATTATTTTCAGGGTGGTTGTATGCATCTTATGTGATGTTTGTATTATTTTTTTATGAGTGGTTGTATGCATCTTATGGGTGTTTGTATTATTTTTATATGGTTGATGCATCTTATGGGTGTTTGTTTTTTATGAGTGGTTTATGTTCTTATGGGGTTTGTATTATTTTAATTGATTGATGTAATCTTATGGTGTTTGTATTTTTTCATGGTGTATATGCATTCTTATGGGTGTTTGTATTATTTTATGAGTGGCTGTATGCATCTTATGGGTGTTTGTATTATTTTCATGGGTGGTTGTATGCATCTTATGGGTGTTTTGTATTATTTTTATGAGTTGGTTGTATGCATTCTTATGGGTGTTTGTATTATTTTTATGAGTGGTTGTATACATCTTATGGGTGTTTGTATTATTTTTATGAGTGGCTGTATGCATCTTATGGTGTTTGTATTTTTCATGGGTGGTTGTATGCCATTTATTGTTTATTTTATGGAGTGGTTGTATGCATCTTATGGGTGTTTGTATTATTTTATTGAGTGACTGTATGCTCTTATGGTGTTTGTTTTTCATGGTGGTTGTTGAATCTTATGGGTGTTGTATTATTTTTATGAGTGGCTGTATGCATTCTTATGGGGTTTGTATTATTTCATGGGTGGTGTATGCTCTTATGGGTGTTTGTATTTTTTATGAGTGGTTGTATGCATCTTATGTGTGTTTGTATTATTTTTATGAGTGGCTGTATGCATCTTATGGGTGTTTGTATTATTTTATGGGTGGCTGTATGCATCTTATGTGTGTTTGTATTATTTTATGAGTGGCTGTATGCATCTCATGGGTGTTGTATTATTATGAGTGGCTGTATGCATCTTATGGGTGTTGTAATTTTATGAGTGGCTGTATGCTCTTATGGGTGTTTGTATTTTTTTTTGAGTGGCTGTATGTATCTTATGGTGTTTGTATTATTTTATGGGTGGCTGTATGCATCTTATGTGTGTTTGTATTATTTTTATGAGTGGCTGTATGCATCTCATGGGTGTTTGTATTATTTTTATGAGTGGCTGTATGCTTATTATTTTTATGAGTGGCTGTATGCATTATGGGTGTTTGTATTATTTTTATGAGTGGCTGTATGTATCTTATGGGTGTTTGTATTATTTTTATGAGTGGCTGTATGCATCTTATGGGTGTTTTTTTATGTTTTTGAGTGGCTGTATGCATTTTATGTGTGTTTGTATTATTTTTATGAGTGGCTGTATGCATCTTATGGGTGTTTGTATTATTTTCATGCGTGTTGTATGCATTTTATGGGTGTTTTGTATTATTTTCATGGGTGGTTGTATGCATCTTATGGGTGTTTGTATTATTTTCATGGGTGGTTGTATGCATCTTATGTGTGTTTGTATTATTTTTATGTGGCTGTATGCATCTTATGGGTCTTTGTATTATTTTCATGGGTGGTTGTATGCATCTTATGGGTGTTTGTATTATTTTTATGAGTGGCTGTATGCATCTTATGGGTGTTTGTATTATTTTTATGAGTGACTGTATGCATCTTATGGGTGTTTGTATTATTATTTCATGGGTTGTTGTATGCATCTTATGGGTGTTTGTATTATTTTATGAGTGGCTGTATGCATCTTATGGGTGTTTTGTTATTATTTATGAGTGGTTGTATGTATCTTATGGTTTGTATATTTTTTTTTTGAGTGGCTGTATGTATCTTATGCGTGTTTGTATTATTTTTATTGAGTGGCTGTATGTATCTTAAAGGCTCATAAGATGTCTAGAAATACTCAAGATACAAATAACCATTCATAAAATGTAGGCAGCCACCCATAAGATTTCTCAATCCACCGATAATATGTGCACCGATAAGATGCATATAACAAACAATAAGATGTTTATATCTACTCATGAAGCACACATAGCCAACAATAAGATACATAGAGTCACAGATAAGAATTATCCATCGGCCCATAAGATGAGTACAGTCACCAATAAGATGCACACAGCTAACAAATAAGATATATAAGGCCTACAACCAAGAATAAGATGCTTAGATAGGCATATAAGCAACGTACACACGCCAATAAGATAAGTACAACCACCCATTTATATAATAATAATAATAATAATAATAATAATAATAATAATAATAATAATAATAATAATAATAATAATAATAATAATACCAGACCAGGATACCTAGTGTTAATTAACAAGAAGATAACTTGTCATCTCGTTGATTTTCGACTAAAAGTGAAAGAAAGCAAAAAGAATACTTGCACCTTGCTAGAGAACTAAGTAAATTGTGGAACATAAAAGTGAAGACCATGCCAATTGGAACTGATGCCCTTGGGACGTCCCCCAAGGGTCTGGGAAAAAATCTGGGTGAACTGGAAATCAGTGGACGAATCGAGACCATCCAATTTAGGGCATTGTTAAGATCGGTTAGAATACTCAGAAGAGAGTTGGAGACCCGAGGGAACTTGCTGTCACTCAGCCTTCTGTGAACCACTGGCTAAGGCGGGTGGAAAAAACTTGAATGGAGTGAAATAATAATAAATATTCAGTTTGAATTCAAATGAAATTGTCAATAAAAAAATCTCATTAAAAACAATGAAACAATTCGTTGTCGGGGTGTCCTAGAGTCGGTATCAGCCAGACAGTGTGGGAGTCTATCCCCTTTACACTATCGCTAGACCAAGGAGATAGTTTTTTAGCGTCTGAGTCAGAGCACCACACCTACCATCAACTCATTAATTTACCGCAGAGATCCCTGTGCTACTCATACTCTGAGTTGGCGAGAGCTGGTATCGATCCAGGAACCGTGTGGTTCGCTAGTCGACACTACCGACTGAGCTAAGCCCGCCTTAAATGTATTATATTCAAACTACCCATAATCCGTGGAACCCCAGGTATGTTATCTAATTGGATATGTAATATTAGAACGCTTTCAAATGACATTATACCTGCAGTCAACCATGAATAGCATAAAATGGATTTGTGCGCTTTGGAGGATTGGTATCAGATAGCCAAGCGTACGATCAACCACATAATACATGATATTATGCAATATATAATAACAATAACATTAATCGATATGACTTACAAAGCGTAACAGCGACTGCAATTATTTTATGAATTAGAACATTTAATTCAATTATGTTTCATTGTATATTTTGCTTTTACTGTTATGTAATCATTTTTCTTATCAAATAAATCTCAGTAATTATTAAATTTTGTATGGATTTTGACACTTGAGATATTCATACATATGTATATGCATCTACCTATTTAACTCTTTTCAATTGTATCTTGGCCTGTCTGTCTGTCTGTTTTCTCTCTCCTCTCTCTCTCTCTCTCTATCTCTCTCTCTCTCTCTCTCTCTCTCTCTATATATATATATATATATATATATATATATATATATGAATTTAACATTTATTAAAAAACAAATGATGTTTATAACTGCTGACAGAAATCTGTTTCGACCGTGTTAATAGATCGGTCATCATCAAGAGCAACATATGAGAGAAAGACGAGAAAAATAACCGTTAGAAGAAAGGGTACAAATAAAACGCTATTATTCAATGCTGGAATTTTTTTTAAATACGTGTTTTGTGTTAAAAAAGGAAATAAATTTTATTTTAAAAAAAATCAGAAGCGTTATAGTTCATAATAAAACTCAAAAGAGTTTGATGTAAGATTATATAAAAGTGTATAATGATTATCACAATTGTTCATGATATATTCCAGCTATTAAAAAGGAAATTTACAAGTCCACAGCATAATTGAAGAAAGATGTAAAGTTTCAAAGCATCTGTGGTGTTGATAAATCCGTAGTGTTGTAGATGATAGTCTTCAGAGGTGTAACAATCCAGATATTTTGTTTTTTCATTAGACAAATGTGAAAATCAATGGAAATTAATCCGACAGTATGAATTTAACATTTATGAAAAAAGAAATGATGTTTATAATTCCTGACAGAAATCTGTTTCGACCGTGTTAATAGATCGGTCATCATCAAGAGCAGCATATGAGAGAAAGACGGGATGAATAACCGTTAGAAGAACAATTTGCGCGTATCAATGTTTTCGTTTTGAACTCATATAATTTTCGTCTCCGCTCCTGTTAAGGCCGGAGTAAAACAAGCTCTGAAGATGATTTTTATAAATCGAAATATTGTTCAATATTAGCTATGAATATGATATAAAATATTTTCACTTTAACAGCATTTTGTGATGTTTTCATATCCTTTTATCTATACTCATATATATATATATATATATATATATATATATATATATATATATATATATATATATTCGTGTATTTACACACGAATAGGAAAAGCGTGGTCGGCCACAAACAAATTATCAGTAATATGGAAATCCGATCTCACTGACAAGCTAAAGCGACAATTGTTCCAGGCGGTGGTTGTATCAGTGTTGCTGTACGGATGCACCACATGGACCCTAACGAGGCGCCTTGAGAATAAGCTGGATGGGAGCTGCACAAGAATGCTGCGTGCAGTCCTGAATAAATCGTGGAAGCAGCACCCCACGAAGAAACAGCTATATGGCCACCTGCCCCCCATCTCACAAACCATTCGAGTGAGACGGACAAGACATGCCGGGCACTGCTGGAGAAGCAAGGATGAGCTCATAAGTGACGTTCTCCTCTGGAAGCCAACACACGGACATGCTAGTGTGGGCCGCCCAGCAACGACCTACATTGACCAACTAAGCAAAGATGCAGGTTGCTGCGCAGAGGACCTCCCTGGGAAAATGAATGATAGGAAAGGTTGGCGAGAGATTGTCATGGATATCCGTGCTAATAGCGCGACATGATGATGATGATATATATATATATATATATATATATATATATATGTGTGTGTGTGTGTATGTGTGTGTATGTGTGTGTGAGTGTGTGTGTATGTACCTATGTAACTGTCTCACTCTATTGGTACAAAGATCAGCATTTGGTAAGCAGACATAAATCTGGCATTAGGACACTCTTCTAGTCTCTTTCAAAAAGATGTCTATCTCTGAATCGTTAGTGTCACAAGTATAGCGTGCCTTATCAATTCCTGGGTTCGATGAGAATCTCACTTCGTAATGTGATGGGTACGTTAGAAAAGTAAATGGAAATCTTAAAAGGTAAACTTTGGTTATTGTTGGCTATTTTGTTTAATGAGTTATCAACCCTTATGGGTTATTTAATGCCAAATATTGTTTTTATTTATAAACTGGTAGAAATAATGTTCCTAAACTTGCAAACAGATCTATTTAAACTATACATGGGATCTTAACAGGTGATGGTCACGTAATATTACATATTCATGCAACGGGAGATGAACTTTCCAATCAAAAGACAAAATAGAAAGATGAATAAATATATAAAAAGGAAAACGGAACACTTCTCTTCCGGTCAAGAAATATATAAAAGCAAAAAGGAAAACGGAAGCAGAGTCTTCCGATGAAGAGAAAGAAAAAAGAAATATAGAATAAAGGAAGTTGTCCGTTATCAGATCAAAAGATGAGAATGCGTAGGCATATTTAGCGAATGTAAAGACCAGATCAAAAGATAAAGATGCGTAGGCGTATTTATCGATATAAAGGCCAGATGAATCGAGCCGACAATCAGAAACCCCAGCGAACAGCCGAGAGCATCACCTTGCGTCTCCCGTTAACCCTCGGGCATTTCCAGTGTGAACACCCGTCGACACGTTCGCCAGCCACCCGGCATTTTCATTGTGAAGTTCTACGCCCTTCACCACCCACAAGCCGAAGAAAATAAAGACAGGTCATATTTTTGTATATACGTATCTGTTGTTCAGTGAAGTCTAGTAGCCAGTCAAGCGGCTATACAACAGTAAGAAAAGTAAATATAAATCTTAAAAGGTAAACTTTGGTTATTTGTTAGTTATTTTGTTTAATGACTTATCAACACTTATGGGTTATTTAATGCCAAATATTGTTTTTATTTATAAACTGGTTGAAATAATGTTCCTAAACTTGCAAACAGATCCATTTAAACTACACATGGGATCTTAACAGGTCCAATAACGTCACGTCTTAGTGGACGTGGGAGCAATCTAAATGAAGGAATGCCCCACACTTAGCAACCACCTTCTAGCATCTGTATAATCCTACTCAAGTATTGTAGGTTTTCGGAGATGCAGTAGGCGTATTCTACACTTCTAACCGTTAAGAGGAAATAAAGTTCAGCACGTACTATCAATTTAGGTCGGTTTCCATTTATAAACTGGTCAACCTGTATTCTCTAATATTAGGGTAATTATTTCTTTATGTCTGCCTGTCTCTTTATATATATATATATATATATATATATATATATTATATATATATAGAGAGAGAGAGAGAGAGAGAGAGAGAGAGAGAGAGAGGGTAGGAGAGCGAGAGCGAGAGCGAGATTGATAGATAGATAGATAGATATATATAAATAAAGAAACAGAGACAAACATAGAAAAACAATTAGCCTAATATATATATATATATATACTAGCAAATATATGCACCCTCCGGGTGCAAGTATTTAAGTTTTAATTTAATAAAATATTGTATTAAATTAGAAAGGCTAATGAAACTAAATAAGAATACAGATAAAAAGATTTGAAACAGAAGGAGTATAATAAAAGATTTGAAACATAGGGAGTATGATAAAAAATGGAACAACTGAAACTTACTCTTCCATCACTCTCGTCTTTCATTGTTATTTTTTTCAAATTTAAGTATTTAGTTATAAGAGGAAGTAAAGAATAAAATGACAGTTATTTTATCTTGATAATCGATTTCATTTAAGATTCATTGAAGAGATTTTTGCTTATATTCATTAAAATAAAACCCAACAGTTAGAAATCAATAATACTAAGCACATATTTATTAAATTCGATTTTTTAATATTAATATGCAAATTAGCCTTCTCGTTCACACTGTAAACCGCTATTTTGTTGTATATATAAATATAATTGCATGTTGTCAGTATGTAGACATAGTTAACAGTATTAATAATGTAAGACAATTTATTAATAATTGAGGTTTAGATAAAAAATAAAATCATGGAGAATGTGATGTCAATAACTAAGAGAATTGTGACTTGAGTAGGAATATAGTTTCGGTTACAGACAGAAAAACACACAATCTCCATTATAATAAGATATATATATATATATATATATATATATATATATATATATAGTATACTTGGTGGAGTGTCCTATTGTCAGTATCAGCTGAAAAGTGAGAGAGTCCATTCCCCTTTCGCTACCGCTAGACCAGGGAAATTGATTTTGTTGAGGGGGAGTGCCACAAATACCATCATATCTCTACTTTACCGCACGAATCAGATTACCCAATCTGTGCTACTCATGCGCTGCGCTGGCAGGGACCGGTATCAAAGCAAGTAACTTGCGATTCCTGGGCGGGTGCTCTACTGACTGAGCTAAAATGGCCATGCAATAACCATTTGTCTTCATATATTGTCTGTATATTTGATTCTCTTTATACACACACACACACACACACACACACACACACACACACATATATATATATATATATATATATATATATATATATATATATAGGGTGGCACAGAAGTCACTGAGGGGTTGCCAAATCCTGCTATTTTACCATTAATAATATTTTTTTTCTTTCTATTTCAGATATTGTATAGAAAATACATTGTAAATTAATCATGAATAAGTATAGCATCGAAGAACGTACCCATATTGTTAAATTGTTTTATCAAAATCAGGGGTCAATTATTATATTTCACGTTCCCCTTGACTAGCCATGACTTTTTCTTGTGGGGGTATCTCAAAGAAAAGGTTTACATCAACAAACCTGAAACTCTACAAAAATTGAAGGAAACATCAGGAATGAAGTCAGGGAATTAAATCGTAATCGAGTGATCCTGCAATCCGTCATGGATAATGTTTTGGAAAGGGAACGAATTTGGGAAGATGAAAATGGAAACCATTTAAAAGATGTTATTTTTCATAAATAAATTCTCTTTCATTATTTTTTTGGCAAACAAATTACCATTGTCTTCGTCATATTATGTTAACATTCCATTAAGGTACCTTCAAAAATAAAGAATTTATTCAAGTTCAAAATCCCTTAGTGAATTCTTGGCTACCCTGTACATAAATCTATCTATCTCTCTCTCTCTCTCTCTCTCTCTCTCTCTCTCTATATATATATATATATATATATATATATATATATATATATATATATATACACGCACGCACGCGCGCGCGCTCACGCACGCACATAAACACCCACTAAACACAGAGGATTTGGAAGATATAAGAAACAAAACGAAATGGACGGTCGCTAGCAAGAGCTTCAGTTTCTGTAGAAGAGATTTTTTCTTGAAATATTAAGAATAAGTGACAGGTTAACAAACAACACCATAGTTACCTTATTTTTCTTTACACTTAAATTGTGATAGCCTTCAAAGCCAAATACCAAACCAATGTAAACATAATGCTTCAAGTAAATTATAAACACACACACACACACACACACATACACACACACACACACACACACACACACACACACACATATATATATATATATATATATATATATATATATATATAATTTTTAAATTCATCTATTTCATGTAAGTGATCAACAACAGAATACTACCTCTACCGCCACCAACACCATCATTATTTATCTTTATTTACCGCATCATTTGTGATATTTGATGTTCTATTCATTGTAGACGAATAATTCTCTTGACAATGTGCATCAACCATTGCATAATTCATGTTATTTTGATAAAATATTTTTGACATTACCTTTTAAAAATTCAACTTGTAATTTCCATTTTCTCTCAATGAATATTATAGTATATGAACATTTGCTGAAGATAGTCGGACACAAGCAACAAATCTGGGGTACTCGGTGCGGATCGGAATCGGTAAGAGTCTATAAAACTAGCTCACCATTCATTGTGCATGAATGTGACAGAGATTCTTCCTCTAATAATGCTAGGGTGATGAATTCAGAATTTTTTTCTTCTCTTAGTCCCGTTGCCCAATCAAAGTGAGAGAACACATTATGCCCTAATATTTTACCAATAGCTGAGGACAAGTTATTTTTTGCCTTTTCTTAATGTAATCAGCTTGAAGAAAAAAGGGAACATCTGCGTCATGGAATTAGGCTTAACACATTCAGTCTATTTTCCTCGGGGTTAACCACGTCCGTTTCACCAATAATAAAACAAAATATTTATGTTTAACCAAATGTAATAAAACGGAGAGAATGTTTTAGAAACAAAAATAGATCTCACAGCTATAATCGACCACTTTATTTCCATTTCTCTAATACATACATATATATATATATATATATATATATATATATATATATATATATATATATATATATATGAAGGAAATAACAGATTAAGAAAAATCCATCAAGATGTGAGGAAATATATTGGAAAGGTGAATAACAAACACAAACAATCAGTCAATTAATATTTTGTCTCTAAATTTCAGAAATGTTATGAGAATGACTTTACTAGTGTATACAAATTGGTATATACGTGAGAATATGGTAGAAGGTGGAGAAGAAAGAAAGGTAGAGGCATAGCGAAGGAGGGCTTTCTCTCTCCTTCACTTCCCTCTTTTACCTTGTCCTCACTTATATACTGATTTGTATAAACTATAAAGTCATACAGTAGATCTTCGCATCTTAGTATACGATTTTCTTTTCTCGAAAACCTTTTCGAGCTTAAAGAAAAATAAACAAATCTCCGGTTTAAACGTTGGAAACAAATGTATAATAATGTTATCATTATTAATTAAACTCGTGTGTTTCTTAATTTTGGTTGTTCCTTTTTTTACCTCCATGGGAAGCTTGGTCTTGTGTACCTGCTACTTTTCCATTTAAGCTACGGAAGCAATAGTATTACAGTCGTTTAAATAACACACACACACACACACACACACATATATATATATATATATATATATATATGTGTGTGTGTGTGTGTGTGTGGTGTGTGTGTGTGTGTATACAAAGAGAAACAGTCATACAGATAAATATATATCGATACACTCACACCTCATAGAGAAACAGACACACACACATATACAAACACACAAAAAATATTATTGTGTCTACTGCACGTTGAGTTTTCTAGATCTAACCACATCTGCTCAAATGCAATATATTTAAACTCTTACACATTGACACTCACACACGCATACACACACCCCACACATGCACACACACACACTAAGTTATTTTTGCTACTGTACATTGTGTTTCATAGATCTAGCCACATCAGTAGTAGGGGAATTACCCAGTGATATATATATATATATATATATATATATATATATATATATATATATAGAGAGAGAGAGAGAGAGAGATAGAGAGAGTGAGGGAGAGAGCGAGAGAGGGAGAGGGAGAGAGAAAGAGAGAGGAGAAAAAAGAAAGATATAGATATACACCACACATACTTGCGCATTTTCCTGCTTTATTTTATATTTCTGTCGAATTATACGCTTTTCTGGGGAGGCATATACGATCTGCCACTAAAAATACTAATATTGAAAAGTGTTTTAAGAACCAAGTTTTTTTTGCTTTTGCCAGACTTTTCCATAAACTTTTTATTTTTTTATTTTTTACATTTTATTTTTTTTTCCTGAAGCTCTTTCCCTTTCATAACCTTTCAGTCTCTTTATATATATATATATTATATATATATATATATATATATATATATATATACTTCATTCTCTGATTTGGTAATGCCATATTTGATTTTTACAAATTGATTCAGCAACGATTGTCTATTATCGGCAGCATTCATCATTGTATTGTTGACACAGACATTCAATGGTAAACATGTGTTATATACCCCGTATAACACATATGGTATATAAATGGAGAGAGCGATACAACCAGATAGAAGGAAGGGATGGGATGATGATTCTTACGTGTTAACTTTCTACTTACTGGTTCTTACTTGGCTGTCCGCCATGTTCTTCAGTCTGACTTATCTTCATTGCTTTCTGTGGGGTTTTGGTCTTCTTTGTTGATATCTTCGGGCTGTCATTTCTTATTTTAATTCTTCTAAACCTTTATTCCAACAACACAACCCATGTTGATTTAATCGCGTGGGGAGACTGACTCTGAGCGAGCGAGCGACCTACAGGTCTGCTCACTCTGAATTCTTCGTCACATCTCAGCTAAAACTATATCACGCCTAATCGCGTGCTTTGTAAGGGGTCGAGAAAAAAGGTTATCACTCCTTAATAACCGGCCAGGTAACTTCCTATTAGACCCCGTCATGCTGAATCTCACCCTGATTCAAATATTCTTACTTACACGTACATACATAAATCATAAGCTGCTTATGAATTATATAAAACATGATCCCATACTTTGAGATGAGTGACACGAGCTATCTTGAGAGACGGTCCTCTCAGACTATAAAATAACGGAAGAGACTTTTCTCAAAGTCTGCAAAATATAGAATAACTGATGAGACTGTTCTTAAAGTTTGCAAAATATGAAGATAACTACGAGTGTGGCAGACAGGTTAAGAGTTAAGAATAACTAGAATTGGAATAAAAGACATGTATTACAGACATAAAACAATAGGGTTGCAGACATTTTGGTTTGTCTGCACAAATGTTTACAATTTTTCCACTTAACTGAAATCCTGAGGTAGGGTTGGTTATCGAAGTCCCTTAGCTACGGCCATCTGATAGTTCGCTGGATATGATAGACGTTCTATTTTGACGTCTGACTCTGGTGCTGGTTGATCAGAAAAAGGGAGAAAGAAATTGTCTCTTTGGCTTTGCCGCCAAAGGATGCTGGCTCGTAATTGGTTGGTTCGATATAGAGGTTCGTAAACAAGGACGATAACCCATACCTCAGAATTCTTAATAAGACTGGAGTTATTCATTTTTGGAAAAGCCTATACGAAGTTGTACATATTTACCATATTTTCCACACCCACTTTAACTCTAGTGGCGCTATGTCACACAATTTCTGCTTAACGCGAGATCGCCCCAGGAAAGGAACAGGGAAAAATATTCGCACAGTGTTAGAGCAATTATGTTAACTCTATATTTGGTATTTTCGTGGAAAATATTGAACTATCATTTTTTTAAAATGCTTAGCTTAAATTTAGCCTGTTTATTTGGTAATTTAGTATATTCATTCCAGTCGATGAGCTAAAAAGTAGTCGACATATGACAGAGATATTAGTGTGAAATATTTTTGATATTATGATTATCTTGTTAAAAAGAGAATAAAAATAACCGTCTCTTAATATCGTGAGTCTGGTTCCCCATAGAAAAATATATTTGAAAAAAGAGCTGGAATAAACTTAACGATTAAAAACTGATCTTTAAAAAAAAAAAACAGCTCATCGGCAGTAAAAAAAAACAGAAAAATACAAACAAACAAACAAAAAACCTAAATACTTGGCGAAAGAATTTAGTTATTTAGAAATAATTTTAAACTCGTCTGTTGCAAATGGGCGTTTGACTGTTTAAAAGTTTTATTTCAAGAAATAAAATACAAAAACAAAAACGCAAAAAAAACAGTTACCAATAAAGTAATTTCAGATATTTTGCGAAAGACAACAACGACAACAACAACAACAAGGACAGCAACAACAACAACGATGTAATAATAATAATAATAAGAAGAAGAAGAAGAAGAAGAAGTAGAAGATAAGAATAAGAATAATATTTGAAGTCCAACTTTCTTTTTTTTCTGCGTCAGTGAAAAGCTTAATTGTACGACAGATTTGATTTTCTTGTTCAAAACACTTATTCTTCATAACTTCCCCTGAACAATGTAAATGACATGTTCGGTGGTTTTTTGAGTAATTGGAAATTGCGAATGCCCACGATTCTACAAAAGATTTTTGTGCTTCACTTACCATTGTCTGCAAGGCTTTGAATGTTGGTTGTCGTTTTATGTAAATAGTAAAGAAAATACATTAAAATGAATTTAACTCTTTTCTTTATTTCTTTTTCAATAGGACAACCATGAAAATGAGTTTAATTGCATTTTGCTATGTTTTCTATTTTTTCTTTTTTAACTGAAAATATTAAATGATTCTATCAGTTATTTGCGTTATTAACGTACATCATGCATAAATGCATGTAGTTATAATCATTTATAGTTAATAGCATACATATATGTTTCGAAGCAGTAATGTATCTGTAAAATTAACACTGTGGAAATAGATATACGCTTGTCGATGGTTGGGTTTGTCTCTGCCTTTGAATAATTAAAATAGACGGATTAATTAACGAATATTACAACAAACATATTAGAATGCGGTAACGACAATACTGTGAAGTACAATTACCTAAACCACGAAGATATATTGATATCAGTAACATGCTAATCTGATATTATGTGTTTGCATACTACCCCAACATAGAAAAATGGCATAATGTTGTGCAATTCTTGTAAGCGTATCAACAGAGAAATTAGAAAATAAAAAACGATTTTGAATAGTTATGTCTAGATAAATTTCTCAATTAAACTCAAATCTTTGTGGTTAAGCTCTAATAAGTTGTTATCTGATGCAACTAAATATAATCTAAATTATGGGTGGGAAAATATGGAATAGAATTATGCGGCATGTAGAAAATAGAAAATACAATGTATTTCAAAATTGTTTACTATTGATGGGGAAATCTAAGTTGAAATGGTTCGCAGATGGAAATGTTTTCAAAGAGAAACAAGAGATGAGGAAGTATAGGAGAAAAATGTTTTTTTTTTCCGTGACTGGTAATCGAGCGAATATTTTAAAATGTAACGTATTTTCCTAACGAGATCATTATCATTATCATCATGTCGCGCAATCAGCACGGATATCCATAAAAATCTCTCGCCAACCCTCCCTATCATTCATTGACCCAGGAAGGTCCTCCACGCAGCATCCAGCATATCCGCAGAGTTGGTCAATGTAGGTCCTTGATGGGCGGCCCACACTACGATGCCCATGTGTTGGTTTCCACAGGAGAACGTCGCTTATGAGCTCGTCCTTGCAGTCCAGCAGTGACCAGCATGCCTTGTCCGTCTCACTCGGATGGTTTGTGAGATGGGAGGCGGGTGGCTATACAGCTGTTTCTTTGTGGGGTGTTGTTTCCATGATTTGTTCAAGACAGCAAGCAGCATTCTGTGTAGCTCCAATCTAGCTTATTCTCAAGG
>CM042144.1:99454367-99471867 GCA_023376005.1 Doryteuthis pealeii | reverse complement strand
CCGATTCACTGCACAATAAGAATACTTCGAAATGACTACAATGAGAATGCTTTAAAAAGTGTTGGAATTTTTGTAAAGTCAATCAAATCTTCAATTATAAAAAAATATCTTTCGAATACTAAAAAATATTTCCATTTTTATAAGTCTCCGGAGAAATTAAATCTGTTATAATTTGACTTGAAACCTCAACAGGCACTGTTCACGAAATGCATGGAAACTTAAAATTCTAAAAGTTAAAATAGAATAAAATTCGAAGAAAATATTCAAATGCTTTACAACTATTATTTGTTTCATTCTTCTTCTTCTTCTTCTTCTTCTTCTTCTTCTTCTTCTTCTTCTTCTTCTTCTTCTTCTTCTTCTTCTTCTTCAGGTTTTTAGTTTAAGAATAGTTATTTAAAGCTATAATTGTTTATAAATGGTTATTATTTGTTAAGTGAAATTAAATGAATTTTAACCTTGAAATTTTAAGTGAAATTATATAAATTTTAATCTTGATTTACTAGAAACATTTTAATAGTGTAAATGATCACTTTTAGATAGGAATAAATACGAAATAGTAAAATATATGAATACTTAAAATGAAAATTTAACCAATGGCAATTGTATGAAAAGAAAAACAATTATCAGTTACAATTGTTTGAAATATTAGAATTCATACAATTATATGTCAATTATTAGTGTTAGATCTGAATACTTGAAACTACAGATATATATTTGAAAATAAATTATTGTTAATATTTTTACTCCTTTTGAGTTTTTTCACATAAGCGTTAGCTGATGGTGTTTCACTGGAGTCCGAGTGACAACAAGTCTCCTCAGGCCTCCATGACTCTTCTGAGTATTCTAGCTGATTGCAGTAGTGCAATAGTCTGGATGGTCTCAATTCTTCATCTGATTTCTAGATACTCCACTTTTTTCCAAGTTTATTGGGACCGTACCAAGTGCACCAACTACAATTGGTATCACTTTCACTCTCATGTTCCACAGCTTTTTCGATTCTCTAGCAAGGTCCAGGTTTTTATCCATTTTTTCATTTTCCTTCAGCTTCACCCTGTGATATGCTGGGACCGCAAAGTTGACACGTTCTCTAGTGTTAATCAAAACTAGGTCTAGTCTCCTGGTTGGGATAGGGTGGTCCGTATTTATCTCGAAGTCCCATATAATTTTATGTGTTTCATTCTCAAGAACAGATTCTGATTTATGCAGATACCATTTTGTGTATGGTCAAATTTTATTTTTTTGCATATTTCCAAGTGGATCACCTTCCCAAACCAATCGTGCCTTGCTTTGTATTCCCGTTGTGGTAGTTTGCTACATTCACTTAATACATGGTTTACAGTCTCATCCCTGACACTGCACAGTCTACATTTACTGTTTAGTTGCGTCTTATCAATTTTTGCTTTGATGTAATTTGTTCTTGTCTCATTATTTTGTGCAGCAATTATTAGTGATTTAGTTTCTCTCTTGAGGTTTCCTCTTCTTAACTATGTCCAGGTCTTTTTATGTGCAACCGCTCCGATTTGTCGTTTGAAGTGTCCATGTAATTGTTTTTCTTCCCATTTGGGTTTCTAGTTTTTGTTGTTTTTCTGTTGGTCCATACATTACATCTGCTGTTGTTGGCTGCTATAAGTAATCTTTCTTTGGTCTTTTTTGTGTGCATTCTTCGAGTCCTTAGATTGTGGCCTCTACACAGTCCTCTATGTTGGCAATACCTCTTCCACCTTCTTTTCTTGATACATATAACCTATCTTTATCATCTCTAGTGTGGAGAGCCTTGTGCATCGTCATTAATTTCCTAGTCCTTTGATCTATCTGTCTGAGTTCTTCTTTTGTCCATTTTAAGAATGGCCCAGAGTATCTTATATATATATATATATATATATATATATATATATATATATATATATATATATATATACACGTAAACACACACACACACACACACACACAGCATTAAATAAGACAAAAGGGTTTATATGCCATTAAACCTAACAGGCCAACCGATCTAAATGATTTCATCCATTTTGTTTAATGTAAATGATATGTAGAGTGATTTTTTTGTCTAATGTTTAGATGATATAAGATATAATTATTTACTCCGTTTTTAAAATGAAAGTAAGAGTTATTAAATTTAATGGTTTGCGTTTCCATGCATACAATATTAAAATTTCCGTTTAAACTTACAAAAAGTGACATTATTCAACAATGAGCAAGCAGCATTTTTTGGGACAAAATAAATCAGTCATAAATTATAGTATCAGTTTTGAAATAAGTCTCGATAAAATTGATTATAAAATATTATCTAAAAAGAAAAAAATAACTCTTGCAGTTATTATTTTTTTGTCTTTTTTTATCTTATTTAATTTTTACAAAAATTCTTGAGAATAAAAAATTTTCGGGTACACACCTAATAAAAAAGTAGGTATTTATGTAAAAAAAAACAACCCTAAATTTTATTTCAATAGAATCTTTAAACAAACTGATAAAATAAATCGTATTGAAATTTGATATGGGAATAGTTATTACCGATTAAAGTTGAATTATTTTTCTTCTTATCATTTATGTTTAAAAGAAAAGAAGGTAAACAAGTGTGCCTGTTCCAAATCTTTTGCGAGGGGTAGTAGACAGACACATAAGACGCTCTATGAATACAAGTTTATGGGATTCGGTGAATCATAACATTGTTTTTTGCCGAAATTAAATAAATAAAGTATGCGTATTGATAAACTTTTAGAATGTTTTAAATATATAATTATATTTGTTTAAAGGCATTACAGACTACAAATATCGTCTTTAAAGTCACGAATTCAACGGGGGTGTTTTATTATCAGTATATCAGTTTACTTTATACTTCGAATGGATTCAGGTAATGATAATAAAGAAAATGAAATAATGAAGAGATAATTGTTAAAGTGACGTAAAACGAAATTTGTTGCAGGGTTTCTTAGTCAGCAAATGTTCTATAATAATTGGATTGTTTTTGAAACTTCATCAATGAATAATTAAATTAAATGTGAATGTTATTTAGCGTCTAAATATTATTCTACTAAGAAGAGCATGATTTTTAGAAGAAGAGAAGAAGAAGAAGAAGAAGAAGAAGAAGAAGAAGAAGAAGAACAACAACAACAACAACAAACAACAACAACAACGGTAATATTAATACAAATTATATAAAATGGGTGTAATAGAAATTAATTATAACGACAAACAACCATAAAATGATTAATAACATAACAGCACTAAAAAATAACTGATACTAATGATGACAAGATGCTAGATTAAAATCAAAGCAAATAACGTAATCCGTTTAGTGAAAGCATTAAAGAAAATCAAAACTAAAGACCGGTAGGAGTTTGAAATGATAATAAACAGTGGACAAGCAAATTCAATAATGAAAGCAGATAAAATAGTGGAAAATTAGTTGAAGGAAAAAGAGTTTTAATTCTATTTATTTTTGTATCTTGTGAAATAGCTTTAATGAAGAAACGGTAACGTTGATTTTGAGTGGAAGGAAAGAATGATATTCTTGATAGTATAAATTCGATTCGCGGACAAAAATAAAATTAAATAAAATAAAAATTAAATACAAGATAACAAAGGAAAAGGAGAAAGATGAACGGACATAAAAGAGAAAGACGAACTAACTAAAAAAAAAAAAAAAAAAGAACGTAGAAATAAAAATGGAAAGAGAAAAAAGAAAAGAAAGATCTATGAAAGAAACTAAAAATGATAAAACAGGATAAAGGAGGAAGGAGATAAATGAAATAAAGAGAGATAAAGAAAAGGGAAATAAAAGAAAGAAAAATGTAAAGGATGAATTATGAAAAAGTAAATAAAGATATTGAGGAATAATCGATGAAAAAAAGTAATGAAAAGAAAAAGACAAAGGAAGAAGGAAAATTGAAAAATTGAAATAAGAAAGACAGAAAGAGAAACAATTTAGAGATTAATAATGTAAGTCAAAAAAGAAAAAAGAGAGAAACAAGATTTATTAGAAAAAAGAGAGAAACAAGTTTATTGAAAACGACAAAAAAGAAAAACATGTAAAGTGTAAGTAAAAGTAAAGTCGTCGGGGCAGCCTAAAGTCGGTATCAGACAATCAGTGAGAGAGTCTATCCTCTTTTCAATAGCGCTAGACCAAGGAGATTGTTTTAGCATCTGAGGTGGAGCGCCACACCTACCATCAGCTCCTTACTTTACCGCACAGGTCCCTGTGCTACTCATACGCTGAGTTGGCGAGGACCGGTATCGAACTAGGGAACCTTAAGGTTTCAAGACGAACGCTCTACCGACTGAGCTAAACCGGCCCATTAAAAGTGTAAGAGACCAAAAATATTGAGAAAGAAGTAAAAAAAATGAAGAATACAATGGAAAATTAAAGAGAAAAAAAGAAAAATTGAAGAGAGAAAGGAAATATTGAAGAAGGAGTTGAAGACATGGAAGAAATAAAAAGTGAAAGTATGAAACAAAAGACTGAAATAAATCGAGAAGACTACTTATCAAATAACAGAAAGAAGAGGAAGAACAAATCACCATCATCCTCATCATCAAAAGCAGAAGAGGTGATTTCTCAAAAGTTTACATTCATCAGCTCTGTGCGGACACTGGATACAGTCAAGAGGACCTAACAAGAGAGAGAGAGACAGACAGACAGACAGACAGAGCCTTATTTAGAGAGGATGGATGGTCTCATTTGATTACTCCATTTCTGCTTACTTATTCTTGGTTGTAGCTGACTGATTCTTCTAACTTGTCGTCCGCCATGTTGAGTTGACTTCTAATTCTTCTGTTCTTCAATCTTCTTTGCTAATTCTTCTAGTGGACTGAATCGAGTTAGTCATTGTCTTGATAATTAACAATTAACACTTAATAAAATAACAAGATTTTAAGTAGGGGTGGGCTAATGAATACTTTTTACCTAAAATTGAATAAGACAGGAGTTTTTATGGTAATTTTTGCTGCTGATTACGATTATGTGGAGATCATTAACCTAGAATATCATTTTAAGTTGGTTCCGTGAGGATTTTCAAAATGACTGCTGGAAATCTTTGTTTTTGTTAAGGAAAAGGACAACATATGGCTTAATAATGGTGTAATATGACTAATCATAGGTTTTCTTAGTAACAGTAAATGAAAATACATTCATTTTATTGATTTAACCAGTTATAATTTCTTTATCGTGTAAAAAATAAAAATTATAATAAGATTATTGATGTTTTTGCCCAGAGATATCACCAATGACGACGGTCCCGAAACCCATAACTCTGCCTCGCCATCCATCCCTATCTGTCATCGCTTTTGGTAGGTCCTTTGAACAGAATCCGGTGTCCGTACAGGGCTGATCAGTCGGGTGTTTTGCTCGTTACTCCACATTTGTGTTTCCATGTGTTTGTGCCCATAGTATTGAAGAATAATTAAAGTTCCAATTACCGTCGAACTGGGAAGACAAGGCAACAAACGGTTGTAACTTAAATACAAACCCGAATAGTCACAAAGTCTACTGCAGGATGACAGGATATATATAAGATCCACAATGTCATTCAAATCAAGCAGTCAAGCAGCCAATCAGAACTCAAGGAATGGAATGACCCAATTCACCCAAATTCATGAATGGGTCATTCTTGATTTCTATGCCAACTGTCTTGGACACTGCTTAAGTTGTACTTAGTTAGCTGCTGTTATTCAAACCAACAGTAGACTTACTGATTTCATTAAGAATAACATCACTTATGAGCTCGTCCTTACTTCTCCAGCAGTGTCCACCATGTTTATCTAACCAGAATAGGTTGAGTGATAGGAGGTAAGTGACCGTTCAGTTGATCTTTTCCACGGTGCTACATCCAAGATTTGTTCAAAACAGCAAGTGATCATATTTGTAAAGCTCCCATCGAGCTTTTTCTTTAATCGTTTTGTGAGTGTCCAAGTAGTGTAGTCGTATAGTAGCATTGACCCGGCTACAGTTTGGAAGAATCTTACTTATCAGTGAATCAGAAAGAGGAAGTAGAAATGATGAGAGAAGGACGAAATAGAAAAATAAAATAAAAAAAATCAATTATACAAAAGAAGAAAATAAATGTAACATACTGAAAAAAGAAGGGGAAAATGAAAGAAAAGAAATAAAAAATAAGAAGAATGACATCAAGAAACAGGGAAACAGTGAAGAATAAAAATAAGGAGAAAGAACACGAATGCAGAGAAATGTAGCGTAATTTATGAGAAAGTGCGTCCCGGTCTCCTGTCTCATAAATTGCTGCCTGGTGACTATTAAAAATAACGACCTCAGCTAGGGTGTTACTTGGAGAAAAAAGCAACCAACTTAGGGCGTTAAATGTATTTTAGGGGTGGGGGGCTTATCTTTTTTGTCGTAATTCTTATTTATCGTAATTTGTCATAATTCTTATTTATTTATCATAATTTGTCGTAATTCTTATTTATTTCTCGTAATTTCTCGTAATTCCTGTTTAGATATGAAGATGGATTTATTAGTTGGAATAGACTGAGGTAGATAAATAGATAGATAAACAAACAAAATAATAAGATAGATATGAACAAATGGAGGATTAGTAGATAGATATTTTCGACAGTAAATGTAAAGAATTACGACAAATTACGATAAATAAACAAGAATTACGACAAATTTCTATAAATAAATAAGAATTACGACAAATTTCTATAAATAAATAATAATTACGACAAAATACGATAAATAAAAAAGAATTACGACAAAAAGAGTAGCCCCCCCCCCAACTAAAATACATTTAACGCCCTATGTTGGTTGTTTTCATTCAAGTAACACTGTAGCTGAGATCGTTATTTTAATAGTCACCGGGTAGCAATTTTTGAGGCAGGAGACCGGGACGCACTTCCTCATAAATTACTAAATGTAGAAATTCATAAAGTAAGAAGGATAAAAGAAAAATAACAAAAGAAAGAAAGAAGATGCCAAGAAAGAAAATGAAGAATATAAAAAGATGAACATAAAAGGGAGACAAAGATAATGAAATAAAAAAAAATGTAATTAAATCAAATAAAATTTGTAAGATGAGAGAAGGAAGAGAAAGAAGAGGATTTGATGAAAAAGTAGAAATTCTTAAAGAAAAAGAAACAGAAAGCAAAACTAAATAAATAAAGAGTGAATAAAAGAAATAAAAAAAGACAAATAGGATAAACATAAGAATGAATTAAAAATAAATTCCAGAGAAAGAGACATAAAAGTATGGAGTAAAAGAAAAGTTCAGAATTATAAAAAGATACAAAGCAAGAAGAAGAAGAAGAAGAATGAGAATAATAATAATAATAATAATAATAATAATAATAATAATAATAATAAGAAGAAGAAGAAGAAGAAGAAGAAGAAGAAGAAGCAAAAGAAGAAGAAAGGGAAGAATCAGAAGAGGAAAGGGAACAAGAAGAAAAAGGAAGAAGAAGAATGAGAATAATAATAATAATAATAATAATAATAATAATAATAAGAAGAAGAAGAAGAAGAAGAAGAAGAAGAACAACAACAACAACAACAACAACAACAAAAGGGAATAATAATAATAATAATAATAATAATAATAATAATAATAATAATAATAATAATAATAATAATAATAATAATAAGACACGACTGGGTTGGAAGGTGATCCACTGGGGAATTATGCAAAAAATTAAATTTTGACCACACACAAAATTGTTATATGCAAAACCAGAATCTGTTCTTGAGAACAAAACTCTCTGGGACTTTGAGATAAAAACGGATCACCCTTATCCCAGCAAGAAGGCCAGACCTAGTATTGATAAACAAAAAGAAAGAACTTGTCAACTGGGTGGATTTTGCAGTGCCAGCAGATCACAGGGTGAAGTTAAAGGAAAATGAAAAAAATAGACAAATATCTGGACCTTGCCAGAGAACTGAAAAAGTTATGGAATATGAAAGTCAAAGTGATTACAATTGTGGTTGGTGGCACTTGGAACAGTCCCAAAAGGATTGGTAAAGGTTTGGAAAGTTTGTATATCAGAGGAAGGATTGAAACCATCCAGAACACTGCACTGCTGTAATCTGCCAGAATACTCAGAAGAGTCCTGGAGACCCGAGGAGACTTGCTGTCACTCACTCCAGTGAAAGACCATCAGCTAACACTGATGTGAAAACTCAAAAGGAGTAATAATTAATAAATAATAATAATAATAATAATAATAATAAAGAAGAAGAAGAAGAAGAAGAAGAAGAGAAGAAGAAGACGAATGAGAAGAATACAAGAAGAAGAAGAAGAAGAAAGAAGAAGAAGAAGAAGAAGAAGAAGAAGAAGAAGAAAGAGAGAAGAATCAGAAGAAGAAAGGGAAGAAGAAGAAGAAAAAGAAAGAAGAAGATTTGATAATAATAATAATATATAATAATAATAATAATAATAATAAGAAGAAGAACAATAACAACAACAACAACACAACAACAAAAGGGATAATAATAATAATAATAATAATTAATGAATACTGAGGAGACTTGCTGTCACTCAGACTCCAGTGAAAGACCATCAGCTACACTGATGTGAAAACTCAAAAATAATAATAATAATATAAGAAGAAGAAGAAGAAGAAGAAGAAGAAGAAGAAGGAAAGGTGAGAAATCAGATATGAATTGACGTTTAGAATACGTTTAAAATAGACGAATTGTGAAAAACAAGGCAAAAAACAAAATCAGGGAAAAAATTGAAATGAAAAGAAGGAAAACGATTAAAAGTCGAAGAAACTTTTTTTTTTAAAAGACAGAAAAGGGAAGAACTCGAGCAAAATCGATAAAATATCGAAAACAAAGTAAAAAAGAAATAAAAGAAATGATTGAAGTGTCTTAAAATGAATAGGTTTATTGGAAGGCGATGAAAGGAATAAGAAGATGAAAAAAAAACACATGGCCTGTGAAATGCAATCCATAGCAACCAGTGAGGGACGTCAGAAAAATAACCTGAGACGTCATTCATTCGAAATGTACTTGTCTGGCTAGACTCGATTCTACATCACCAATTGCGTCGTTCGGACACGATTGAAATTTTCCTTTCTATTGACTCACGTTTAAGACTTGGAAATTAACCAGTCCATTAACTCAGATCTATAGCCAATCTATTTGGTCTTCTAACATGGCTAAGCGGTTAGCATATGGGTCTCTTGGGCTACATTTCTACGGCTGTTAGTTCAAATCACATTGTATTCTTAAAAATTCCGTCAGCTGATCACATTCTAACCATGATATCGGAAATATGTAGTGCTTTTGCTTTATTGATAACGTAGAACCACACAGAAAAAATATATAAAAACATTTATAATGTTCTACTACTCTGTCATTGAGCAGCTCTGTACAGACACCGAACTCTGTTCACGGGACCTACCAGGAGCGATGACAGAGGGACTGTTGCATTCTCTATAATAACTTTCTCGGGGAATGTGCTGGTTTTTCTGATAAAGTGTTTTGTTTGCAAATTAGTTAGTAACTAATAATAATCATTGGCAAACATTTCTAGCTTTAAATTGCTATTCTTAATAAAAAATAAATAATCTAAAGTTATATAGTATCAATTATTCCTATTGTAACGTACTGCCTCTTTTTATTTTCAAAACATTCAATAGGGTTTCTATCAGGGCTCGACACCAGTCGTATATACGGATTCGGCCCGTTGGCTTGTTGGTTACACAGATCTAGTAGTCCTTCAAAGTCCACGAAAGAACCCTTCCTACTTTCTTTAGTTTATGGTCAGGGAAGTGTATCAACTTACAAGACAAGTGGTTCTTCGTTGCGGTCAATTAACTTTTTATCTCCACGGGTATCTTTGGGCAGGGGAATATCATTTCATTAATAACATCTCCCGTAGTATTTTTTCCGTAGTAACGAAGATGACGATGGAATTGCTTTTCATAAATTTATTCACTGCAAGTTATTGTTCTTGAGAGAGAGAGAAGAGAGAGAGAGAGAGAGAGAGAGAGAGAGAGAGAGAGAGAGAGAGAGAGAGAGAGAGAGAGAGAGAGTCGGTTTTATTAACACATATGTTTTTGGTAATGTTCTTAACTTCGTTCCAACGGTCAGTACCAATTATCAGACTTCACACATCAGCGACACCAGGACTTATGACTAACCCCAGCAAAGCCCACTATTTCGGCAAATTCCGTAACCAGACTGTTTTTGGCAAATTCTGCCAACCCGACTGTCCCCGACAAACTCCGTAGCCCAACTGCCTTTGGCAAATTCTGCCAACTCGACTGCCTTGGAAAAAACTGCCAACCCGACTGTCCCGGCAAACTCCGTAACCCAACTGTCCTAAAAATCTAAGGTTCCCTCATTATATAGAAATGAGTATGGAACTTGTTAGAACATCGTGGAACATTTAGAATGTTCTGTTCTACCAAATTGCACGTGTCACTTAAGAGGTCAACGGGTCAACCATCCTTTCTTCTGACAAACCGATCAAAATAAATTTTAACAGCAAAATCCCAACTTCCTGGCTATCGAACCTAGTCACAGGTGATAAGGAGAATTCCATTATCTTCTTGCTCGCCCGAATGTTTATATTTCTTTTCTGGCCGATTCTTCAAAGGACCACTCAGTACGGTCTGAAAATCATGCTACATCCATTAAGCTTTCTATCAAATGTGGTAATAACTATATTATCATACTATGGTATATCCACAGGTCCTGCTAGAATAGATAATTACTACTTATTAAAGCTATGAAATTAAAGTGAGTCCGCAAGAGAGACTCCAGTTCTGGAGCTCTATAGCAAATGTAGCATGTCCCATGATTACAAATGCATTTGGATACACTATTACCAGCTGTAATATTACCCGTTATGCTATCATGTATGGGTCGAATATATATATTTGAACATAATTGTATTGGATAAGAATATTTAAAACCATGTAGCTGTGTTACATAATCTATGCGGTTGCATCAGATTATTGTCAATCCCCTGTATTTCTAAAGGGATAGCCCTTTTCATATCACGGAACCATGGAATAGAACAGAAAACCCCCGAAATACGTGAAGTCACGTGGGACCTGGTTGGGTCCTCAGTTTTCAGTTTGACGTCAGGCAGTGAAGATGTCTTGCCTTAACTGGAACTCACTGCATACGCGCGCAATGTTAGTCAGATATTAGTTACATGAAATATTTAGTTAAGGAAATAAAAGTTTAAGAAAAGTAACACGGTCTTGTGATTAATTAATGTCTTGGTAACAAGACTGATCTAGAAGAAGAAATGGGTTAAGTAGAGATGTTAGAAGAAGAATAGAAGTAAGTAAAGAAGGTATACAACAGCTGTCTTCGACCATATCATTATTAAATAGAAAGTCACTTTAAACCATAATTTTATATAACTTATTAGTATTAGTAGGATATTTGATACTATATGATTGTGAAAACAAAAGATTGTATACTTATAGGAAGTGTTATCAAAAATGATTGCAATAGTACGTTAAATGTGTAGTCATGAAGATTATGAAACATTTACAAATTTAGGTATTAAATAACCTGTAATCGGTTGATATGCCGTTGAATAAATCAAATTAAATAAAAATAAACCATAATAAACTGCTGCGATTTATTCATACGGATCTAATACAATATTTGTACCTTCAATTTTATTCTGCTTCAAAGTCCTTAGCTATGTGAGTTGCTATATCCAAACATAATCGCTACAGCAGAAAAGCCGCCTCAAGGGGTCTAAATGATATGAGTTACACGACCTTTCATTTCCAGAAAAAAAAATTGTCAGTTTTGACACCATAGGTGTCAGCCGCCTCGAACGCTAGTGGTTGAAATATTGGAGGCCAACCTTTTGGCGCTTTCACTTTGTTTGCAGCAGAACATATCGACAGTGAGGTGCAGAAAGAGGTATTTATTTCCACGGAAACGATAAGAGATACGAGTTGCATTATAAAACCGTTGAATATATCAAGTATTCAGCCATCGAATAATGAAAAAGAAACAACTATATATCCGATGTATATATATATATATATATATATATATATATATATATATATATATATATATATAGTTTAGTCACACGACCACGTTTGGCTTTCTCTTAACTGTCAGTTTCCAGCATTCCTTTGAAATACAATCATCAAATGAAAACAGGCTCTCCTTATTTTCCATAATAAAATATGAATCTGAAAGTAATAGGGCAACCAAAGAGTGCTGGCTGAACTACAATTTAGTTTAGGTTTTATTATACTCGTTTTGATCTTTTTTTAAAATGACATTTTTGAATATATATATATATATATATATATATATATATATATATATATATATATATATAGATAGAGAGAGAGAGAGAGAGAGAGAGAGAGAGATAAATTTTTTGAAGGCAGTTGACAATGCAGTAAATGTTGAAAACTATGTTTATTTACCTTTTATTTTATTTTTTTATTTTCATTTTTTTTAAAACATACTTCAGAGTTGTTAGAAGTTTTTAAATTTAAAAAAAGAATACTAGGTGTTTTTCAATAGTACTTATCTCACGTTGCTTTGATCAACTGTTGATTAAGACGTTGAATGAACGCTGGAAAATTTGAAAGTTTTTCAATTGGCCAATTCCGTGTTTTTCCGTGGTGTTGTAAGTCCGTTTGATTTTGCATTCGGTGAGATTATTTGAAATTCTTTTAATTTTTAAAATATTTTTTTACTATAAATTTAGCCTCGCTCAGGCATAGTGAAATAAAGTTTTTTTATAGTGTGTTTGAAGCTTTGTGAGTAATTGTCATAGAAATTTTTTGAAGGCAGTTGACAATGCAATATATGTTGAAAACTATGTTTATTTACCTTTTATTTTATTTTATTTTTTCTTTTCCATTTTCTTTTTCTTTTTTTAAAAACATACTTAATATTTTCGGAAAAGAATTCCATCTTCAGAGTTGTTAGAAGTTTAAATTAAAAAAAAATGTACTAGGTGTTTTTCAATAGTACTTATCTCACGTTGGTGTGATCAACTGTTGATTGAGAGAGAGAGAAGTAGGTGAAGGTGAAAGAGTAATGGGTGTCCGAATTATCTTTGCAGCCTTAATATGATGGTATATATATATATATATATATATATATATATAATATATATATATATAGATCACGCTACTTTTGCGAGCACAGCACGATCGTAAATCGTGGAGGACTTTGTGTTACAATGGTATCAAGAATTTTGCAGCATCGGAGGTCACTAAGCTGCGTCAAGCTAGGAAAGGACTAGAGCATTGGCTAGTGTCCCAGCAATACATTCTAATAATCCACACTCTTATTCCATCTGTGGACTTCTTTGCAAATCATTGGCAGGGCTGAAATGTTACCTGCGATTAACACACATGGTTAAATGAAAGAGGTTGGCGGAACCTCATACGTTGAAATCGACGGGAGAGTCCATCACATATATATATATATATATATATATATATATATATATATATTATATATATATATATATATATATTTTTATATTTTATATATTAATAGCTTTTATTTGACGTCGGGTTAAACACCAATTGTATCATTATATTTAATAAATATTTGATAGCATTTTATTATTGAAGAAGTGTCTAAAGTTGCTTTTATGATTATAGAATCTTTGCTTTAGATGTTTCTCTATGGCACCAATGTATATCATATATGTTAGGCGGAGGGAGCTGAGTAGAACTTTCCAGTAGAGATATATCAGAATTATTTCTTTAGAATGTCTCTCATTTTTCCCCAGTATTGCCAGGTACCAATGCTAGTCATCAAATGCGATACACGTATCGATTTAATAATGTCATAAACATTGTAATGTAAGCGAGCAAATATTCCTGTTTTTGTAACAGGGCTACTGATTTTAACAGCAACATTATATCTCCAAGATAAATTTTTCCATAAAACTCTGTCAGTGCCTTGTGGTCCTTGAAGACTAATCATGCTTGAGTACACGGTTTATCATGTTGAACACTGACAACTGAATTAACGCAATCAGATTATTTTAATTAACGATACGAAAATGCCGTCAGAAAATCTAATCCTTTGCTCTCCTTGTATTTACAACTTTAGCTCTCAATTTACGATAAAATTTAATTTTGAAAAAAGAAAGAGAGAGAAAAAGCATACTTAGGGATTTCCTAGCTCTGGGGTTTTCCAGGGAATCAAATAAGACAGAATGAGTTAAAGGCAAAGGGAAAAAAGAAAAAGGAAAAAATGTAGATTTCATGAAACGGTAAAATCTTCTTCCCTGGTTTCCTTTCTTATTGCTTGTCTTTCAACCTCACTTGATAAACACATTAGACTGCCTTCCTTGTTTTGGTCTCTTTTCTTTATTCTTCTTCATTCTCTGTCGGCTGTGTATCGTAATTTGTTTCGTAATAAAGCAACATATCTGTAATAATTTCATCAAATCCACACGGGCAACGAAATGTTTAATAACTGTTAATCAGCCATATTATATAAATGATTATTCTTTTCCTTAATTAAAACTTTTAAAAATGTTAACATAAAAATTGAAAATCACCAATGTAGCTTCAAATGTAATGGCTCCTATTGAATTCTACAGAAACTACAAGGGGTACAATATCACTGTTGAATAGAATAAGTTTTCGGCTACAAACTTTTCTTTCCCGGGATGAGTCCCCTGTGAAGTAGTGGTTAACATGCTGTACTACGTCATTTTAGTAAGCGAGGTCAGACTCCAATTGCGCTATTACGTTAACATTCGGACTAATACTCTTGGGATAGGTATGAATATCTCTCATTTCAATAGATATAGGTTAAATAGTACCACATGTATTCTTTTACAAGAATGGCTTTGACTTTTAATAACAGGAATTTTGATGTGCTATTAATTAAGGAAACCACACCAAATGAAAGCAAAATACCGGAAACCTTTTTCACAGCATCAAATAACATTGGTTCGCCCTGCAGAAGAACACAAACCCACTAAAAGGGTTTGCTTGAGTATGAAACGAAATGTATCTCATGATGAAGTAGGAAGAGTCGAGAACCCTTACACTGTATTAATCCTATAGGCATTCTGACACAGATATATAGTACATCAAGGTCCCATATATAGGTCAAATATATAAGAATTATATGTATAGGAATACTTGACATAACACTAGTATGAATAAAACACGAGTATAAATATAACATTCTAATTTGTATTGTTTTTACATTTCCCCGACGATGGCAAGTATATATATATATATATATATATATATATATATATATATATATATATATATATATACCAACTCCTCTGCACGAGCAGGATGTGACAAGAACAATCAACAGGTTTGAATTCAGAGTTTTCCATCACCTAGACCGGTTGCTTAATCAAGATTAAAGAGCCCAGTCTGCCCTGCTATTTATCCATAGCTGGTAGGAGAGTGGGATTCATACCTTTCCCAAGGGTATTAGCGATAAGTGAAATTCAGTTACCACATCCAGGATTTAAACTCGGGGTGACTAGTCCATTTCCCATGACTTTAACCATTACAACATGCACTTCCCACACAAATAGATGGTCAATGCCATTTTCACACACACACACACACACATATATATATATATATATATATATATATATATATATATATATGAAAATGGCATTCGCCATCTATTTAGGTATACCGGTGTGTACCAATATCATAAAGTGCTATAGCAATGGAAAACTCTATGATTGTATATGGAGTCTCAGCATTACATGCACTAATGTCATACCCAGGATACACTATTTTGTGAGTGGCGGTAGTCACAGAAGAATCTTCAGTCCGTGTATTCTATGTTTTGAGGAATTGTTTGGCAGAATTATTGGGTGCATAATGGGGCCATTGTGTAACGTAGTGCCTTTTTCTTTTCACGTCACTATATTCGCGATATGTAACGTACGGGGTTTGTTCCTTTCACGGTATCAAATCGTATTTCGTACGGTCGTTTGTTTACAAACACAGATATAGCAGTCAGCCTTTTAGCCCCAAAATCCTTCCACACACTTTATCAAGGGGTATCACCTTTCTCACTCCGCGTGCTTCTCTGGTATCAAGTTTTCACAACCCTGCGCCTTCCGGGCAGGGGAGGTCCCATTCATAAAACGTTTTCTCTCGTCGTAAATAGAGAAAATTAATAACATCGTGTTTACTTTTCAGAAGTTTATTATATTCAAAACTTCACTATAACTTTTGAGAGAGAGAGAGAGAGAGTCCCTAATATTCTCTATCTTAGCAAGAGGGGTTCTAACTGGATTCGACTTCGAGTTTTTAGTCCTTCGTAAATATCTCGGTGACAAGCTTTTCTTATGGTCTTTAGCGACAACAGCTTACTAAACTCCGTACGATCACTGCCTCTCCGGCGGACTTCTCTGACTGGCTCTGACTGCCCCTGACTCCGGACTGACTCTAACTCTAACTGACTCTGATCCCTCACTGACTCCTTAATATAGTGTGTCTAAATAATCTTCCAGAAGTTTCTTCTTCTGGTATGTTCGAGCTCGTTCTGGACATAATCGAATGTTCGAAAAGTTCCAACACTTTTGGTCACACAGAGTTCACGGCCTAAGATCAAAAGACTCTCTGGTAGTCACCAATCCTGTTTTTTCATTAAACATAGACTTATCGTCTCCTTTCTCTCGTTAAAAGATTTTATCTTTCTAACTCCTTTTTCGGCGATTCTACAAAGACCACCCAGTGATATAAGAAAATCGGTAGTACATTTTTTAAAAGGTTTTTCTAAGTCTGGCACAAGGCCACAAATATAGGTGCTGGGCGGCGATTACGTAACAATTGCATAAAACATGACAGAAAGTTGGACTTACACAGCTAATCTTTTATTTGCTCGACTTTTCTTTCAATGAAAATACTACTATTCTTCTTCAGGTATTTCTTGTCGGATTCGGGAACCTTCTCGGACTCGGGAACCTTCTTTTCGAAATCGGGAACTTTCTTGTCGTATTCGGGAGCCATCAAAGTTCCGTGATAGCTCCCGAATACGACAAGAAAGTTCTCGAGTTCGAAAAGAAGGTTCCCGAGTCCGAGAAGGTTCCCGAATCCGACAAGAAATACCTGAAGAAGGCCGGAGGGTATATCGGCCGAAACGTTGTACAAATAACAATGAAGATGGGGACAATAGTCCGAATAACGCTAATAATTCTAACCGAATGTGTGTACAATGAAAAGTAATACAACCACTAACACGTAATTTTCAGTGGTAATGACTAAATATGATTGAAGGCATTCCCATTGTATATGCCTCAAAAATCCTTGAAATTACATGCTTTATTCTCCCATAGACTGACACCCCCCAAAATTGTCTCCACCACTAGACCCACACATCTAAGCACAATCACAAATCACTCTCCATCCAATTTACTCTACCCCATTTAACTCACCCCTCCTCATCATACTACCTACTACTGTGACAATCCCTATTTTCCTCCTTCTCCACATCCATTTTTCACTTTTTTCTCGTCAATGTTTTAAAACAATAAAACACATTCTGATGAAGCTTCCAAAACCAACAGAA
>CM042144.1:99439367-99449367 GCA_023376005.1 Doryteuthis pealeii | reverse complement strand
GGCGAGAGATTGTCATGGATATTCATGGCACTAGCCCGTCATGATATATAATATATATATATATATATATATATATTATATATATATATATATATATATATATGTGTGTGTGTGTGTGTGTGTGTGTGTGTGTGTGTGTGTGCGTTGGCACCTTTCCGTCCACTAAGGACGGTAGCGTATTGTCAAAAAAAAAAGAAGAAAACAATTATCTGCATCTGCGCAAGTGACTCTGCATGCCAATTCTTGAGAGCTTGAATTAGAAAAATGTATACCGTTGTTTTGTCTTTCCAATATGATTGACGTTGTCATCCTATCATATAAATCAAGGTAAACAACATAAATGAATTGACTATTCATAAATGAGATCTTATATACTGACATCTTATATATATTAACTGAGAATTCTATTCTTGGTCAGCTTATTCATGTGTTATCAAGTCAGATAATGTATGTATTATATCATTAAACGTTTCGTTGCTGAAATATTTTGTAAACGAGAAAATATTATACGAAGAGGCATCATTCTAATGCAGAATTCCCGTGATTTGATGGAAAACGATAAACTGGTCTTTGTATTGTCAGTTACTATTAAAGTGTTCTGATTTAATAGTGATGATTTGAATCTGAAATTATAGGTGACGCCAGCGCTGTAATTTGGTGAAGTTTATCTTGGCCTATTTGGATTATATATATTATATATATATATATATATATATATATATATATATATATATATATATATATATATATGCTGAATTACATATACATGTGCATGTATGTATATACATATGCTATCGAGGAGCCAAGTATGCATGTGTGTATATGTGTGCATTTCTTTATATATTGGATAGTTCATACACATAAACAATTTTTTCCTTGTTAATTGTTACTGTTCAATCAGTTGTTTGATTTAAATTAAATCATATTGATTTAGATATTTTCTAACAGCCAGAATTCACAAAATATTCCCAACAGTAAGCAAATAGATACATTTCACTACATTTTTAGGCCTTCACAACTGATGTCATTCCGGATCTGACTCAGGGGAAGTTAGGGAAGTAATTGCGTTTCTCACTGTGAATTTAATTCTTTATTTTAGAATGTGTATGTTTGCTAGATTTTTACTTGCTACTAAGAAAAAAAACAACTAAAATCTGGATGACTTTGCAGGAGACACGAAAAGCTAAGACTGTGTTGCAATTTCTAAGACCGTTAGTTAAAAAATGGAGGGAAAAAGTTATAAGAGACGCTTTCATTTGTGGAATTCCAACAATACGACAATGAAGGCTAGAATGTAAAACATTGAATTTACAGACCTCTTTCAACCAAGTTTCATAGCTTGATGTAGCAGAGAAGAAAAATGAAACATATGTTATTTCACTAGTAATTGCACTGTGCGTGTAACTCTGGAAATGGTATTAAAATCAATATTAACCCCCCTTAAATGATAGTTACAGATTAACTAGGTAAGTAATATGTAACAAATGTTCTAAAAAGCTAGAATAAAAAAATTCATCGTCTTTTCTACTAATATAAGAAAAATAAAGCTATATTACTGGGGGGATTTTGTCACTGTTCCAATTATAACAATAAAAGAGGAAAATATTGAATATATTATTCGTCGTATTTCTGGAACTTTTTAAGCAGAAATACATTTTTTTGAAATTTCAACCTAAAGATTATTCTTTCTTAGAAGCAGGTAACTATGGTTACAGCTTAAAGGGTCAATCTAGGGGATTCGTCGTTGTGTCTCAAACTTAATAGACCATGTTAAGTTTCTGACTGCCATCCTTGGCCAGTTGTAAAGGACTTAAAGGTAAGTAAGTAAGTCCTGAGCTATAGAATCATTTGGTAAGGGAATAAGTCCTGAGTTCTGGAATCCTACCTAGTGTCAAAGGTCCAGTGATCCTATGTTCTGTCGTCCACGAAGGTTCAAGGCATTTTTGAGTAGCTAAGATTAGAACAGCCGATATAAATAACAATATCACTAGCAGAGCACTGCCAGTGACTGGCCAATAGGTTGGTCACATGGTTATCGGCGAGTCTATAAGTAAGAGTGGACATTTACCACACGCCTTATAACCAAAAAATCTCAACAGACCATCCGATTAAATGTCATGAAATACATTAGGGCGAAGTGAAATGCAAACAGTGGATTCAATAAAGATTTTGGTTGGAAGTTCCATGAAAGCATCCGATTACTAAATGAAGTTTACCATATTAGACAAGAAGTTTCCTTTTTTAATTTCTTTTCATTCACGTAATTTCATATCCTCTTTCTTTATTTTCGCCATTTTGTGTTCTCTCATTATTTCCCTGCTTTAATTTTTCTTTCGTTTTTTTTTTTTTACTTTTCTCATATATTTCTTTTTTCGTATTTCTCCTTTTTATTTTTCTTCTATCCGAAGTATTCCTTCATTCTTTTTATTCTTTCTTTCATTCATATATTTATCTTTCATTCTTTCTTTCCCCTTGTTTTTCATTCTTTATTTCTAGTTTCTTTCTTATTCCTTATATCTAATTCCTTCTTTCGTTCTTTCTTTCCCCTTGTTCTTTTTTTAATTCTTCATCTATTCTTTCTTTCTTGTTCTTTATGTTCAATTCTTTATTTATTTATTTTTCTTTATGTTTAATTTTTTTAGACTTTAAAATCTTACTACTACTACTACTACTACTACTACTACTACATTATCAGAATCAGCTTCAGCAGCAGCAGCAGTTGAATAACTAGATAACATTCTACTCTCGCAGATCCAAAGCTATTGAATAAGGAGTTCAATCCTCGCTGGGTGTCTCATACTTCCAAGACATCCTACCCGTGGTGGACGGGTTGGATGCATATGTCCATTTAAAGATATTTTTGAATGTACTCCCAAATATCTGAGTAGTTTGAAACAATTTTATTTTTCTAAAGGCTGGCTGTTCCTTTCCTGTTGAATTACAATGGAAGAAAAATACATTCGTTTTATTCACTCTCTTTTTATCCTATTTAAATGTAACAATAAAAAGAACCTAACTATTGAAAATTCTTCGTGTTGCAATTTCTTTTAGTTTACATATAAAATAGTATTTTTTTTTGTTTTAGCTGTATGATGTCTCTGTGCTAAAGAACTCTCTCTCTCTCTCTCTCTCTCTCTCTCTCTCTCTCTCTCTCTCTCTCTCTCTCTCTCTCTCTCAAAAAGAATAAAATCCAAGAGTAAATGTATATTTATGGATCCTATTGATGATTACAGACAATGTTGTTTTTTAAACAATTTTGTTAGTAATTTTGTCTTATTTTCATTCAAGATTACAGATGCTTGGTTTCCCTTAGTGTGAAAATCATATGTATGTATCTTTCCACGTTCTTTCAACTATTAGTTGTCATTTTCAAGTGCATAAATTGATAATTCAATTATGTTGAAGTGAGTTAGAGTACTGTTGGTTTGAGCAACAAGCTAAGCACAACTGAATCAGTGCCAAGACAATTGGTACTTATTGGAATCCAGAATAGTCCACTCACGCATTTGGGTGATTCCATTCATTGAGTCCTGATTGGCTGCTTGGTTTCTATAATGTTATGACGCTTCATAAATAACCTTGGCATTTTGCAGTAGTATTTGCAGCAAGACAGATTTGTATTGAGTTACAATTACTTGCTGCCTTGTCTTACCAATTCGACTAGTATGATTATTCTACAGGTTTTTGTCTAATCCATTACTATTGGATAGCGAGTTAGATCCTCACTTGCATGCCCGCTGAGTATTTGATTCAAAGGAGAGGTGCCCCATTGTGGTTTGATGGTCAAAAACTTTTCTCACATATCCATTACTAGTGAATAGAGAGTTCAATACTCGCTGTGTGTTTATTATAAAGAACTGGTAAAATTTCCACAGTTTGATTGATTCTTGTTTAATTATTGAATTATATAACTTAATCAGTAAAAATTAAAAACTAAATTATGTTCCTTTCTTAATTATAAACATATCAAAATGTATACGGGATCACAATGCGGAATGCCATATTCTTTTTGGAATACGCACGGACCATGTCATTCCATTATATATTTATAGATATACTGAAGCAGGCGACTGTACAACTGAATTTTCAGTCGTTTATTGAGGCTTCCTTAGGAACTGCTTTGTGTGCTCCTACTGAGTCACGTAAGTCTAGTTAAGGGACTTGATTCAATCTTAGGGAAATATTTGAGGACGTGGAAGGCATATCCTGAAACACGACGGTGTGAATTCATAGCATATCAAGAAAAAGTGAAAGTTGTTTGTGTGTGTTTTTACGTGCGCGCGCGCGCGCGTGTGTGTGTGTGTGTGTGTGTGTGTGTGTGTGTGTGTGTTTTGTTTATGTTTTAAGTTCAACGGGGCAATTAAAAAGACATTAACAGCTCAAAACACTAAACAATATAAAAGCTTAAACGATCTAGAAGGCGCAAGCCTCTAAATCAGTGCCCTTCACAGGATGTACATACCACCACATAACCAGCTGAACGTAACGTGATACAATATTATCTCACGTGTTTAGTTTTATAAATGGACTGGCTAGAGATATTGTTTAAAAATAGCAGCACAGGTGCAGTCACCGAAATACTTTTATTTCTCAAATAAGCTATTATATATTCTTCCTTCGGATAATGAAAAACTATCGCTCATTAGCTGAAACATTATTTACTGTCATTGTTCCCTAGATCACGTAAAGAACAGTGACTCATGAAAAAGATATATACGTATTGGAAGTCCATCTGTAAACTCATAAAACTGATTCTTGTTCTATTTATATTAAACACGGTATCGTTGATTCTGTTGGAAATATCCTATAGTGACTTTAAAATCGAGTTCAAATTCTGAACGTGGTAATTGCATTTCACTTAGCGCTAATATCCCTCTCATACTCTCTCACCAGCTATGGGTAAATAGTAGGGCAGACTGGAGTCCTTAACCTTGGTAAGGCAACCGGTCTACAAGGAAAACTCCGAATTCAAACCTGTTGAACTCTGCTTAAGAAATTGACCTTGTGTTGCATCCTGCTCGTGCGGAGGGGTTGGTAAATATATATAGCGACTTTAATAGAATTCGTTCAACTGACCTTTATACACTTGTTTTTTTTTTTTTTGCAATTGGTTTGCTTATATTGTCTTTTAGGAATCTCCATGTGTCTCAATATAGTTATGTACCAAGCTTAGCTTAGATTTGGCACAATGGTCTGCGAAGCAAGCTTGCTAACCATTAATCCACATGACGTGCAAATAAGGAAGTGTTCTACCTCTATTGGAAGTGTGTTGCCAATATTTCCCTTGTTATAATCAAGGAAGTGTTCCGCCTCCAGTCAGGATTTCTGCCTATTTATTTTCTTTGATATATTTAAAGACATTTTTTGTTTCAATTGGAGGTGTTTCTCTATATTTTCATCCATATAATTAAGTAAATTTTCTGCCTCCATGGGAAATCTCTGCCCATTTTCCATGAATTATAATCGGTTCATCTGGAATTTGTCTGTTTATATTGTCCTTTGCATATACAATTATTCATATTTTTCTCCCGATATATCCTTAATATATGTGTATCTTCAGGAATATATATATATATAATAACGCCCAACTGAAGAAAAAAACAACACACACACACACACACACACACACACACACACATATATATATATATATATATATATATATATATATATATATATATATATATATATATACAAAGAAAATAGAATTGTTAAATCTCAGATATATATCAACAGATACAAAGAAATATTAACACATTAATCTACACTTATGTCCTGGTGAAGAGAATGTGACAATTTAATTTATATCGCCAGTTAAATAGGATACGATTTCCCGAAATATAGCAGATACATTTTTCTGATGCTTCATTTCTAACAGCATTTAATTGTAACGCTTGATGTTTTCAGACTCAGTTCTTTCACTCTTGAAACTGGTAAAGCCATCATCCATATGCATTCTCTAGTCATTTCTCTTCATTCCCAGCTTTTCCCAGTTGTCAAGATTTATCTTTATTTTTACAAGGTTGTTTTTAAACAATCCTTTTACCTCTTCCATGTCTTATGTTGTGGCTTTTGCCATCATGCAGAGGACTGTAAAGGAGTTTCTTTGGCATTCTAACATTATTCATACGCACAACATGACCTGCCATTGCATTTGGGCCGTTATGATAATAGTTTCAAAGTTAGGTGTGTTGGAATTTCACTTGTTGTTTATTGAGAAATTCCATCTAATAATATTTGGATGAAAAAATGGATTTTGAGCTTTCAGCGATGTGTGAGTTTTGTATTTGATTCGAGTATGTACTTGTGGGGCTACCCACTCCTTACAAGTCTAGTTTAGTGGAAAGAAATTAGCCAGACAGAGGCAGGTAATTTCGTTGTCTCATCCTGTTGTAACATTCATAATTAGGTATTTAACACACTTTTATTCATTTTTTTTTCTTTTCTGCTTTTTATCTTTCCATTATATTCGATTGAAACACATTAGAGTTATCACTTCTGTGCACTCACCCCCTCTCTATATATTTCTCCTTCTCTCTTTCTTTCTTATCACATATTACATATAATTGTAAGTATCTTATATCATTCCTTTAGTTATTAACATTAGTTAACATAGTATATATATATATATATATATATATATATATATATATATATATATATATATATATATATATATATATACTGTTGTATATTTTGGCAGTAAGTTATTCTGTAGGCACGTGCTATTAAACAACATGGACAATTTATTTTTAACAATTTATATATATATATATATATATATATATATATATATATATATATATATATATATATATATATAGAGAAACAGAAAGACAGGCAGAGGTACATAGATATGGAGAGAAAGGCAGATATATACATATGAAAGGATCATATACAGCAATAGATAAACAGATAAATAATGAACCGACTTTGAGAAGATGATGGTCGGTTGGTTACTGGTTGTCTTGATGGCTGTTGTAAGGCATGCCAATACGTAATGGTTTATTTTCTTGAATTAATTTTTGCCATTAATCACTTAATAGTTTTAAGTAATTAATTATAATGTTTCCTAAACAATCATCGATTAAATTAACTAGTATATCAATATAAGGCTACCTAAAATATTTGTATTATAAGTAAACTTCTTCCGGAATTAACCTGCCGATATCGGCCATCACATAACCGTTCTCATATAAATAGTAGGATTCTATAGACCACAATCTAATTGGTTTTTAAGAATTGGTTTGTCTAAAATGTTCTTAACATACCATTTTATTCTGAAAATGTCTGGCTATATCGTCCTTAATATAATCGGTTTTCTGGAAATATTCTTCCTATATTTTCTCTAAGTGCTTCTTATAAAATTGTTTCCTTTGAATTAGTTGTAATTTATTTGATTCCCATTGTACTATTATGCTCTGCACATTGCAGAATGCTATACTCATCTTGGTTGATATACTAATAACATTTCAACATTATGTGCAGAAAATGATAATAACGGGGACTCATCTACAGAGGTTTTTCTCATTTATTTTTTCTGCACGTTTTATGGATTTCATTTGGTGTGATATTAACACACACCTAATGTCTCACGTCAAATGTAGAAAGGTTCCTGACATTCAGTATCAATTTCTGTTCTGAAATTCCGCCTGGGAATTTGTTATCCTTCATTTTCTTTTCTTTTCGTCTTCAGTTCAGTTTAATTACTACTTTTGTCTATCGTAATTGAACTCTTAGTAATCTGTGTTCCGACGTCCACAAATGCCTTTACAGATACGACTACTCAAATCAACTATTATTATTATTATTATTATTATTATTATTATAGTAGTAGTAGTAGTAGTAGTAGTAGTAGTAGTAGTTGTATAAGAAATAGATCTGCACTATACTAAAAGCTCAAATACTTGCGCATTGCTCTCAATCAGTAGCCTACATCAGGACGTGTCGACAAATAAAACAATCATATCTTCTCCTCATTGTCATCTTAGCAAGTCTGTATCTATAAGATTCCAAGGCTTTGTGGATGGCTCTCAATCAGCATTCTACATCCTGCATAAACAGATGCATTTACAACGGTATCGACACATATAAATTCATAACTTCTCCTCATTGTCTTAGAAATTTATCTCTTCCATCCCTAGAGTTCAAGGCCCAGTGACTGGAGACAATTATTAACTATGGAATATTTCTGTATGTATGGATGCCCATCGATGACACTTTCTATATAGCAATATAATGTAGTATCTACGTGATTCCCAATTGTGTGCGCTGAAGACATTATGCTCTTTGGCCCAGATAACTATATTATAATATTAATGTAGAAGGAACTAGGAAAATTCTGTTATGAATCAATTAGCTGAATTTTTAGTTGCAGGTCTGCAACTTTTTTCTATCACTTTTATTTTGAGGTCTTTGTGTTTTATTTATCAATTGACATTATATATGTGTGGCCCATATATATATATATATATATATATATATATATATATATATATATATATATATATATATATATATATATATATATATATATATGCGTGTGTGTGTGTTTGTTTGTTTGTTTTGTTAAAAATGATGGAAAATAGTTTAAAATTTGTTACATGTTATAACTTATTTCAACTGCAACATGAAAAAAAAAAAAAAAACATAATACATAACATTTTAAGAGTCAGCCATACCCATGTTTTTCACTGATCTGAAGATGTTGAGCTAAGCTTGTTGTGTTTGAAATGAATTATTACAGGAATAAAATTTAAAGTCTTTTCCTTCATTTACCCAGATATATTGCTCTATCCGTTCACACACTTCAAACAATGTACAGTGTGCTCTCACTACAGAAGACCCGTATTACTACTGACGAACTCCGTTTGAAATAATCCTCAACACCATCCTCAATTGCATAATCGTTTTACAATGGTCACTAATGGCCATGATGTACTTTCAATTAAATATATTATTCATGTTTGCCTAATATGCCCCTCCTTTTCAGTGCTTATTATCACAGCTATTTTCTTTATGAAAATATAAAAAACAGGGAATACGCAATATTGATATATTTGATCTAGTTTGTTTGTTTGTTTGTTTTTTTTTACGGCATATCAACCTCAGTGGGTCATTTAATGCCGATAAAGTTTTGAAATAAATCAATTCTTAATGGATAATACAATTTCTTTATAAATATATTTTTCTATTTAACACATAGATGGGACCCTAACAGGTACTACCACTCCGGGTCAGAGTGGACCAGGGAACAATGGTGATGAAGAGGTGTTCCACATTCCTCAAACCTCCAAAACTGTAACCTCACCATCAGATAGAGTTTAACGTCATTCCCAGGACATGTAGACCCGCAGCCACCGCCTTCTAGCACCCATATGATAAAAAGGGGTTGGGGCTTGCCATGAGGGCAATAGTGTTGGGAAAATCATAAAGGTGCTAGGGCTTGACGTTCCCAGCCGATTGATCGGAGGGGGCCTCTCCGATCACCCGTCTAGCCCAAGATAGGGCCAAAGTGGAGCATTGCATGTCATGAACTGCTCATCCACCTGGGCTCTATCCTTAAGCATCACGGGTCGCCACCCACGGCCAACAGGTGGCCCCATTGGGGGAGTCTTACCCGTCACGAGTCGTGCATACTCTGCCAGGCCGGTTGATCTAGTTTGATGATTACGAATATCCAGACGTCCGTATTCATAGAGCTTATAAGGTGATTAGTTTTGTATGAAAATGTATTCAATATATTATCCTCTGCTCTGTTGATTTTATCTTTCTATTAATGATCCGCATTTATATATTTATTTGATGTTCATTTTGTTGAAAAGTTTAAATTTAAAACCTGAAATGAGAAAAAGAGCTTTAAAGGGGGGACTTTCTACAATGTATATAACATGCTAAACTGGGCCATCAGTTAATTCATCTCCTTATATCAGCGGATATACAATACAAGTGCGCATCTGAAGTGGTCCCTGATTTGATGATTTACGTTCATATATGTTTT
>CM042144.1:99426867-99434367 GCA_023376005.1 Doryteuthis pealeii | reverse complement strand
CATTTTACTGTCAGCTCTCCATTTAATGTCTGTTATAAAAACACGATTCAGACTATGTCCAGTCAGAGATTCTCTTGCATTTCATTTTTTAGAGCCTATAACTTTTTAGAAATATTTAGTAACGGTTTTTAGCGTTTTTTTTAAACGGTTTTTAGCGCAGGAAATGGACTCAGCCATCAGAATTCACATCCAAATGAGGTTCGTTTTGAGCTAATGCCCTTGAAGAAGGAATAAATCCATTTACAAAAGTGCGGATTCTGGTTTAGATGTAAAAGAGAAGGCAATCTCTTATTTTGAACATGTTACCGAGTGTCGCATCCTGTGTGAATGCATACATTAGCCCGCTGTAAATATATATATATATACTAGCTAAAGTACCCAGTCCATGACCGGACTAAAAAAAATGGGAACACCAAACAGTGAGTGGGGAGAAAATAAGAGATAGGTATACCCAATTTTGGTTAATTTTTTTAATATCTCATAAAATAAAATATGGGATGGGGGGGGGTGGACCTCGTTAAAAAAATATTTCCCCTAATATATTTTCGTGAAAATCGGACCATTAATTGATTTTTCATAGTATATTTTAAAAATCCTCTTGTCGTAAGTTTTTTTTTTGGCTACAGTTGATTTTACGGTGCAAAAATGAAAACATTGTTTTTCAATCATAATTTTCATTATTTCCGTGAGCTGAACATTTTAAAAAATCATCAGGAGCTTGATTCATGTTTCTTCTTTCGAATGGAACATTTTTTCAAGATAATATTAATTTTTATGCAAGTTTCATTGTGTTAAATATGGCGGGGGTAAATTTCACAGTGAAAATTAATGTGGTGGTAACTAATAAGAGATAATTATTTATCAAATGTTTTTAAAAATCGCCGAGAATTGTCTAATGAATAAACGGTCGAAATAAATGTTATTCGGGCCGACACTAATATGAATTAAAGTAACTTCTAAAGTTTTAAAAAAATGTTAATAAATGATTAAAAGAAATCTCGGGATAAGGGCTGAGCTTGAAAAACGGTCGGAAAATTCGGGTGAACCACAAAAAAACAGAACCCAAATCATTTTCCCATTAAACTAACCCTAAACCCCAACCCTAACCCAAAACCTAACCCTAAACCCTAACACTAACGCTACCCCCTAGTTAAAATTAACAATTTCATTACAAAATTTGTAGGTTCTGTTTTTTCTGCACTGTTAAGATAAACTTGAATATTCATATGAGTCCTGGAGACCTCAGCCTCCAGTGAACCCTCAGCTTAGGCGGGTGTGAAAAACCCTGCATACTACTACAAAAACAACAACTACTACTACTACTACTACTACTACTACTATAATAATAATAATAATTAGTTTGCACACACTATGGTTTCAATAATTTCTATCCTATACTAATAAGTGTTAAATTAATATATTTAACCCATATATGGGATCCCATGGGTTCAACAAGTCAGATAAGAGTGGACTTAGGAGTAAAGTCAGTTGAGAGGTATTCCAAACCCCACAGAACTCCAACGGATTCAGTTTAGCGTCATAACCAGGACTCCCCTTTGGTGGGGATTTTCTTATCCCTCTGCTGGGAATACACAGAGGAATACAATCGGCCTATTGTAAACTCCACCGACAAGTCACGCCAACGGTTGATGTCTGTGCGAAATGAATTAGTGTATTCGTGTGTGTAGCATCGCTCTGACAGAAAATGAAAATATTCGGTTTGTCTGATTTAGAACATTTCTTGTACATGTTTTTGTGTTCCCGATCCACAGTGACACTTTACACGACATACGTCTATCATGAGACGAATACACGGCTCGTTGCAGATTAAACTATTCCGCCCTTTTCATCGTAGAAGAAGATTTCGAATTCTTTCGATTACTGTGTGCAATAATTAGGTTCTGTCAAGACAAATAAGATAAATCTAATAATCTCCTCACCTAATAATATACTTTCTTTCTTTCTTTCTTTCTTTCTTTCTTCGGATCAATTTTGTCTTTCTTTTTTTCTTCTGTATTTCTTTCTTTCTTTCTTTCTTTCTTTCTTTCTTTCTTTCTTTCTTTCTTTCTTCTTTCTTTTTTTCTTTCTTTCTTTCTTTCTTTCTTTCTTTCTTTTTTTTTTTTTTTCTTTCTTTCTTTCTTTCTTTCTTTCTTCTTTTTCTTTCTTTTCTTTCTTCTTTTTTTTCTTTCTTATCAGCAGTTAATTTTCTTTTTTCTCGCTTCTTTCTTTCTTTCTTTTCTTTTTCTTTTCTTTCCTTTTTTTTCTTTCTGTCTTCTTTTATCAGCAGTTAATTTTCTTTCTTTCTCGCTCTTTTTTTTTTTCATTCATTCATTCTTTCTTTCTTTCTTTCTTTCCTTCTTAGGATCAATTTTGTATCTCTTTCTTTCTTTCTTTCTTTCTTTTCTTTTTCTTTCTTTCTTTTTGATTAACAATAACTTATTTCTCTCTTTTTCTTTTTTCTTTGTCTTCCTTTATTCTTTCAATATTTTCATTTAAATTAGATTGGCCATAACAAATATCAAAACTTAATTCACTGTTATTTTATATCATTGAGTAGTGAATAGTTTATTTAAAATGTAGCAGTCATAATACACCAATTAAAAAACAACGAAGATTACTAAGAAATGTAAGTTTTATAAATAACAATCAATCAATATTGTTTTATCGAAGAAAACATTTTGGTTTCAAAAGGTTTAACATAATCTAATATAATTATATGTAACATAGTAATACTAGTTCAAATACCCGTACGGCAGATTATATTTACTTACCAAACCCTACTTATGAATAGTATATGACAAAAGGTAAATTTCTTAAGCGAACTTTAAAAGGTTTGAATTCAGAGTTTTTCTTCTCCTAAACTGTTTGCCTAACCAAGGTAAAAAAGAACAGTATACCGTACTAGTTTCCTGGAGCGAGAGTGTGAATAGAGCATGCTATTAGCTTCAGAATTCTATTACTTATATATGAAATACAAACTCCCTCATCCAGGACTTAAACTCGTGTTTATTTCCTACGACGTTATTGTCAATCCTAGGCACCGGTTATAAGTCATTATTGTAGAATTTTTTGCATTGAGTTATAAATAATTTCCGCTTTTTAAAGGCAAGTTGTAGCTACGTATTTTAAACGGAAATTACCTGATTAAAGAGTGACTACATTACTTATTCTCATTTCATGTACTGAAATAGTGTGAATCAAAAAGAAATGTATGATTTCACGTCTCTAAAATCGAGGGACTAAAGGTGCATATTCGTCATGATTTGTTTTAAGAGCTTAATAATAATAATAATAAAAAAAACGCAGGAAAAAAAAAGCTAAGTTGTAGTGTTTATGGTAAATTTTATTATTTACCGTTAAGTTCGTAATTAATTTTCAAAGTTTTGTTCTAGCGATACGACGTTGAGAAATGAACCCAGACTAACACGCTCATCAGACTTCGATCAAGATGTTTTAGGAAAAGGATAAAATGCAATCCGAGTGAAACTACTCGAGAATTAGCACTTGATATCAACCCATCCCAATCGACAATCTGCCATGGTAAAGATGGGAAAAATGAGAAATGTAAGCGTTTGGTTTCTTCATACTCTTAGTGATAAGAATAATGAAGATCGAATTTCAAGTCTTCTTTCAAGGCAGAGAAATTACCCGTTTCTCAAGAATAGAATTACATGCAACGAAAAAGGCAGTGGATTTACAAGGATGAAACTTCGCAGCCTACCCAAAGAAGGATATTCATGGAAGGATATTTATACAATACTTAGGTTGAGATCACCGTTGTATTATTCATTTTGAGGTTTAAACCGCAACCAGATACTCTCAACAGCTGAAACGTTTACATGGGAATGTTCTAGAGAACTACCCGCTCTTATCAATAGGAGGTGCATTATTCTTCTCCCTAATTACACGAGGCCACATGCAACAAGTATCATGCAGGAAAAATATTGGATTTCCATTATATTCACCAGATTTTGTGCTATGTGACTGTGACGGAGAACGAGTACCACCGTACTCATTTGGAAAAAAATGTCTGTCAGAGTTGAACCTGCGCCCTCCGGAATGCAAAGAAATGAGATTTAGGCGCTGGATGGACGTGAGGTGCAATTCAGGTGCCCGGATGTTGGGCTACACGTGTCCATCCGAATGCTCGAGAACTGTGCACGGGCGCGAGGTTCGACTGATGTGCCCGGATGATAAGGGGAAACGGCAGTATAAGTAGAAGTGGGGTGACGGCAGTAACAGTGTTGCGACTTCAGCTGCTGGTAGACGACAGTGTTTTAGCCTGCGAATAAGGCGTTTGACTCGCTTCTTTTTGCCCACCCCCCTCAACAAAGAACATTTACTCGAAACCCCATAATTGTGCAATAAACCAAACCAATCTTAAACAGACTGGAGATCGAAAGACTGATCCAAAGCAAAACAAACAAATATTTATTCCCCCCGCCTCTATTTTTTTCCTTCCACCTTTTTTGGTTTTCTAAAAATGATCTAAATGGAAAATGTTTGTCTTTTTCAAAATCAGGTGAAAGCGTCTGCAAAAACGTATTGATATGGCTTTTACTTGATTAGTTAATTAGATTTTACGGCATGTTAACCCCGGGTTTATTTTATACAGAAGACGTTTTGTTTTATTCATTATTGTTAGGTATTCATTTTTTCAAAACTAATTTATTCCTATTTTTTAAAAAACAGACAAAGACAGATGAATAAAGATACATGAAAACAACTGTGATAATACTATTAAACTGGGTACAAAGTGAGTAAAAAAAAAATTGTTTTATCTTATTATAATGGAGATTGTGTGTTTTTCTGTCTGTAACTGAAACTATATTACTACTCAAGTCACAATTCTCTTAGTTATTGACATCACATTGTCAATGATTTTATTTTTATTTTAACCTCAATTATTAATAAAATTGTTTTACATTGTTAATACTGTTAACTATGTCTACATACTGACAACATGCAATTATATTTATATATACAACAAAATAGCGGTTTACAGTGTGAACGGGAAGGCTAATTTGCATATTGTTATTAAAAAATCGAATTTAATAAATATGTGCTCAGTGTTATTGATTTCTAACTGTTTGGTTTTATTTTAATGAATATAAGCAAAAATCTCTTCAATGAATCTTAAATGAAATCCATTAACAAGAAAAAATAACTGTCATTTTATTCTTTACTTCCTATTTTAACTAAATACTTAAATTAGAAAAAATAACAATGAAAGACGAGAGTGATGAAAGAGTAAGTTTTAGTTGTTCTATTTTTCGATTATACTTCCGATCTGTTTCAAATCTTTTCATCTGCATTCTTATTTAGTATCATTAGTCTTTCTAATTTAATATAATATTTCATTACATTAAAACTTAAATACTTGCACCCGGAGGGTGCATATATTTGCTAGTATGTATAATATACATAAATCAGCATTATTCAAGTGGAATTATTTCCCTTTAATTAGTATACTTGCGAAAAGGATCATAAAAATAATTTCTCCAAAGAAAGAGCGTTCAAGTGTTGAGATCAATCCAAGTGCTTATGATAGCAGGTATAATAAAATTGTCAGTCCAAGACATTTCAAGACTAAAAACATAAGTTTCCGTCAGGCTGTAGCGTAGCAAGGAGAGAATAGTTAAATTATCATACCGTTGATTATGTGCACGTCACACTAGTATATATATATATATATATATATATATATATATATATATATATTATTATTATTATTATTATTATTATTATTTATAATGTTTTGCTTGAAGGCAATTACAATGCGTATATCGCATAAAATTCGATAATTATAGTAAATAAAGATGATAAGTGAATTTCGGCTAAGGATCGTTCGGTCTGTAGAACATCGTACAGACTGTTTCGACTTTATTAAGTCTCATCAGCGATGTATACTAACGATTTCCCTCTGACAGAAATCGAAACCGGTACCTCAACAGGCATAGTCAGAAACCATAATGTCTCGGCCACGGTACAGACCGAACAATCATTGCGAAATTAAGGTACGGGGACGTTGAGTGAATAATAACAAACAAGGCCTTAAGCTCTTCGGCGAAGGGAAATAAGACTATTTTTTTTAGATGTTTGTTTTTAGAAGCATTGTTGAATATATTATTATTTATATTGACAAAATTGCTTGAAGGCAATTACAATGCGTATATCGCATAAAATTCGATAATTATAGTAAATAAACATGATAAGTGAATTTCGGCAAAGGATCGTTCGGTCTGTAGAACATCGTACAGAATGTTTCGACTTTATTAAGTCTCATCATATATATATATATATATATATATATATATATATATATATATATATGTGTGTGTGTGTGTGTGTGTGTGTGTGTGTGTTTAGATGCTCCCCACCAGGCCGGTTGGACTCAAGGATCATTAAAGTGAAGGACTATGGGCTAACCGGAGTTCATGCGTTGCCTGTGAACAAATTTCGTAGATCTCTTCGGCATTCCTATATTGAGGGGCCTCAACTACTGGACAGAAAGATCAGTCCTGTCTCTTTAAAGCAAGGGTGCCGGTGTTGCTTGCGGTATGGTCCCCTAGGATCACACTGTTATCAAATTCCTTACTGGTTCAATGGCTGAAGTCACTCGACAACTAGACTCCGAAGAACCATAAGTATCTATCTATCTATCTATCTATCTATCTATATATATATATAAAAGTAAATGGAAGTGAATCCGACAGTATGAATTAAATATTTTTAGAATAACATCATATGTTTGTTTTTTTTAAAATATTTAATTCATACTGTCGGATTTACTTTTCATATTGTCTTTTGAAAAAACAAAATAACAGGATTTCTACATCTTCCGGAGTCTAATGTGGTATGCAGTGGCTGGAATCATGAACATTTTTTATACTTTTTTAAATATATTTTTATATATATTTACAACAAAATCTTTTGAGTTTTCTTTATGGATTATTATGCTTCGATTTTAAAAAAAAAAAATTTTTTTAAAACAAATATGCATTTGCAAAATTTAAAATAAATTCCGGCTCCGAACATGAACGTTCGTTTGTACCACTTTTGTTTGTAATGGTTTACTCACACTGTCTTTCTATCACAAACATTTCGCTCTTGATGAAAACCGCTTTAATAAATGGTCGAAACAGATTTCTGTCAGCGAACTATAATATCATTTGTTTGTTTTTTCTAAAAATATTTAATTCATATATATATATATATATATATTATATATATATATATATATATAGAGAGAGAGAGAGAGAGAGAGAGAGAGAGAGACAACAGAGAGAGACAAACAGACGGAGAGATCAAGAGAGGGAGAGAGGGAGACAGACAGACAGACAGACCGAGTGAGAGAGTTGGATACACATTCTGAGATTTTTTAAATGTCCACCTACTCTAGGAACTGTTTACAGAAATTCATGTCCAGATATGCATTCATCTAGATACACACATGTACACACACGGTACTCAACAGAATATATATATATATATATATAT
>CM042144.1:99416867-99421867 GCA_023376005.1 Doryteuthis pealeii | reverse complement strand
GAATTTCTCTCTTCTTATTTTCTTTTCTCCTTCACATCTATGATTTCTTTCTTCTTGTTTTCTCTATTTACTGGAAGCCATGGGAAATCAGAAATGCCCGTCAGTCCGAAAATAATTCTACCATTTTTTATGATAAACATTGAATTTGCTTTAATAAATATTATGAATATTTAATAATAAAAAAAATCCCCAGAGAGACAAGTTAGCCAGGAATTATGATCTGTATGTACAGAACTACACTCTGCCTAGAGTTATAAAACAATTCACATAAACTCTAATAATTCAAATTTGGTTTGACAAAAATGATCAAATTTCAAACAATCAATTTAGATGTTAAAATAAAGCCCGTGTATCAATAAGTTATTTTGACGTTATTGGAGTTATTCTAAAAATGCCGTCTGAGGTTATTAAGCAAAACTAAATAATCAGCTTCTGTTGCAATAAAAAGTTAATAAAACCATAAAAAATGATCAACACTAGTAATGACAAACATATTTGATAAGTCTCTGAATCCTTTATATTTTAATATAGTGGGCCTTCTTCTCAATAACTACTAAAAAGTCGTCGGGGCGGCCTAATGTCGGTATCAGCCAATCAGCGAGGAAGTCTATCCCCTTTTCACTAGCGCTAGACCAAGGAGATTGTTTTTTGCATCTGAGATGGAGCGCCACACCTACCATCAGATCCTTACTTTACCGCTCAGATCTCTGTGCTACTCATAACGCTGAGTTGGTGAGGACCGGAATCGAACTAGAAACCTTCTAGTTTCTAGCCAAACGTTCTACCGACTGAGCTAACCCGGTCCAATAACTACTACTAATCCTTAATTCTGGTATTTTTTCTTCAGCAGCTTCAAATTCCGACATGATAGTCATAATAGCTTCCCATAGGTTCGATTTGCTGTTATATTATTGGCCAACTTCATATAATTTCATCTTCACAATTGGCCATATATTTTCCATCAGATTCAGATCAGGACTTGATAGGGCCTAATCTATTACTTTCTGTCCTGTAATTTTTTAGGCTCAAATAATTCAATGGTAAGTTTAGATACATGTATTTGCAAAAATTATAGCTTCAAGAAGCTATTCTAAATACACATAACTTCCCGTTGTTATATGGTTTCAACCATTCCTATCAAGTGGACTGTAATAAGTGTGAACTGAAAGCAATTTTATGGCTGTTTACTTTTAAGACCAGTTAACACTTGATGGGTTATTTTAGGCAAAAATCAATTTATATACTGTACAAAAATATATCTCCATAATTAATTTTAACACTTCATATTTAGCTGCAATATCATTTCTAAGAGCTACTATTTTGATATAGTTCCAGATCATTTTACATATTATCTCAAATATCTCAAAGTGCTCCGAGTCAGAGTTGATAGTGTAGTGATGGAAACTAAGGCTTCACTCCACAATCCCCAGAGAAGCTGTGCCTTGCCACTAGATGCAGGTTATTCACAACCAGGAATATTTTCTCTTATTCTAGATAACGCAACTATTAACAGTTTTATACTACCAAATATACCAACATGTAGTTTTATTCAACCACATATATCCATAAATCGTTTAAGTCTATCCAATACATCAATATACAATTTTATTCCATCAAATACGTCAATATTAAAGCCAACACAAGTATTATAATCAATGTTAAGATATATCTTAAACAAGACAAGCTTCAACAGGTTGTTAGTTAATATTAGCAATTCAAAATTAAAATTAAAATTAGAAAAGAGAGCTAAAAGAAAGGAGAAACAGCAGCACCCCCAACACCTACAGAAAGCACCACCTTTTGTTTGCAGCCATTGCACCAGAGACTGCCATTCGAGGATCGGTCTGTTCAGCCACTCACGTAGCTGAGAGAGAGAGAGAGAGAGAGAGAGAGAGAGAGAGAGAGAGAGAGAGAGAGAGAGAGAGAAAACTACGCCATCGTCTAAAATAGACGGAAGGTTGGCAACCAACGTCAATATACAGTTTTATTCTAGCACATACATCAATATACAATTCTAATCCACCAAATACATCAATATACCGTTTTACTCTACCAATCCCTTTAATATCGAGTTATATTCTATCAAATACATCAATATACAGTTGTATTTTATTCAGTGCATAGTAAACGTATTTCTATCTCATTTATTGGAAACGCCATGCGATAAAAGACTGTAATTACTATAGCATTTTTAACACAAACTTCAAAAATCTTTTTATTTTCATTTTGTTTTGTCTCGCTCACATTTTCCTTTACGCTAAACCGCAATATATATGCCGATTTACCTATTACATTGATTATTTTTTGCCGTCTTAAATCAATAAACAAAAATAGTTCATAGAAGCAGATAAAAAAAAACGTACACTAGTATGGCACCTGTGAAAACAATATCAAAGCTGTTTTTAACGAACCTATTTAGAAAGAAACACCTTTAGTGCCATCTGACCGGGAAGGGAGCAATAACATTACAGCTTAAAATTCGAAGTGAACTACTTGTGTATTCTAGGAGAACTTATGATTTTCTAAAAAAAATATTCCTAATTCTCAATTCAAAAAAGCATGAAAATAATCGTCTTTTTTATGCAGGAAATCATCGTTAATTTAATTCAAATTTAATCAAATGTGATTTAATCAAATTAAATGAATTTGTATTCTGCTTAAAACGTAAAGATGTGCTAACATTAAATCACCTTGTCAGAATTAATCAAGGCAGTTAAATTCAGGTTTGAACCGACGCTGATATATCAAACATGAAATGTCAACGGTTATTTTCTGATACCATGAATGTTCACAATTATTTGTACATCTTGATAATAATAATTATAATTACTAGCAAATATATGCACCCTCCGGGTGCAAGTATTTAAGTTTTAATGTAATAAAAAATATCATATTAGATTAGAAAGGCTAATTAAACTAAATAGAATGCAGATAAAAAGATTTGAAACAGAGGGGGGTATAATCGAAAAATAGAACAACTGAAACTTACTCTTCCATCACTCTCGTCTTTCATTGTTATTTTTTCTAATTTAAGTATTTAGTTAAAAGAGGAAGTAAAGAATAAAATGACAGTTATTTTATCTTGTTAATGGATTTCATTTAAGATTCATTGCAGAGATTTTGGCTTATATTCATTAAGATAAAATCAAACAGTTAGAAATTAATAATACTAAGCACATATTTATTAAATTCGATTTTTTTATAGCAATATGCAAATTAGCCTTCCCCTTCACACTTAAACCGCTATTTTGTTGTATATATAAATAATTTTGTATGTTGTTAGTATGTAGATATGGTTAACAGCATGTAAAACAATTTTATCAATAATTTAGGTTTAAATAAAAATATGTTCATGGTCAATGTGACGTCATAAACAAAGGGAGTAGTGATTTAGTTTCGGTTACAGACAGAAAAGCACACAATCTCCATTATAATAAGATTACTAGCCGGCCACTTTTAAAATCTACAGCTTAATTAGATCATACACAAACATTCATATATACACACACACTCAATCACAGACACATACACACAAACATCCCCATATATATATATATATATAATATATATATATATATATATATATAATGATGTGCAATACTGAATAACATATAGAAAATAAAAGAAAGCAGCAAGCAAAGCTGGATTTTTTTATTATTTCGTATAATTTTTCGAAAATATCTATATTTTGTTGCTCAGTTGACACACAATTGACACTCTGGGTTCTCACAGCGAAAAAAGGAAAATCTATTAATCCAAAACCCTGGGTTCTGTTGTTCGGAGTTTATGTAGTTCATATAAAATAATTCACCGGCTACACAAAAATGTTAATCTCTGTAACGATATCTCTTGTTTTGCTATTCCGACGGTTCGCATCTGTAACTAACAGGGCAACTTCTACATTATGCTCAATGAGAGTCCCCCCCCTCTCTCTCTCTCTATCTCTCTCTCTATCTCTCTCTCTTTTTTTTTCTCTCTTTCTCTCACTCTCTCTCTCTCTCTCTCTCTCTCTCTCTCTCTCTATATATATATATATATATATATATATATATATATATAAATGCATACATATCTTATTATAATGGAGATTGTGTGCTTTTTTGTCTGTAACCGAAACTATATCACTACTCAAGTTACAATTCCCTTAGTTATTGACATCACATTCTCAATGATTTTATTTTTATTTTAACCTCTATTATTAATAAAATTGTTTTACATTATTAATACTGTTAAACATATCTACATACTAACAACATACAATTATGTTTATATATACAACAAAATAGCAGTTTACAGTGTGAAGGGGAAGGCTAATTTGCATATTGATATAAAAAAATCGAATTTAATAAATATGTGCTTAGTATTATTGATTTCTAACTGTTTGGTTTTATTTTAATGAATATAAACAAAAATTTCTTCAATGAATCTTAAATGAAATCCATTAACAAGAAAAAATAAGTGTCATTTTATTCTTTACTTCCTCTTTTAACTAAATACTTAAATTAGAAAAAATAACAATGAAAGACTAGAGTGATGGAAGAGTAAGTTTCAGTTGTTCTATATTTCGATTATACCCCCCTCTGTTTCAAATCTTTTTATCTGCATTCTTATTTAGTTTCATTAGCCTTTCTAATTTAATATATTTTATTACATTAAAACTTAAATACTTGCACCCGGAGGGTGCATATATTTGCTAGTACATATAAATATATAAAATGCATATATATATATATATATATCTATATAAATGCATATATATATATATATATATATATATATATATATATATATATATATATATATATATATATATATATTCATAATTTACCAGTATTATATTGTTTACTTTATTTTTAAGTAAAGTGTGATCATTGATTAAGCATGCATATCTAAGAGTATCCAAAAATATCTCGTCTGCTGCTTTTAGTTTTGATTTGTACTCATGCTGTTTTATACAAAAGAAAATGGTATGACAGAATTAAATGAAAATATTATTTCTA
>CM042144.1:99376867-99411867 GCA_023376005.1 Doryteuthis pealeii | reverse complement strand
GATGATGATGATGATGATGATGATGATCATCATCATCATCATCATCTTCATCATCATCATCATCTTTAACATAACATTACCAAGCGCAATTTATCAAGCATCCTCATATAACACAATGTTATTATGGCAGATTTACTCAGCATCTTTATCCGGGCATTTGGAGTTCCTCTGATATCTCTATGGATTGCTGCTGCTGCTGCTGCTGCTGCAGTGTATAAAGTAATCCGTTCTTATTGCAAATTCTTCAATTGCTAATCCCTAAGGTTTCACATAACTATTCGCTATTCGGATTTCGTTTAATATCCAACGTCAAGTACTCTTCATATCATAGCTGATTTCAACTAGGCTCCTTTTCGTGCTTTCAATTATTACACTACCTTCAAAGCCTTTCAAGTTTTTTTATAAAGAGATTCGAAAAATATCCAATTTCTCGAAATAATGGTAGGGGCAATCCTCAGCCCCATACACAATAATGTTTTCGTGTCCTTGGTAAGGTACACTTCTTTCTCACTCGCTCGTTATCTCTTACTTAGGCTAGACGGTCGGTCGGAGAGGCCACCTCTGATCAATCGGCTGGTCACGTCAAGCTTATATGATTGCTCAGACCCTATTGCCCTTATGGCAATCCTTTTGATCATATGGGTGCTAGAAGGCGATGGCTGAGGGTCTTTGTACTGGGTATGACATTAAACTCTCTCTGATGGTGAAGTTCTGGGGGTCTGGGTAATATAGAGCACCCCTTCATCCCCATTGCTCACTGGTTAACTCTGTCCCGGAGTGGTAGTACCTGTTGGGGTCCCATCTATTACTTAAATAGAAAAACATGAGTTTATTAAAAAAATGAGTATCTACTATGAAAGAATTTATTTCAAATCTTAGTCGGCATTAGATGACCCACTGAGGTTGATTTGCCGTAAAACAAAACAAACCAAACCAAACATATCCCGTTATCTGTGATTTGGCTGAAGCGTGTTACCCACACTGATTCTTCTTCTTCTTCTTCTTCTTCTTCTTCTTCTTCTTATTATTATTATTATTATTATTATTATTATTATTATTATTATTCACTCCTTTTGAGTTATCACACCAGTGTTAGCTGATGGTCTTTCACTGGTGTCTGAGTGACAGCAAGTCTCCTCAGGTCTCCAGGACTCTTCTGAGTATTCTGGCAGATTGCAGTAGTGCAGTGTTCTGAATGGTTTCAATCCTTCCTTTGATATCCAAACTTTCCAAACCCTTTTCTAATCCTTTTGGGACTGTTCCAAGTGCACCAACCACAATTGGTATCACTTTCACTTTCATGTCCCATAACTTTTTCTGTTCTCTGGCAAGGTCCAGATATTTGTCCATTTTTTCATTTTCCTTTAGCTTCACCCTGTGATCCGCTGGCACTGCAAAATCCACCAGTTGACAAGTTCTTTCTTTTTTGTTTATCAACACTAGGTCCGGTCTTCTTGCTGGTATAAGGTGATGCTTTTTTATTTCAAAGTCCCAGAGAATTTTGTGCGTTTCGTTCTCAATAACAGATTCTGGTTTATGCATATACCATTTTGTTGTGAGGTCAAAATTTAATTTTTTTATATAATTCCCAGTGGATCACCTTCCCAACCCAGTATTATTATTATTATTATTATTATTATTATTATTATTATTATTATTATTATTATTATTATTATCATGATCATTCGCTCCTTTGAGTTTTTACATCAGCGTAAGTAGATGGTCTTTCACTGGAGTCTGAGTCACAGCAAGTGTCCCCAGGTCTCCAGTACTCTAGCAGATAGTAGCAGCGCAGTGTTCTGTATGGTCTCAATCTTTCCTCTGATGTCCAGATTTTCTAATCCCTTTTCCAATCCGTTTAGGACCTTTCCAAGTGCACCGACTACAATTGGTATCACTTTGACTTTCATATTCCATAACTTTTTCAGTTCTCTGGCAAGGTCCAGGTATTTGTCCATGTTTTCATTTTCCTTCAGCTTCACCCTGTGATCCGCTGGAACTGCAAAATCCACCAGTTGACAAGTTCTTTTTTTTTTGTTAATCAGCACTAGGTCTGGTTTTCTTGCTGGGATAAGGTGAACCGTTTTTATTTCAAAGTCCCGGAGAATTTTATGTGTTTCTCAAAAACAGATTCTGGTTTATACATATACTATTTTGTTGTATGGTCAAAATTTAATTTTTTACATAATTCCTAGTAGATCAACTTCCTAACCCAGTCGTGTCTAGTTTTGTATTCTCGTTGTGCTAGTTTGCTACATTCGCAGAATATGTGGTTTACAGTCTCATCTCTATTACCACAAAGTCACATTTACTATTTTGTTGGGTCTTATCAATTTTCGCTTTTATATAGTTTGTCCTTATGGCATTATTATTATTTGCTCCTTTTGAGTTTTCACAACAGCATTAGCTGATGGTCTTTCATTGGAGTCTGAGTGACAGCAAGTCTACTCAGGTCTCCAGGACTCTTCTGAGTATTCTGGCAGATTGCAGTAGTGCAGTGTTCTGAATGGTTTCAATCCTTCCTCTGATATCCAAACTTTCCAAACCCTTTTCTAATCCTTTTGGGATCGTTTCAAATGCACCAACTACAATTGGTATCACTTTCACTTTCATATTCCATAACTTTTTCAGTTCTCTGGCAAGGTCCAGATATTTGTCTATTTTTTCATTTTCATTTAGCTTCACCCTGTGGTCTGCTGGCACTGCAAAATCCACCAGTTGACAAGTTCTTTCTCTTTTGTTAATGAACACTAGGTCTGGTCTTCTTGCTAGGATAAGGTGATCCGTTTTTATTTCAAAGTCCCAGAGCATTTTATGCGTTTCGTTCTCAAGAACAGATTCTGGTTTATGCATATACCATTTTGTTGTATGGTCAAAATTTAATTTTTTGTATAATTCCCAGTGGATCACCTTCCCAACCCAGTCGTGTCTAGTTTTGTATTCTCGTTGTGCTAGTTTGCTACATTATTATTATTATTATTATTATTATGCACTTTTCAAGTTTTCACGTCCAAGTCGCAATAAATTTAATTTATTCTCCAGTAGTCTTATTAGTATTCTTGTCAATTATAATCATGTTGACTAGAAATATGATCGTTATTACTGCCAATTTGATGATGCATCTTTTCCAGATAATTACCAGATTTTGTTAATTTATTTTGATTTTTTATATTTTTCTTTAATTTTATCAAGCGGACAAACTAATCTCTAATTTGTTACTATAACAATGTTTCGTTTTCTCTCAAGGGTCGTGTAATCCGGTTTTATCTCAGAGAATACCTAATTCTTTCATGTGGGATTTTGGTCTGTGCATATGCCATGTGTTCATATGTTTTTGATTCAGTAGTTGCTGCAGTTACTTAATATGTGGTTACTTATCACATATCACTCAATCAATATTGCCTATATCTAAGATTAAGAGTAATTGTTTCTTATGAAGGTATTTTAGTATAGTACACAAAGCAATTGTGGAGACAGCTGCAGTGTAATGGTTATCGTTTTACAAAATGGATACATGACACAAGTTCAAATCCTATTTGTATTTAACACCAATGCTCTTGGGAAAGCTATACATACAACTATCCTCCCTCCAGCTATGAATAAGTAATAGGGAAGTATGCGTTCTTTAACCTCGTCATGGCACAAGTTCTAGAAGTAGGAACTTTCTGAATTCAAACCAGTCAAACTTTATTTCACACCCTACTCATGCAGAGGGATTTGCAAACACATGCTACAAAAATCTATACATTTCTCTCTTTAGATTTCCAGTGCATATGTCTAACCTCGTCCTCCTATTTGGAATGTCTTTGGTTTATCTTCTGAAGTGTTCAATATAGTTGGGTTCTTTTCTCGATATGATAATTACTTTTCCGCTTTATCTTTGGGTAATTCCATGTCAAATCAACCAGAAAAAAAGTAATATTGCCACCACCCCTTCAATTTTACTGATTTTTTTCCAAGTGTGGATTATATTGATGTTAGACAATCACCAAAATTTGAGCTTCCAATTCAAAAAATTGGCATAGATATGTTGATTTATATCTCTGCAAAGTGGCGACATTTTATAATCAATTTTTGTCTGTAAAATGAGTTCTATAGCTTTCCTACTACTATAAATTGGTTTATAAAAGCATTTTTGACCAAAGAGTCCAAAAATTATTTTCTTGTAGATGCAGTGCCACATCAGGATATTGATCTTGCTATGAAAGGTAACTTAAAATTAGTTGACTTCAAGACTTTTTGATAGCATTTTTGGATTTCTTATACTTTTATAAACCAATTTATAGGAATAGGGGATCTCTAGAACTCATTTTACAGACAAATATAAGTTACAAAAAGTCGCCACCCTTCGCGAACCCCCTCAAATTTGAAGAGCGAAATATCGACAATTTTTGGGGTTGAAAGCTCAATTTTGGGGGATTGTCTATCTTTATTATAGTCCACACTTAAATAAAATTTCAGAAAAATTGAAGGGGGTGGTTGGCATGGCCTGGATTATTTGACATGGATTTGCCCCTTTGTGTTAATTTTTGTTTCCGTTTTGACGGTTGTAATTAGTCTCAGATTACTCTATTTTCTGTATCCTTCACATCTTTAAATTGACATATCGATACAGTCTTCAGAGCTCGTCAGTTCTCTTCCTACTTCTTTTCTTTTTGCATAGAGTCCGTTTATCAGTTTTCTCGTTGTGTGATGTAGAACTGAGCTCCTCTCCGTTCATTGTTTTTTTTAACTAGCCATTACTTTTACTTTGGTGAGGGCGCGTGGTGTAATGGTTATCATCGAAGCAAATGGTGTCGGCGGACGAGTTCAAATTCTGGATTAATAATATATAAAATTATATAATACCCTTGTGAAAGATATCCATACAATTATTCTCTCTCATGATATAGTAGGTATGACTGGGTGCTATGTATGGCAGCCTTTCTAGGAGAAGAAAAACTGAATTTAAACATGCTTAAGACATTAATCATATATCCCATCCTGCTCGTCTGTAGTGTTTTGTAAATACACACTTGCCTTTTTATTTTATCTCTATTTGTTTGATGGTACGTTCTTCTAAGATCAACAGTCATTTATAAGTTTCTTTCTCCTCGAACGTTCCGATGTCATTCGCTTGTGCATTTTAATTGATAAGTTAGCGGTGTCATCTCTATAGCAAACCATAAGTTCGAAAGAAAACTCGAAAGAAAAAAGTGCGAAAGAAAGAAAGGTACTGGAAGAAATACATGTAAATAAAGAAAGACGGAAATGATGGAAAATATTTTTTTTTCAAGTAGACATGATGTAGATTCTTTTTTCTTTTTGCGTTTTACAAGGAAATTCAAGAACGCTTACCAATTCTCCCATTTCTTCTCATTCTCATCACCGAGTAAAAGAAACAACGTGACTAGGTTTTCTAATAATCTTATCTTCATACTCTCATTATTGCTATTAAATTTCCAGCATTTCCGTGTTCACACCCAGAATATCTCTGGATTTATCGCTAGCGATTGAGACATAACGTCTGCTCGAAATCTTAGAACCTTTCTCTATATTTTTTGCAATGCCAAGGAAAAAAAAAACCAAAAAAACATTCAGCATCTGGAAAGTCTGATTATGTCTTCAAGCTTGTAATTTATCCATTGTATATTTCAGGAATATTTGCACAGATATACACGTGTAACTTATTACGTGTCCGTCCCTGAACTCTATGTTCCACGGCTTCCTATGATATCGATATTTCTTTTTCAAAGTTTTTACTATATATCTTTTTCCTCCGTTTCATTCGCCCAGTCGGTTAGGGCTTTAGAATACACCAAGTGCACCTCTGCAGAGGGTTAAGACGCCAACAAATGGGGCCACTTGTTTGTCATGGGTAGTGACCCGTGATGCTTAAGGACGGAATCCTAGTGAATGAACAGTCCATAATATACAACACTCCTCTTAGACCCTTACTGAGGCTAGAGGGACGGCCGAAGAGGGCCCCTCCGTTCAATCGGCTGGTCACGTCAAGCCCTAGCATCTCTATGATTGCCTCTACCATATTGTCCTTATAGCAAACTCCCTTTTTTAACATATGGGTGATAGAAGGCGGTTGTTGAATGCGGAGCACCCTTCATCACCATTGCCCCCTGGCCCACTCTGCCCCGGAGTGGTAGTACCTGTTAAAGCCTCATCTATGGGTTAAATAGTAAAAACATGATTTCATAAAAAAATTGAGTATCCATTAAGAACTTTCAAAATTTTGTCGGCATTAAATGACCCACTGAGGTTGATATACCATAAAACAAATCAAACCAAACCAAACCTCGGTTTCATAGGAAGCATTCGTGATGAATTTTTTGTCGTTGTCAAAAATGGATTCTACAATACAAGTTCAAATCCAGAACATGGCTGTTCTCTTTTCACTTCTCTCTAATTCCCTTGGGTAATACCACTAGGTTTAGAAAGAAAAATACCGATGGACTTATACTAAGTCATAACTTAAACAATTCCAAAGCGCCGGTAACTTTGCACATGCAATACGTCTGAACACATACATATATACGCATGAATGTGCGAGCTTACATACATATGTATGCAGTCTGTTAGCAAAGTCCGGATACGCTCGTGGGGAACCAAAGACCGACCACACCGGCAGTAGCAAGATTAGTGTACTTACCACGCCAAAATCACAAAACAGGTTAAATAGAACTCTTTAGCCTTGGCCAGCAACTCATATAGGACAAGGAAAAGTATTATAAAACCACCGTTGCCTTGTGGCTCTACCTTATCCCACGAGAAAGCTAAGGGAGTAAACACCGAAAACAAATCCGTCAATGCTGTCCCTAAGGTGGGTGGTGCTGAATATCAGCACTAACCAGTACCTCCTGTGGCATCACCGTTGCCAAACCACATGGACCCTACCTTTTCTTTGGACCACAACGGTTGTGTGGAGAGGGATAATCTGCTGCTTGGGCGACAGCTCATCCTCCATAACAACATGTCCAGACGACGTAGTTTCCACTACAGAAATGGAAAAATGGAGAGGACACTCCATGGCATGTGCTGACAGAACACAGTGTGGCTTTCGAGCAAACCGGTCAACTGTGGACATGATCTTCTCACTACACCAGCATGGCACAAGGTGTTGACACCCCTTCGAACATTGTCATCAACGGGCACAGCCTGAAAGCAGTGGAGAACTTCAAGTACCTTGGGTCCACCAAAGCCAATTCAGTCTCCACTGACAGTGAAGTCAACAGCAGAATCGCAAGAGCGGTGGCAGATACGTCAGAACTGAGCAAGAGGGTCTGGGACAATTCTAGCCTTACTAAGATAACTAAACTGCCCGTCTACAAAGCGTTCGTTCTCAGCACTCTCCTATACATTAGCAAAGCCTGGATCACATACTCATGCAATGTGAGGAAACTGAACAATTTCCAACTCAGATGCCTACGCTGCATTCTACGCATACGCTGGCAGGGCAAAGTGCCTAAAACACAGACGTGCTAGAACGAGCAAACAGGAACAGCATGCCCGCCATCATCTGTGAGAGACGCCGGCGTTGGGTTGGTCATGTCAGGAGGATGGTCAAAGGCCACATCCCCAAAGACCTACTGTATGGTGAATTAGTAAAGGGCACCCGACTGGTAGGGAGACCAGGCCTGCGCTTTAAAGATGTCTGCAAGAGGGACATAAAGACATGCAACATCAAGACCTACACATGGGAGGCTCGTGCAGAAGACCGTGCGACCTGGTGACTCCTCTTCAAACAAGGAACGAAAAGGAGTGAAAAAGAGAGGAAAAGAAAGCCATAAGGAAGGAGAGAAAACAGCATCCCCAGAAAGCATCACCGTTTGTTTTCAGTCACTGCACCAGAGATTGCCATTCAAAAAATTTGTCTGTTCAGCTACTCATGCATTTAGAGATAATAAAAAAAGTTGTCTATTTATTTGATGACAAAAGGAACAGTCACAACCATTTTGGTTTCATGCATCAGCAACCTTCAGGTGACGTTGTTTCAAATGCAAGGAAAATCGAAAATTACAAAAATTACAAAAAGATCAATTGACATAGGATGTGTATGATTGGATGAAATTTTAAGCGTATGTATGTGGTGTTGTTTTGAATGTGTATGTGTGTTTATGGACAGTGCAAAGGTTATGTACACGGGATAACGGTACTCACACACAAATACATTATTCTATGAGTGTGTAACGTTGGATCAATGGTTCTACACCCATAAACTCTCCTTCACAAACAAAAACTACTCATCCAGTACATCACTATCCACCCACATCTGGAACCAAAACCTGAATATTTCCCTCAAAATAACCTGGGAAATCCTAAAAATTGCACCCACCTACAACAAGTCTACAAAAAATGCCTTCTTTGCCTCCAAGAAAAACTTTCCATTATCACTCACCTACCACATTGTACCTTCCTAAACAAAAAATCTGAAATACTATCCAAGTGTAGACATGAAAATAAACTCCCGTTATCAAATTTCGACCCATGCACTTAGTAGACGGAAGGTTCCCAACAACAACAAAAAAGGCATGGATTCCTATATTTCCTCATATATATATATATATATATATATATATATATATATATATATATTCCTTTAATTTAGACATTGCAATTCTTTCTGTAATTGTCTATACTTTCAATCCTTTTTCAAATCGCTGAAGGATTTTTCCACGCTCACCACTAATGCTGGGTTCAATTCACAAATTTGTGCTCTCGTGAAAACCTCGAGAAGGGTTTAAGAATCTGTTGCCATAGGTTTTTTAAAAACATCACCTACTGTCTTCTTCGTTGTTGGAAATGGACACGACGTCACGAGTTCTAATTCTGAATGAGGCTGTTTGTATTTCACATAGCACTTATAACCTTGGGGAAGATATCAATCCATATTTTATTCCACCAGCTTGGGGTAAAATTCTAGGGCAGACTGGGTACATTAACTTTAGTATGTAAACCAGTATACGAGTAAGAAAACTCTGAATTAAGACCTATTAAATTTTGCTTAAAAATATAATGTAAAATCATTCTCGTGCCGAGGGCTTCATAAACTGACCCCTTTCAAGGCTTTTGTAAAAGACCAATTAAAATTATGTGTCTCTATGACAGAAACTAATAACCTTAACTTTTCCCACAATAAAGCAATCTATTTATTCTATTTATTCTAACAAACATTATTCAAAAGTTTTGTGATTGATATTTTCAAGTAGTATTTATTAATTAAATTTGGATTAAAATTAACAAAAAGATCTAACTTTACATCGTGTTGACATAAAAAATGTGTTGAATTTGGCTTTATTAGCAGGCAACACATTTTAATCTAATCTCTTTTCATAAAACAAAAATGATTACCACAACGGCTCTAGGCGTTTGTTCAGCATGTAATTTATTTTTATTTCACACAAGGATCTGGTGAAATTGTAAAATTTAACATCTGACATTTTTCCTGGTTTAAACGCAGAGATTCGTCTGAGAGATTTGTTTTAAATATCAAAGTTCTAGAAAACTATGTTTTTATTGCTTAAACAAATTCTCTTAACAGCATAATATATATATATATATATATATATAATATATATATATATATATATATATATATATATATATATATATATACTATGGTGAGTCAAAATTATGCCAATATTTTGGTTGCGTCGGAAATACTTAAGTAATTCTGAATACCTTCGTTGAAGTTGTGAAGGTGACGAAACACACTATACTGTGAAATGCCGAGCCCACCTGATAATCTCCCAGTGCTATTGGCCGAATTGTCTTCTATAGTTTTGAGCCTTGGAACACGGATATCTAGGCCTAACATAATTTACCTGATTCTGGACTGCCTAGGAAAAAATGAAAAAAGAAAAGACCTAGAGAGTCACATCAACCGAAAATAACACTATAACATTTGTCCAAAAGAAAAAAAATATGTTCAAAGTGTTCAATACCTAAGTAGAGAAAATACTAACATTAATCCTAATGAGTCAAATATATCAACTAATATTTCGCTTACAAGCTCATCAATAATCTGAGTCAGATTCTTGCCCTGATGAACTAATAAGCGAAACTATCATTTGGTATATCTGACTCATTAGTCTTCATATCATATATATATATGTGTGTGCGGGTGTGTGTGTGCATGTGTCTGCGTGTGTGTGTGTGTGTGTGGGTGCGTGTGTGTGTGAACAAACACAACGTTTTTTTTTTTAATCAAGTAAGTGTTCAAATACTTCCCATGATAAGACCTAAAAGAAATTGACACCATCTTGTAATCATGGTTTCGTTACTTAAAAGTTCATGTATTGAATTATCTTCCTCGACACTCCTCATACACTCCAAATAGAGTAAATGGTCAAAAAGAAATCTTTAAATAACGTATGACCCCAGCATAATTCAAAGTATGACTGATTGGCGAAAGGAAGAGGAAAAACAAACAAAAATCAAAATTAGTAATTGATTAGATTCATGATATTGTATACCCTTTCTTTACTTCTATTATTCTTCTGCTCATCTTTGGTATATTACGTTCTTCTCCTAGCTTCTGGACCTAGTCTTGGAGACTTCGTGTCTGGTCTTCTATTCCTCTGTTCTTGCTGATTGGTCGTTCTTGATTCCTTTCTTCTTCTAGGTCAGTCTTGTTGCCAAGACATTCATCAACCACAAAATCATATTATTTATTTAAACCTTCATTTACTTAACTAAACGTTTTTCATCTAACTAACATAGCACGCGTATGCAATGAGCTCCAGCTAAGGCCTTATCTGCCTGACGTCCAAGCTGAAACTGAGAGCCAGCCAAGTCCCACGTGACTTGACGTATTTCGCGGGCTTTCTGTAATATTCCATGGAAAGTCCCGCCCGTGATATGAAAAGGGTCCATGCCTTCAGAAATACAGGGGGTTGACAATAATCTATGCATATATTATGTAACAATACTACCTATTAACTACACTTGATTAAATGTTCTACGAGAAAAGAAGTATTAATGGGATTTACAAAAAATTCAGCCATGAGACAAGTTTTCTTACAATATATATATATATATATATATATATATATATATATATATATAGCAATGATCATCTTTTGTTTACAGATTTGATCTCTCTGGTGATCGTAAAATATATACAAAGATGTATGTATTTAACAGTTAAAATACCGCTCCTTAATGACGGCTGTCGATGGCTGAGAAGGTAACGAATCGGGCTGGTAAAAATTCAGTCGGGTTTTGCTCCTGGTCGGAGGTAATTGCTGTCTCTAGCCACACTGATGAGACGTGAAACGTCAAAACACGGTTTCTGTGGATGACTTATATATATATATATATGAAGAAATGCTGCACAATTACACACACACAAACACACACACATATGTATATATTTGTGTGTGTAACTGTGCAGCATTTTCATTCAGACATATTTGGTTCAACTGCCAGTTTTTTCACAGTACTTTCTCGGCGCTGAGTATAGGATATAATATCAGGGTGGATTTGGCTGATGTATTTCCCATAACTTTTTTGTTCCTATGTACGTCCAAACCTTTTACGGGCCATTGTCGGGGGAATTGTACAAACGATACAACATTGGAATATTCTATCTATACTGGTGTTCTATTTATACTAGTTTTATGTCTGCTCAGTTCAATGATATATACACACACACACACACACATATATATATATATATATATATATATATATATATATATATATGTGTGTGTGTGTGTGTGTTTGGTACATGAAAACTCATAAATTACTAAAAGTAGAGGAATCATATGTAAAATGGGGATGTGATATTTTATTATGAAATAAAGTATAAAATAAAGGGGATACGAAGTCCTTTTCGACCGGTACTTTTTCAAGTATTTACACCGGTTGACAATTAAAAGTCAGAATGTAAAGAAATTAATAGGAACAAATGGAGTAAACCAGGGAGTGGTGGGGACAAAATATACATATAATTCCTCTACTTTTAGTAGTTTTTATATATATATATATATATGTGCGTGTGTTTTATATATATATATATGTGTTTTGTGTGTGTGTGTGTTTTGTGTGTTGTGTGTTTGTATATGTGTGTGTGCGTACATGTGTTTAAGCAAATCATCTTAAAATCTGTTTCTTAAATCAAGAGAGTTCAAGTACTCCCCAATAGAGCAGAATAAAAACTAAATAAATAAAAATTGGTATGCCCCTTCATTGAACCCTGGGGAAGATTCTAACAATAAATACATTTATTTCATGTGACAAAAAGATTGTTATCATTGGGACGTGGGTCTCAGACAATAACCAATAATCAGCAGGGGAAACCATACTGTTATTTACAAACATTTATTTGTCTGGTTTGTTTTTTGGTTGGTTGGAGTTACGGTATGTCAACCCTATTTATTTTGAAGTCCATTTAACAATTATGGTCTCCAATTATTTACGGTAGAAAAACGTATCGTAACAAGCATTAGCCAGAAACTTTTTGTCGCACAAAAGGAATAGCGAACAAAGTACAAAAGGAATCAAAATTTAGGAAAATACCCACATGACGCTACGGTCACAGGACATCATCGGTTTTAGCGTAAAGTACAAGGTGTGTCAAAAAGTATTGATATTTTTGTACTTTTTGACATACCTTGAATTCTGGAAAAATAACGTTCTGTTCATTCTTCATTTCTATCTTGATAAATACAGCTTTAAACTTGGTACTTTTTTGAGACAGCTTGTATTCTGAAAAAAATGTACGTTCAATTCATTGTTCCTTTCTATCTTGGTAAATACAGCTTTGAACTTGGTACTTTTTTGAGACAGCTTGTATTCTAAAAAAAAAAAAAATAACGTTCCATCCATTGTTCCTTTCTATCTTGATAAATACAGCTTTAAACTTGGTAATTTTTGAGACAGCTTGTATTCTTAAAAAAAATTAACGTTCCATTCATTGTTCCTTTCTATCTTGGTAAATACAGCTTTAAACATGGTACTTTTTTTACGCACCTTGTGTTCTTAAAAAAATAATGAATCGAATGTTGTTTTTTTTTCGAATGTAAGGCGTGTCAAAAAGTACAAAAAATCCCAATACTTTTTTGACACAACTTGTATTCTTATGCGAAATAGGCCGAAACTGATATCAAAATTGGTAACACATTCATCGGGAAAGTAACCAACATAGAAGGCCGGAAATAATTGCTCATGGTCAAATTACATTTAGACCACATGTATAAATGATGAAACCCGAAGCCATTTATAGCCGAGAGCATCGCAGGAGGTACTGGCATATAATTGTTGAGTGCAGACTGATAAGTGATCAATCTCATTGGGGTCACTTTATCGAAGGGTGCATAATGTTGAAAAGACCCGAAAAACTCTATGAACTAAAGAAATGCACTGAGGGTGCATCGAACCACAACTTAGAGATGTATTTCTCAAAATAGGTTAACACTTCATCATCGCAAATTCAACCATTCAACCTATAGATAAGCTTCACAGGTATCACCATTCCTGATCAGAGTGGAAATGGGAGTAATGTCAATGAAGGGTGACTTCACTCTCCACTGGATGCCATACCCGACACCACGATTTAACGGAGGTAGGCATGGCGTGACGGTTATCGTCGTAGTAAATCAACTCGCAAGCTGAGTTAAATATTGGACGAGGCTGTCTGCATTTCACTTCATATGAATACCCTTAGGAAATCCTAATTCTATCTCTTCTCTCTTCAGCTATAAATCGCCATGTCGACGGGGCTAACAATATGCAGATTTTATCCCCTGTATAGGGCACAACAAAAATGGGTTTTCTGTGTATGGCACTGAAGTGCATTCTGGATATCTAAGTATGGATTACCCCTTCTTTGCATTACATACAGGTACACTCTGAATCGGAGTGATTGTATATGTTAGGGCATAGAATCGCGTGGTGTAATGGTTAAAGTCATGGGAAATGGACTCGCCACACTGAGTTCAAATCCTGGATGTGGTAATTGCATTTCACTTAGCGCTCTTACCCTTGGGAATGGTATGAATCCTACTCTCCCTCCAGCTAGGGCAAACTGGGCCCTTTAACCTTGGTTAGACAACCGGTCTAGGAGATGGAAAACTCTGAATTCAAACCTGTTGAACGCCGCTTAAAAAATTGATATTGTTTCACTTCCTTCTCGTGCGGTAGGTTGGTATATATATATATATATATATATATATATATATATATATATATATATATATATATGTTAGGGTCCCATAGAGGAATCGTATTGGTATATTCTAAGATTACTCCTACTCCAGAGGATAGAGTGTCATGATCATTGTCGTAGAAAACGGAAAATCCTGGCTGAGTTAAAATGCTGACTGGTGACAATTCGGTCAGGTTTTGAACACAACCTGAAGTAGCTTGCCTTGTCGAGACATATATATAGACTATATATATATATATATATATATATATATATATATATATATATATAGTGTGTATGTGTGTGTGTAAATTTTATATCATAAAACAGTTTCTAAAATAACACGAGAAAGAAGCTATACAATGAATGTGATTCCTTAACCTCTAGACGGGTTGACATTCCGTTAAGATCAACCAATCAGTCAGCTATGATCAAATATAGAGCAGACTGGGATCTCTATCCTCTCTTAAGTTTAGGTCGATAACCCCGCAAAAAATCTTGTTACACTTTTCCCGCCTAATTCAATTGTTCATTTCCTTCCAACTGACACATTTGGTGGTAGAAGAAGAATTTTAATCACTGACTCTGTTGTTTGTGCCAAAAGACTAACTTAAAATAACTCGCATATAATTACTTGCCTTCTAAAGTCGAACTTTGTGCCGATTACCGTCGTAATGAAACAGCCTGTCGAGTTAATTGAGAAATTAGACAGCTTTGCAGGGGATAGAAACGAGAAACCTGACATAGAACTAAGTCAAATATGTACGCTTAAAATATATAGGGGATGCGTCTGTTCCTTGTGGAAATTGTTCATAGATTTACAACTCTATCAAACTGTTCAAGTTGTGTAAACTCATCAAGCAGAGGTCACTGAAGAATTGTTTTTGCAATTACTAAAGCCTGGCTTCCTAATGGTGAAGATGCTGTCTTATCAGCACAGTAGATAGAATTAACCATCTCAACCCGGTGGTTATTTCAACAGATGGTTCGTTAAACTTGGGTTGCTAACCCAATACTCGTTATTGTTGAAAAAATAGTCTGGCAAAAAGAAACCTTTCTCTTTATTAATTACTAGAAGTGGCTACCCGTCGTTGCCTGGGTAGAAATGGGCATGCTATAAGGTTAGTCTCGCAGATCCGTCGATTATTTTGATCTTACATGATTTATTTTGTTTTAATCACGAACTCAACTAATGATTTCTCTCTTTTACTATTGAAATCTTAATTTAGAGTGAGTTAACCAGAGAGAAGGAGTGCTAGTTGTATAGTAGTAGGAAGAAGGTGATTTTAATCAGGATATATATATATATACAAAAAGGTAGCATTGAATACTTCAGCCCAAGTAAAGTTCAAATGTAAAATTATAAAGTTAAAAAAGTAAAAGAAAGACAAAAAAAAAGAAAGTCATATCAAAATTATGAATATTAATTTTAGAATGTCTGGAACGAATTTAATGTTCAAAACATAACCTAGGGTAATAGTTGTTTACCTTCAAAAGCAAATTTCTTAAAAAAGGGTTTTGAGCGTGAATTAAACCCTGAGGCGAGGTTCTTATTCTGAGATTGGGATTAGATCTTCATTAATTTTAGGTCCATCTAAAGCGGGTGGTGTTACAAATAACGATCCTATCTTGCGCAATCTTATTTTTTTTTATTCGAAAATTATGTCTGAATTTTTATAATGTTATGCAATCAAATTGTTATCAACACTTGAAGTGCTCGAACACCTACATGATGTACTGGACTGCGCAATCGCAGCAAGTGGGTTCGAACTCCAGTTGCACTATTACGTTCACTTTCTAATTAATACCATTGGAGAAGGTATGATCCAACTTATCCTACCAGCTCTGCGTAAAATAGTATCACTGCTGTTCTTATATAATGACGACATTAACATTACATAACCAAAGCAATTTGATATGACATTAAACAAAGAAACTAAACTAAAAAATTAAAACCATACAAATGCACCTTATCATAGGTAGGAATACTTGATATCATATAACTATGTTCAAAAGTCTTAAAAACAACAACAAAGGTGCTAATATCTATTAATAATGGAGATTTCGTTCGGGCTTTTGTATGTAACAAAAACTGCGTCACTGCTTACGTCACACTATCTAAAATCGTCATAACATAGAATAAAATACTCTCAAAATTTGAGCATGCAAGGTTAGACAGTCCTCAAACAAGTTTTGATAAATACATAACTGGTATTATATATCTATATATATTGTTTTATTTTGATATATATTTAAAGTTATCAGAACTAAGTTTCCATTTCAATTTTTTATTAATATTTTACTCCTTTAATAAATTTATTTTATTTTTTACTCCTTTAATAAACTTGATTTTACTTTACTTATGATACAAACTCTCTGATATTAAATTTTCAACTCCTTAGGCAATATTTATTTTACGTCGCCCAGAGGGCGTTTTTTATTTTGCTAGTATACATAATATAAACGCGAGTCCCTAACCTTTAGGAATAAAATAACATTATACAAGTTGACATGCCGTTAAAATCTATCAATCAAGCGAGCAGTAAAAAAAGATATAGCTTCACATTTTAATCGGGCCCGTATAATGTCAATAAATTCGTAGGCGAGAAAATAATATTTGTTTAATTTTACGTTTTGTGCAATTCTCTTTGAGTCGATGCGTCTGTTAAATCGAATTAGTTTGCAGTTAGTTGTGCCAATCAAACACGCATGGTAACACGTTGCATGCATAAAACTCCAATCATGCGTCTCTCTTAAACTGCAGCCATAACAAACAAATTCCCGGTTGGCACATTAAAAGAAAAATTGAGAAAAGATTTAATGTCACTTCTTTCCCCTGTAAATAAAATGTATTTAGTTGCTTTTTTCTCACGAATATCATATATCTTCCATTTTTATGGCTATTTTCTTTTACCCTTCATGTTCAGTTTGTAAAAAGAAAACATTGTAAGTGTAAAATATTTATTGCATACATTAACCTGACACATCATAAAGGCGTCCCTTTGTGTTGTAATGGTTAGCAAGCTAGTATCACATCCTACCAATGGTGCGGCGGTTGGGGCATCAAAATTATGGGCAGGTGGCGATACAAAGTCATTTTTAAGTTGAGTCCAGCTGGTTTCTATTCAGAGTTTACCTCTCCTATAACGGTTACCTTACTAATGCTAAATAGATTAGTCTCTCCTGCGATTTACTGATAGGCGGAGGGAAAAATGGGATTCTTTCCTCTCACAGGGACATTAGAGCCAAATAAAAACAGTCACGTCCAGGATTTCCTATAACGATAACCGTTACGCTGAGTATAATAATCATTTTCAGCGTTTCAAATCTTTACTTATCTGAGTAAGATATAAATAATTATAGCTTTAAGTAACTGTTCTGAATACGAATAATCTATACATAAGTATCAGTTGCTATTCAATTATAATCATTTATACAGGATAAGGCATATATATTGAAGGGGAATTAATACGTACAGACAGTGTGGTAGAGTATTTATATATGATATATCATTTTAAATTTTGGCAGGAATCCGGATAAATACCTGAGTATGTTAAAACTTTCTGTTAGGTTGTCATGACAATGTAATTAGTAACGCCGTTCATTATGGAACTTTCCAGTTGTCGTACTTTTTAAAGTATCGTAACGTTTGACGGTCCAAGTTAATATTATTACCATGATAACTATCAACATATACCTTTTCTCAGAATTTACTGTAGAATATACTAAGCTTGGAAAGTTTTGATGAACTATCCTTAAGCAGATGAAATGTTCTTAGGCAAATCTAAAGCTTGGATACCTACGATCGTACCCGTGTACTCGATGGGTTAGTCAACAAAAGAAGTAGTTTCGTTGCGACACCTTTCTCGATTGACTGGTGAATTTAATTTAGACAGGAAAATGCTTTATTCTCTAAGCAGAAATCTTTCTAAGATCTGACATTTTTATTTTCAACAAACTTGATAATTCTAATCTAGATGTTCATAAATATCGTAAAAAGCAAGTATGGTTTCATGTTTCCGCGGGATTGTCAACAGCTGTTACACTTATTTTTAGTTGGTTCGACCAGCAAAATATCAATCGCCAAAGACTAAAATTAAATCTAGATTGCAAAATATATTTCGATGCACAATAGGGCTAGTATGGATTAACACAAAAAAAGAGAACTTTTCATCTGTTCGATTTGCATTTCCAGCAGATCACAGGGTGAAGATGAAAGAAAACGAAAAGATAGACAAATACATGGACCTTGCCAGAGAATTGAAAAACTGAGTAATATGAGGGTTTACCAATTGCAGTTGGTGCACTTGGAACAATCCCCCCCAAATAAAAACATCGAAAAAAAAAAGACTTGGGGAACTGGAAATCAGAAGATGAATTGAGAGCATCCATTGCTGCAATCGGCTAGAATACTCAGAAGAGTCCTGAAGATCTCAGTAGACTTGTTGTCACGCCGACTCTAGCAAAGAACCATCAGCAAACGCTAGTGTGATAAACTCAATAATAATAATAATAATAATAATAATAATAATAATAATAATAATAATAAAAACCTCATCTAACATTGGTTCAATGTAATACAACGTAGAATCATTGCGGGAAGCCTGCACGAATACAAGCCTCCTGGTGGAGTGTAAAAAATAAAATGCAACAATAAAATAAAAATAAACTTGAAAGCAATCACGCTCACAGCAACATTCATATCATCTCATTGTGTGGCATTATCCTCCAGCTTTTCTTTAGAGTAATTACTTAAAATTATTTACATATAATCTCTCTCTCTCTCTCTCTCTCTCTCTCTCTCTCTCTCTCTATATATATATATATATATATATATATATATATATATATATATATATATATATATATATATATATATATATATTTCTGTTAAGATAGCGTTGGCACAGCATCAAATGGAAGTCGGTTACTGTTAGCTTCTCGCTTTTGCAATTGTCAGGCAAAGTCTATCAGTTTCTCAGAAATGTCTAACATATCTTAACATATATATATATATATATATATATATATATTATATATATATATATATATATATATATATATATATAGTCTATGATTTTAATTGACATTATACCTAAGTCCTCTCTGACCTGGAGTAGTAGTACTCTCATGACCCTATCTATGGCTTAACTAAAACATCTTGCAAATTATTTATATTAGATAGGATAACATGATATCATATTACGAAACGACACAAAGGCAATTCCCTTCGCTGAATATAACTTGCGGTAAGTTGAAGCACCCATAAAATCAATCAAAACTCAGATCAATCATTCTTCTCACCTTCTGTCTTAATGCCACTCTCTCCTACTCTCTGTCTGTCTGTCTATCTGCCTCTCTCTCTCTCTCTCTCTCTCTCTCTCTCTCTCTCTCTATATATATATATATATATATATATATATATATATATATATATAAAGGACTGTAAGTAAGAAATGTGTTTGCATAGAAAGAGTGCTCAATGGTATAATATCAGACCAGATATAACATTTGAAATAATATATATTTCCGTTATGTAAAATTTCATGTGTTTCACACAACCTATAGACGGGTATATACTGAAACGTAGTAAGTCAAACGTTTGCCTAGCGTGAACTGTACTCACGTAGTTTGATATTTTTACGCAGGACATTTACTCGAAAACATAACGTAATATGCATTAATGCACCTGACAATCAGATGTGAGAAAAATCGTATAAAGAAAGTGAATATAACTGTCGATCATTTCTAGAAGAAAAGGTAGGCATTCTACATGCCAGCAAAAATTTGCTAAACGAAAGAAGTAAATTTATTTTTAAGTATAGACATATTAACATATTTCTCTTGTGCCATCTACACGTAATACTAATTAATCATGCATTTTACACCCGTTTATTTTTCTTACTAAAATGACAGAAAAATAATCTAATCTAATTTAACTATTTTTTTTTATTAGTCCAAAAGTGAACAGAATAGTGCAGCTGGAGTTTAAAACCGCGACGTTGCAGTCCAGCACGTTAAATTGAACCGTGGTAGAATTTGTGTTAATACTAAACGAATGTTAACAGAAACATAAACGGCGGTTTTGATTTTGAAGTTCAATTACAGGAATTAGATCGCTAACCACAAAGCAGTGTTTGCGAAACGAACTATAAATTTCATTGGATTTATCACCAAGCTATGGTAAGATGATATTTTCTTACGCCAGGGTTGGCTGGTATTCAGGTTCCACTTTCTAGAATCAACTCTTAGGACGTCAGGGAATTCAATCAAATAAGCCTTTGCTGAATTGTCGTCACTCATCCAGGATAAATCAAATGGAAAAGGATTTAAGACACAAAGTGATATACCCACCTCCTCCGGCAAGAACATCAGCATCTTACAAGTAACACTTGGAATTTGTCATTAGTGCCCAAATGATTCTTTATCTCATTGACAAACTGATTTATGATTGTAAATAAGGATATCATATAGTATTGTAAGGTTTGCAATATATCCCTTCTCCATACGTCGACTGGTAATTTTCTTGTAATTGATGCAAAATTGTACATTAAAATATTTACAGTATGTATAAATAATAATAATAATAATAATAATAATAATAATAATAATAATAATAATAATAATAATAATAATAGATTTCAATGCAAATGGACAGATACACATTATGACCATGGGAAAGATTGCTTTTCGGCCTTGAAACCTATGGTAACGCGGCTAACGGTTAAGCCACGTTGACAGCAGAGGTTCCCGGTCGATCATTGAGGTTAAGCTGTAGTGCGGCTGTTGAATACTTAGTGACTTGATTTAGCATTAGATCACCCGAAAAGGGTTGATATGCCGTAAAATAAAGCAAACAACCACCCTGTATTAAGTAACATAAATATCTTTTTATCTTTTGTAAGTTATATATATATATATATATATATATATTAAAGAAATGGATACAATAAAAACCTACTCGAGTTTAACCATTAGGACCTTCAGGGTTAAATCCACTGAATTAATCGAGGTACCGATTAATTGCAGCCGATTACACGTGTGTTCATTGAATAAGATATTACGTTAACATCTTATTCAATGAACACAAGTGTAATCGGCTGCAATTAATCGCTACCTCGTTTAATTCAGTGGATTTAACCCTGAAGGTCCTAATGGTTAAACTCGAGTAGGTTTCTATTGTATCTATTTCTTTAATAAATTTGCTCTACTTTGTATTGAGCACTTTGTATTTGTTAAATCGCTGACTTAACCTCTGGATTTTGTGCACCCCCAACGATCGTGCCCATTTCCTCGGTAAGCCACCTTTTATCTATCTATCTATCTATCTATCTATCTATCTCTCTCTCTCTCTCTCTCTCTCTCTCTCTATATATATATATATATATATATATATATATATATATTCTTATTTGATTGAAATCTGTTGACAGTGCGTTGGAAATGTTTAAGTATTTTACTTTCCCATTCAGAGAAAATATTATTTGAACTGAATGTCTGCAAATAGTATTTAGCGCGTGTTGTGTTTTTACTCAAACAACACAATCTAGCAAAAATACATTTTGATAAAAATCACATGTTTGATTCTGGATATCTGAATACTATAAGAATGCAAATATAATTTCAACGGCAAACATTCAGTCGCCGGTAGATTGCTTACATTGACAATGTTTGAGTTTCGAAGGAGCAGAGTTTAATATAGTTAAAAGGCTTTTTTTCCGACTCCTGACAAAAGAAGCAATTCTAGATGAAAAATATCGAGACACAAATGTCTTTCGAATAATAATAATAATAATAATAATAATAATAATGATAATAATAATAATAATAATAATTTTTGTGGTTGTTATAACCACAAAAACGGTGATGGTTGCCGTAGTTTCATGTTAGTGTTTTTTCGGAAAAAGTAAGTAAGATTTTTCTCTTCTGGCGAAACACACCTGGAATCCAAATATGTTTTTTGAAAATTTTTTTCGTAGGATAGATAGATAGATAGATAGATAGAGAGAGAGAGAGAGAGAGAGAGAGGGTGTGTGTGTGTGTGTGTGTGTGTGTGTGAGAGAGAGAGAGAGAGAGAGAGAGAGGGGTAATTGAATAAAAATAATCAGATACTATCGAAAGAGAGAGAGGGGGAAGCGTGAACGAAATGTATTTAGTGGAATAGAAAAAGAAATACAAGCGAGAGAGGCAGATACAGAGCCAGAGAAAAAGAGGGATATTGAGACACAGAGAAAGAGCGAAATTCATTTGGATGATTAAAAAATGTAGGATACAGATTTTTTTGTGGCTTCATAAGTGTAAAATCAACAGATTGCTTAACTCTAGGGCTTGAAAGAAAAACTTTACGTCCGTAAAAAACAGAAATGAAATACCGTGAAAGGATCATTACATCCAGTAGAGATAGAAAAACTCATCAAATGCAATCAAAGTGGTGGGTTATATGGTTTCAAGTAACTAATGATAATAATAGTTTGCAAACAGGCATAGTTTGGGTTCATTAATCAGACCCGAATGGAGACAAAGATGAAGAAGTCACAAGAAGAAAAATCAGCTAAAATAAACCACCCCTGATAACAACATAGGAGATATAGCCTCTGTTACTTCTTTTATTGTCTTATTCTTATACTTCTCAGTCGTGGCTTGAAGATAGATAATCCAGCAGCCAGCCAAGACAGATAAGTAAAAAAATATAGAAAGAAAAGTAGTAAAAGAATATATCCAATATTCATATAAATATTTGTATAACGTTATATGGGTTATAGTTATCGTAAACAAAAAAATATAATTTTCAAATATATATTTAATTCACAGATAGGACGCTTCCAGGTACTATCATTCCCAATCGCAGTGAACCAAGTAAGAATACAAACGATGGGGGGAATCAACATTAAAATGTTTTCAAGAACTGTAGCCTCACCAACAGATGCAGTTAAATGTGAGACCCATAAGAGCATTTTTGTGTAGGATTTTACCACAATGTAAGGAATGATATCGGTGTATTTTAGCGCTAAAACCAAGGCCGCTATATATATATATATATATATATATATATATATAATATATATATATATATATATATATATATATATATATATTCCCGCCTAATTCATTATTAATTAATTAATTTTCAAAATTAGGTACGACTCCAATTAAGCACTTATTCTCCCAAAAATTATCGGCAAAAAGCCATTCAAAACAAACCGTGTTTACAACTTATATATATATATATATATATATAATATATATATATATATATATATATATATATATATATATATATATGTTGTTCTGGTTCCAACGGGAGAAAATGTAATATTTTATAAAAAAAAGGAAGAAGGTCTGCAAAATGTATCGTTCTCAGAAAAAATGTTTTATTCTTTTTATTTCACATACGTAACACGTGTTTCAGATATTCTGGTATATATATATATATATATATATATATATATATATATATATATATATATATATATATGGAGAAAGGTGACACCTTTATGACTCCTTTCCTGTAAGTACCAACTAATTCGGTAAATTGACATCATCAATGATTGTTTAGTGACAAGTGCCTATGGAAATTATACTCTGTAATATCTACCCTACTTTAAAGGAGACAGTATTTTATAAAAACCTGGAGCACCGGTTTCTAGAAGAAGACCACGAGAACTATAAAATCACCACTGTGTTCATTTAAGAGAATAAGGTAACTGTCCAATTAGAGCAACTCCTTCTTTCGGACCACAAGTTGGTGTACATGCAAGAGAAATATAATCTATTCCATGGTTTGCTCTTTTTAATCGGACCCAGGGTACTGAATCCTATCCCCAACTATGGATACATTAGTAACCCCATTTCAGCCATGTGCTTCCCTCTTCTGTTGAGAAAAGGTACTATAATCAGATGCCGTTGTGTCAAAGAATATGGTGTAACCATAGAGACAGTCCAAGAAAATCTTTATTTCATCGTCCCTATATTATAAATTAAATCAGTAATAAAACTCTCATTTCGGTGGTTATAGTCTGTACGTGACCACGTCAATGCCAAACATGATAAACTCAGTAAGTCAGACAAGGATAAAAGACTTGTCATATATATGGGTCCCTATGGAATGTACAATTGTAACGACAAGCTTTAAGAGTATTCTTCAGTGTCCATGCCATAAACACTGCCTTCAGACATCCTTGTCGCCATCGGAAATTATGGGCAGGTTGCAGTGCTAAATCAAAACAAGTTCCCAATTCCCATATATTTACTCCCACCATATTGTCTTTGTTCGATGAAACTCATAAACTAGCCACAGCTCAAATATTCAAGATTTTATGGTAGTGCAGACCTCAAGTCCTGTCCACCATTTAACATAGTCTACATCGTGGTTTTATGTATGTATACGAAATATTCTGTACGTATGTCTGTATGTCAGTAAGTTTGTTTGTACAATGACCGAGTGCACTCCCTAAAAAACTCTCTAAAGACCAACAAAGACAAAGGTTAAAAATATACGAACCATATTTTTGTCTGTTAGGGGGGGGGGGGGTGTAGCATATGTTTGTCTGTTAGGGGGGGGTAGCATTTTAACTCTAATTTTTCACAATATATGAGGGTATAAATCAGTGATATATAAAGTATACTTTTAAAATGATAAAGAATAAAACAAAATAAAGGATAAAACATAATAAATGAAATAAATGACAAACAAAAGAGAAAATGTAAACAATGATGATAATAATAAAAATAACAAATTAAAAGCATGAATATATACAGAATAAAAGATAAAACAATTAAAGAGAAAATAATTCATATGAATGCATGTATAAATAGAGATGAGATATTTATTTTTAAAGTTTTCAATCCTGGTCAAGTCCGGGTAAAATAAAAATCATTCTAATAAGGTTAATAAAAATTTCGGTTGACTTTTAATCGGAGATTGATTAATTTTTTAAATATGATCATTTCCCTCTCCAATTATTATAATTATCACGTTGCATTTTCTCCAATGCTCTTCACGAATTTAGAAAGACATTCTCCTCTCTACATCCACTAAAACATTATGATCGCTGCACGCAAAAAAGCCATCCACATAACTTTTAACCAAAATGTTAGGAAAGTCTAGAAAACCAAAAAGAAAGAGAATTTGCTACGCATGATAAAATAAATCGCTGTGCCAGGTGCAGCTTCCGTAATTGTATTGAGTTTGTATGCAGTTATTAAATAGACATTTTTCTTCTATTTCTGTAAAGGAAGTAAGTTATATTGTTGCGCATGCGTGCAATGACAAAACCAAACCAGACACATTGATTTAAAAGAGATGATAACATCCTCAGTGGCATTATTTCTGTCACTTTATTTCATTCTCTATTATTTTTATTTATTTATATTTTGTCTTCTGTTTTACTTCAGCAGCAAAGCTAACAGTAGATCCAATATCCTTTCGTTGACAGCTTCCCGTTATGATTTGTGAGCACGTTTTCAGTATATATATATATATATATATATATATTATATATATATATATATAGAGAGAGAGAGAGAGAGAGAGAGAGACAGAGACAGAGACAGAGACAGACAGAGACAGAGACAGAGACAGAGAGAGACAGAGACAGAGAGAGCCAGAGAAAGACAGTCAGAGAAAGAAAGAAAGAAAGAAAGAAAGAAAATGAATAGGATATGGGAAGAAAGAAACATTTCCTCATCAATGTACCTTCGCAAGTGCAAATTTTAGAAAAAAACACACAAAGAACAACACACCTATTTCGCAACAATTCGCTATTGAATGTTGTTTTTTTTATTTTTGTTTTTGGTTTTTTATATATTTGGTTTAATAATTGATAAATGGATTAAAATTCATCTGATCCACACGTGCAAAATATATTTCAAGTAATAAATAAAAATAAAAATATACAAAATAAGAGTTTAGCAACATGGTGCGTGATCATACATATATATATATATATATATATATATATATATATATATATATATATATATATATATAGATATAGATATAGATATATGCGTTGTTGATATGTATATAACCAAAGAATGATTATATGTACATCCACACGCACATAAACACACACACACACACACACACACACATATATATATATATGTGTGTGTGTGTGTGTGAGTGTGTGTGTGCGTGCGTGCGTGCGTGTGTGTGTGCGTGTGTGTGGACACATAAAAAAGAGATAGCTATTGACGAATAGATTGTTTCTCGTGTGTACATTGGATATTATACATAATCTGCTGTCGAGAGAATCGGATCTTTTTCATGTAATTTTTTAAAGCTACACTTAAACTACGATCGGCGTCGAAAAACTAGGCTCATATTTTTATATAAGCACAGTAGATTTTCATAAGTATACAAATGAAATGAGGTAGATATGTTACACGCACTACGACGACAGTTTTCCACGTAACGACCTTTGATATTCATATACTTATCCTATTTCTTTATAAGCGCCTAAATACACCCCTTGAAAAACGTGATGTCAAATCAATTGATCTTTATTCATTTGCCTTAGTCCTAACAAGATCATATCCCAACTTCATGTGAATAATATCAGTGAAAACCGATTATTATTATTATTACTAGCAGATATATGCACCCTCCGGGTGCAAGTATTTAAGTTTAATGTAATTAAAATATTATATTAAATTAGAAAGGCTTATGAAACTAAATAAGAATACTGATAAAAAGATTTGAAACAGGGAGTATAATAAAAAATAGAACAACTGAAACTTACTCTTCCATCACTCTCGTCTTTCATTGTTATTTTTTCTAATTTAAGTATTTAGTTAAAAGAGGAAGTAAAGAATAAAATGACAGTTATTTTTTCTTGTTAATGGATTTCATTTAAGATTCATTGAAGAGATTTTTCATTATATTCATTAGAATAAAACCAAGCAGTTAGAAATCAATAATACTAAGCACATATTTAATAAAATCACATTTTTAATATCAATATGCAAATTAGCCTTCCCGTTCCCACTGTAAACCACTATTTTGTTGTATATATAAATATAATAGCATGTTGTCATGTAGACATGGTTAACAGTATTAATAATGTAAGACAATTTTATTAATAATTGAGGTTTAAATAAAAATACAATAATGGAAAATGTGATGTCAATAGTTAAGGGAATAGTGATATGAGTAGTAATATAGTTTCGGTTACAGACAGAAAAGCACACAATCTCCATTATAATAAGATTATTATTATTATTATTATTTACTCCTTTAGAGTTTTCAAATCAGCATTAGCTGATGGTATTTCACTGGAGTCTGAGTGACAGCAAGTCTCCTCAGGTCTCCAGGACTCTTCTCAGTATTCTGGCAGATTGCAGCAGTGCAATGTTCTGAATGGTTTCAATTCTTCCTCTGATTTCCAAACTTTCCAAACCCTTTTCCAATCCTTTTGGGATCGTTTCAAATGCACCAACTACAATTGGTATCACTTTGACTTTCATATTCCATAACTTTTTCAGTTCTCTGGCAAGGTCCAGATATTTGTCCATTTTTTCATTTTCCTTTAGCTTCACCCTGTGATCTACTGGCACTGCAAAATTCACCAGTTGACAAGTTCTTTCTTTTTTGTTAATCAACACTAGGTCTGATCCTCTTGCTGGGATAAGGCGATCCGTTTTTATTTCAAAGTCCCAGAGAATTTTATGCGTTTCTTTCTCAAGAACTGATTCTGATTTATGCATATACCATTTTTTTGTATGGTCAAAATTATTTTTTTTGCATAATTCCCAGTGGATCACCTTCCCAACCCAGTCGTGTCTAGTTTTGTATTCTCGTTGTGCTAGTTTATTATTATTATTATTATTATTATTATTATTATTATTATTATTATTATTTATTGCGAGTTTTACACGCCAGTTTTAAATCTCTTTTCAAGTTTCTTGGCGACTGTAACAAGGTCTCCAGCTACGACAGGTATCACTGCCATATTCATATTCCCGATCTTTTTTAATTTTCTGGCAAAATCCAGGAATTTATTCAACAATTCACTTTCTATTATTTCCAGTTTTTGGTTAGCTGGAACAGCCAAATCGTCTATATGATAAGTTATTTTATTCTTGTTAATAAACACCAGGCCAGGTTTCATACAAAGTTAGGCGTAACGCTTATAGTCGTAGTAAATGGAATCGACGACCAGAGTTCTAATTAGGGATACAGTTGTTTACGTTTCCCTTAGTGCTAATTCAACTACGAAATAGGAATCCATTAGTTCTCTTCTCTGCTATGGATAACTAGTAGGGTAGGCTACCTTATTAAGCATTGATTAGCCAACGTGTAAATCTCTGAAATCAAACCAGGTTTATATAGCTTAACAATGACCTTGTATCACATATCCTGTGTAATTACATACAAAGTTAAGAAATACAGAAATTTAGCAACCGAAATAGAATTGAACTAGATCAGAGACGGGTGCATAGGGTTTATAGAATGGGACCCCATAAATAATAAATATAGAAGGAAAATCCATAAAGTAGATGTAGAGTTTATAGGACGGTCAAGGTAGTTATAAAGTAATTGAGAAAGGTGTGTATACATTAATGTATTCAAAATGAATGATGCTGATGATGTTGACCATGATGGTAAGTTCATCTTCGCGGACCAGGGTTTTATTTCAATCTTTTGCTTTATTTTTCCTCTGTGTAGTTTTCCTACACTCAAGACTAATTTAGTAACGCCGGTTCGAATTTAACCAAATTAGTGAAGCAGACTAAGAAAATCAATAACAAATCATTTGAAATAATTTTGTCGTTTTTTCTTTTTTAATAATTCTTTTTTATATGTTTAGTCTTTAATTTGCATGGTGAACTTTTCATTCAATTTGAATGCTCAATCACGTGTCGAGACGGAATCGCTAATTGCGTTTTAGTGATCTGGGATGTAAAAAAAATAGTTTCGGTTATCAGGAGTGTCATTATTTTGGGAATCATCACTAATTTCTTTAATTTAAAAATAGGCACTTCATAGAAAGGGTTTCCAACCAATGCCAACTCCTAAAATTGTCTGCGATTGACAAGCGTAATCAATAACGAACTGTGTCCTGGTGTGATCTACTAGGACTGATACTGTCAGGACCACAATTAAGACGACATTCAAAATGAGATGGACTAAAATAGCTACAAATTTTAGCGAATTTATACCAGCTTTTAAAAAAGTTTAGCTGTCGGCCTTTTTTTATTTTTAATATTTTTTCTCCAGATTTTGAGTATATATTTAGCTGATTTCTCCCTGGCCATGAGATACTTCATCAACATCAATTAGCAATTGACAGCCCAGATTCCAATGACTTTCTTGCTCGCCACCCGCCTCTGTTGGTCCGCGATCCTAGCAGGTCTTCTGCACGACATCCAAAATCGTACATACTGTTTCCAAGATGTTTTCAAGGCATCAAGCAGTTTCCTTTGTTTAGTTCTCATCTACCTTTTTTTCTCTAAGCGTTTTCGTTAAGTGGTGCAGCAAAACAGTAAACGGACAGGTCTACGGCTTTGAAGAATTCTCGCTTTATCCCTATCAAAAAGATCAGGTACCCATATGGTCGATAAACTCTCTATAACACCCCTTGCCTTTTGTTAATTGCGGTAATAAGAAAAAATGTCGAAAAGTACATGGCCCAACTAAATATATATATATATATATATATATATATATATATATATATATAAATATATATATAAATATATATATATATATAAATATAAATATATATATATATATATATATATATATATATATATATATATATATATATATATATATCACATCAAATTATTAAATTATTCAGAAGTGTTAACGAAATATTAAGAATGATATACTAAGTGAATTAAAAGTGGGATGAGTTTTCAAGACTGTAGATTGTTGGATGTGCCAATAACTTTTCAGAATCCCATTTTATTAAAAAGATGTAATATATATATATATATATATATATATATATATATATATATATATATATATATATATATATATATATATATATATATATATATATATATATATATTATTACACTACTACTATTATTATTAGAGAAAAAATAAAGGATCTACCATGTTTTCAATCAAATTAAAATGATTCTTTCAGGACCATACACTACGTTAAGAAAGTCGATGTAATTCCTTAGTTAAATTAAAGATATTTGTAGGATAATAACGGTTGAACGCTACGTTATTTTTCTCTCAATCTTTGCGTGCGGCCTGTGCGCAAAAATTGCGAATATGGAATAAATAGTCCAGTCTCACTGACCAATTCTAATAGCTGTAGGGAATAAGAAATTAATTTCCAAAGGGCATTAGCGCAAAGAGAAACGCTAAAAGCGTCGTCCAGAATTTGAACCCGTGTTACCGATTTAATTTCCTACAAAATGTTACTACAAAGTTCATATATATATATATATCATCATCATGTCGCGCATACAGCACGGGTATCCATGACAATCTTTCGCCAACCTTCCCTATCATTCATTGCACCTCGGAGCTCCTCTGTGGAGCAACCAGCATCCTCACATAGCTAGTCAATGTAGGTCCTTGCTGGGCGCCCCACACTTGCATGTCCATGCGTTGGCTTCGACGGGAGAACGTCGCTCATGAGTTCATCCTTGTTTCTCCAGCAGTGTCCTGCATGTCTAGTCCGTCTCACTCGGATCGTTTGTGAGATGGGGGGGGGGCAGGTGACCGTACAGCTGTTTCCTTGTGGGGTGCTGCTTCCCTGTCTTGTTAAAGACTGTGCGCAGCATTCTTGTGCAGCTCCCATCTATCTTATTCTCAAGACGCTTTGTTAGGGTCCAGGTGGTGCAGCCATATAGCAGCACCGACACAACCACAGCCTGGAAGAACTGTCGCTTTAGCTTGTCAGGGAGATCGGACCTCCATATGATTGATAATCTATTTGTGGCCGACCATGCCTTTGCTATCCGTGTATTAACATCGCTCTCTGTGGAGGAGATATTACCCCCCAGGTACGTGAATTGTTCTACTGGCTTCAGAGGCTTGCCATTGAGTGTGGAGATGTTTCCTTTATTTTTGAAACTTATATATATATACATATATATATATATATATATATATATATATATATATATATATATATAAAAGCAAAGTTGAATAATACATCGTAAAACTATTTCAAATATCAGTTGAAAATGCAGAATGCATGGATAGTTCTTTTCTATTTAATGTGATTTTCCGTTTTTGTAATAATAAGCTGCATTTGTGTGCGTGTTTTTTAAAACATGATTTTATAAGTCTTTGAACATGATTGTTCACTGGTAATTTAGCGTGACTAACTTAAAGTAATCGTGCGCTCTAAGCAGTCCATATAGCCAGTCATTTCCTGTAATTTATTACAAATTGCATGCATACTTCTGATCTTGTTTGCAACATCGGCTGATAATCTAGTTCAATACGCCTGGTCATGCAACATATATGTATACATCTTTTCGAATGACAAGTCAAAAGTCAAATATGCATTCATGTTCAAAAAGATGCACACTGTAAGGTAAAAAAAAATTCGGCTGGGCGGCCTAATGACGCTATCAGCCAGACAGCGAGGATTCTATCCCCTTTTCACTAGCACTGGACTAACGAAATCAGTTTAGCATCTGAGGTTGAACGCAACACCTACCATCAGCTCCTCACTTTACCGCACATATCCTGATGCTACTCATACGCTGAGTTAGCGAGGGTCGGTTTCGAGCCAGGAACTTCGTGATTCCTAGTCGTAAGCTCTATTGACTGAGCTAAACCGGCCTAATTTTTAAAAGCAGGAAACAATATTTGCAGACAGATTGCCAAAGCACTGTATATATATATTATCAACCGCTCCTACATTGGTGACTTATCGAAGTTCATATTATCCTGAATTCTAGGGATACCCAAAATGAAGCTAAACTGCGTTTTTGACAAAATGACTTTAGCCCCCCCCCCATAATTTACCAAAAATCAGGGAATAATCGGATTCTAATGAAATTTTCAGTGTTTATTTATCAATGAATGATCTTTATAATACCTTATTCATTTTATTTCAAAACTTTCTCATTTTTTTCAGGTCCCTTAATTTTGACCCACCTTATGTTGGAGGCGTAACATTTTGTTTGAGTTGGTCTCATAGTTTTCTAATGACAGTATAAATAAAGAGGTAAAAGACCGAAATCATGAATAGAAACAAAAAAATTATGATGGCTTTTCTATGAGAAAATAAGTACCGAAAATCGAAAAATAAAATGTAAAAAAATAATAAATAATTAATTTTTTGGAGATTTCTTTTTTACTCATTTCGATAATTATTTAAATCGCTGTTATCTTATAAAAGAAAAAATTATACATCGATTTTTTTCTGCTTAAAAGGGAGGGTACATTTTCAATCGAGTTTTTCTTGAAAAAGTATACTTTGATGTAATAAAATAAGGTTGGCATTAAATAGATATTCATTTCTAGAATCTAAAAATATAACATTTTAAACTTAACATCAGGCTTTTCATATTTTAGATGAATTTTATATATTAATTTTTCATAGCAAAAATGCTAAATTAAAGTTTTGAAATAAAATAACTGATGCATTATAAAATTCATTAATTGATACATCAATACTGATAAAGATAATAATAAAGAATATTTTAACCCTTTTAAAATAAACAATTGGTTTCCAATTAAATCTTAAATTCTAGCTTTTAGGATTTAAATTCTATGGCTTAAATAAGCCAAACATTTTCAGTTGAGATTTATAACTTACATTATATAACCCAATAATTATTAATTTCAAATCGTTGAAGAACGTTACCACAATTGAGAAACACATTTCTCCCTTTTATTCTATTCAGAATTTTTAGCTATTATATAATATTTTTAGCGTCTTATCTTTTTGTAATTTATTTCCTGCTAAATTAAACACCAATATAAACATTCTCTAAATGTGCTAATTCCATAATTTCATCCAAATGTTTACAGAGATAAAAAAAAAATAATATATATAGAATTCCATCATTTTCGACAAATCTCGCCATGGGACAGGAGCCAATATTGTCAATGCTAGTGTGAAAGTGGGTATATGTGCCATTATTAAAAGTTTCACCAGCATCACGAGAACATTATCCTACTGGGAACCAAGAAACAACGGAATGAACATTGTTAAAGATTGGAGATGGTAAGCACCGTATTACTGCCCGAACGGATATCATCATCATCATTTAAGAAATATTGAAAATGTCACAAGTTTAAAGCTAACAAACTATCATCATCATCATCATCTCCACCATCATCATCATCTCCACCACCACCATCATCATCATAAAGTAGTGCTGGAAGAAAAAGGAAGGAAAGAAAGAATGAAAAATGGAGTGAGTGTTGAATCAAGATTATTATATTTGTTACATATTGAACTAATCCAATAGCTCTTAAGTAAACATATCAAATGTTGTAATAATTAAATTATCATACTGTGGTATATCTACAGGTCCTGCTAGTCTTGAAATGATTTAAGATTGGCAAGTATAAATTATAACTGCATTCTCCCGACTGCCATACAAAATTGTTTTTTGAAGCTGGACAAACAGATTCAATCAGGATTTGAATTCAGCTTTCCAGTTCCATTTTATGAGTCAATAACCATTACACCATCCACATAAAACAGAGAAACATAAGAATTAAAACAAAAACAAAAAAAAAACAATTGGAAATCATTTAAATCTAAATTTTCAGAATCATATCATTCACTGAGAAACACCATCCGTACTTAAATAAATAGTATATCCCAATTTATGAACAGATAGACTCCCATCATTATGACTTTAAAAAACATACCTGACAGTGTAACAGTGCATAGGATTATGTGGATTCCTCCTATTCCTTCGAGTAAAATGACTTTAGAGAAGCTTGTTTGAATATTAAAGTCAATTATAACATCTGTATCCAATTACTTAATATTAATCGCTTTACAATGAACTACATTTATAGTGACTCATACTAAACAGTGAATGAGTAATTACAAAATTCCCGCGGAAAGAAAATATAATTCACTGATTGTTACTTCTTTTTAGTTGACTTATACGAAATACATTCTAGTATTAATGGCCAAACCATGTGGTCAGTTCAGCTAGATATGACAGTTGTTAAGATGGTAGGCAATTGAATACGTTAACTACCTGAACTGCCTCATGGCAGAATTTCCTGATGAAAAGAAAATATACAAACCTATTGACATAGCTGTCAATGATGAGAAGACTGGTTGAATTCCATCGATCTCTTGAGCTGACTGGAGTGCCATCTCAGAATTAAGAGTTAGTTCTTCAATCATTGTCTTGCGGACAATGGACTTACCAAAACTGTCAATAGAACTTGATATGTTCTTACTCGCGTTCATGAGAATGTAATTGAAGTAACAATTTTAAGAGGGCTCGACAAAAGTAAAGCTATACATTTAGCTCAATTACTGCGTTTAAATCGCGCGCGCACACACACACACACACACACACACACACACTCATATATATATATATATATATATATATATATATATATATATATATATATATATAAAGTACCAAGTTTAAAGCTGTATTTACCAAGATAGAAATGAAGAATAAATGGAACGTTATTTTTTTCAGAATACAAGGTGTGTCAAAATGTACAAAAATCTCGATACTGTTTTGACACACCTCTTATATATATATATATATATATATATATATATATATATATATATATATATATATAGACAGAGAGAGACAGACAGACAGACAGAGAGAGAGAGAGAAGACAGAGACAGAGAGAGAGAGAGACAGAGAGACAGTGACAGACAGAGAGAGAGAGGAATATATATATATATATATATATATATATATATATATA
>CM042144.1:99321867-99371867 GCA_023376005.1 Doryteuthis pealeii | reverse complement strand
TTTTAATAAATATGTGCTTGGTATTATTGATTTCTAATTGTTTGGTTTTATCTTAAGAAATATAAACAAAAATCTCGTAGATAAATCTTAAAAGAAATTTATTTACAAGAAGAAATAACTGTAATATTATCCTTTACTTCCTATTTTAACTAAATAGTTAAATTAGGAAAATTTACCAATGAAAGAGGGGAAAATGATGGAATAGTTAGTTTCAAAGTTGTTCTATTTTTCGATTATACCCCCTCTGTTCCAAATCGTTTTATCTGCATTCTTATTCAGTTTCATTAGCCTTTCTAATTTAATATGATATTTTATTATATCAAAACTTAAATACTTGCACCCGGAGGGTGCATATATTTGCTAGTTGTCAATAATGCTTTACAACATAAATCTATTTACTACTTAATAACTTATTTTGGTCGATGCATCTTTGTAGACTCTATGCCAGGTTATCTTATATACATATCATACCAACTCGCCATCATGTCATTGAAGAAGCGCTGACCCTCGTCGTCGTTGCAGACTCTCTACACCATTTATGGATGTTCTTTTCACATTGATGCACGACTCGCCATACGCATCCGTTAATTGGCGATGAATTACAATCGGTTTGATTCATTTTGGGTTCTAAAACCAAATATCTGCGCGAACATCACACTTGACGGTAGCGACAGTCGGGAGTTCTATCGGAAATGATTGCCAAGCCAATACTGACTCATGACAAGTGTTTCTCGTAGGCACACGAATAGTCTCTTTGCGTCTCCAGCAATTTGAAGATCTTGCTTAGGGATTACCCCTGTATATTAAAAAAATGAAAAAATAAAACATTTACAATTGTAGTACAATTTCATGGGTCTACCTCAGTTTCAATCTGTACGATCTTCTTTGATTACAAGTGGTGCCTAATCATACGTTTGATAAAACAGCATCACTTTGAAATTACCATTACTATACAAATGCATATGTTTTGATTCATGAAGTTTTCTATTGCTATCTAGTTTAATGTTGCTTTTGTGCAGTGAAATTCTCTTATTTAATGATGCCGTGATTACTATGTAGATTGGTTTGCATTTTGTGTATTCTATTACGTAAACTAGATTTTTGATGTGCAGTCGAGGTCTCCCACGCACATCCCACAATATCTCCATTTTAAAATCCACCACCCGAAAAATGGCATAAAATCCTTACTCACTAGCACATAGAATATACAAAAAATTCACAGACAAAAATCGGCGACAAATCCGCCGCATAAAACTACACAAAACCCTCCTCCAGAGAAACTATCCTACAACACTAATTAATGAGGTATTCGATTTAGAAGAAAAATATCACTAGAACAACTACGCACCCCGTAATACACAACAACAAACAACAGCTAGCATACATTTCAAAACACACTCACACACACACATACGCACGCACGCACATACACACACACAAAACAGAACTGGTCACAAAAAATACTAATCAACTTGAAAACAATGATGAAATTAAACAACAAAAATGATTATGAGTTAACGAAAACCAAACATTTTAAGCGCATTCTTATCTCGTCCAAATTGGGGCAAAAACAACAGAGGAGATCTCAAGTTGCAAAAACAAAAATGTGGAGTATGCAAATATAATTATAGAAGGTGGTCCTATACTTTCAAAAACAACCCAAACAATTTTCAAAATAAACAGACCTCGACTACACATCAAAAACGTAGTTTACGTAATAGAATACACAAACAGAAAACAAATCTATCTCTGATAAAGAGCATCATTAAATAAGAGAATTCCACATAAGTGTCACTCATCCCGTCTTCTCTGTGCTATGCTGCAGTGACTCGGCTAATGAAGTTATATTTGCTAAAAGGGCTGCATCATCTGGTTTGTCCGCAGCTGTAATAGTATGTAGGATATCACCGGCTTCTATATATTTTTCTTTCATGGGGTCTAATGAAGTTCTAATACATAATATAGACATATGTACGGCTACTTCCCCACCTATCACAAAAAAAAACAATACGAGTAAGACAAACAAGACATACTGGACACTGCTGATTAAACAAGCATGAGTCGTAAGTGACATTCTTTTGTGGACGCCCACACACAGACACACTAGTGTACACCGACCAGCAAAAATATACATAAATAAGCTTTGTTCAGATACTGGATGTTGTGCGGAGAACCTCTCAGGAGGCGATGATCAATTCAGAGAGAGAGAGAGAGAGAGAGAGAGAGAGAGAGAGAGAGAGAGAGAGAGAGAGAGAGATTCATGGACATCCATCCATGGTGTCAGCAAGACTTGATGATTTAACGATTTTTACCGGCCATCCTTTGGCTTCAATTAAGAGCACTTTCCAGTGGAGATCCATTGTGCTGAGCAGAGCGTGATCCTTGGTGTTCCTCAGTGTTGGGTATGATCCTTTGGTTGTTCCTTGGTGTCTCTTAGTGTTGCAAGCCCGTTCGTCAATGTCGCATAACGTGCAATAAGAAAAAAATTCTATAAGTTTAAGTGGTGTCCTACAGCATACCTATTTCTCTGAATGTTTGAGATGAGGCTTGATGATTAGTATTATCTGCGTTATTCGGACTATTGTCCCCATATTCATTGTTATTTGTACAACGTTTCGGCCGATATGCCCTCCGGCCTTCTTCAGGTATTTATTGTCGGACTCGGGAACCTTCTCGGGCTCGGGAACCTTCTTTTTGAACTCGGGAACTTTCTTGTGGTCATCGGGATCCATCACGGAACTTTGAACCTAACCCTTTATTTAGTCCACGAGGGTATCATAGCACGGCAGTAACATAGAAAAATAATTAATACAACTCCTACACCAGCTATGGTTACCGGAATGAGAACAGGATGATAACAACGTTTCAGATAACGTTTTGACAGAAATGACATATTCTGACATCTGCTTCCCTGCATCGATCTTATGTGGCCTCAGGTGTTAACCTAATATCGTCTATACTGGATACTGTAAATAAAAAAGCATGTTCCTGTGTGTTTTTGTTTGACTGTGATCTTCAAACAGATATTCACATTTGGAAGCACATAAACTCCTTCATACTAGTACATATACATACTTATAAAATTGTTCTAGTTTTATTACAGTATTTTTCTTATCTTATCCACATATACACGCAGAGAGAAAGCATCATAAAAAAACACATGTAGAAACCGCGTTTGAAATGCGCCAGTAGTTTCATATCTTGATAAATTCATGCCTCAGCCCATCAGCTCTGAAAATAAAATCCAACATAAACGAGTATCTATGGACATGAATTTATACTTGAATTAATATGAAAAAGTAATACAGTTGAAGTATTTTCTTTCTTTACAATTCTATAAAAAATATGATTCACGCTCGAAATGCTTCCTTATAGATTAATAAGATTCAATGCTGTTGGTCCCTTTATATACATGGAAATACTCTTACATATCGATTAGTTATGTTCTAATGTACACTGAGGCATACAGACATGCACGTACGCACACACACACAAACAAACACGCACACACACACACACACCACACACACATATATATATATATGTATATATATATAATGTGAAAATTTTTAGATATAACATATTTTAAGGTACAAATATTTCTAATACAAATTTAAAAAAATAATCAATGGAAAGGGGTGAGCGGATTGTGGGTGTGGCGCTTCTGTTCCACAATCTGCATTGTCTTGCGATAGCGAAAACGGAATAGACTCTCACGCTACTTTACTTTGGTTTGGTTTGTTTTGTTTTATGGCATATCAACCTCAGTGCCGATAAAGTTTTGAAATAAATCACTTTTTAATGGATAATACAATTTTTTTTATAAATACATTTTTCTATTTAACCCATAGATGGGACCCTAACAGGTACTACCACACCGGGTCAGAGTGGACCAGTGAGCAATGGTGATGAAGGGGTGCTCCACATTCTCCAAACCTCCAAAACTGGAACCTCACCATCAGATAGAATTTAACGTCATTCCCAGGACATGTAGACATGCAGCCATCGCCTTCTAGCACCCATATGACTACTTTACTTTCATGTATGCCTAAATCATTGGGTATATTATATATATATATAATATATATATATATATATATATATATATATGTGAGCAGTTTAGTTCCCCAGCTATTAAAGAAAGAAACTATTTATTAGATGTTTGCATGTGACTTTTATTACGTATTCTTAATTATTTGATTTCTTCATATGTCCTCTTTTCTAACCCTCATTCAACCATACATTTTTGATGCATTTTAATTGTACATCCAAGGTAAGCCATGTACACAAATACGGAATAAATTCTACGAGATCTCCTCCTACTTATTCTCACTACTAGTAATCTGAAAAACTGAAACTCAATTACATCATCCCTGAAGATCGGATTTTGTAGTGCCGAAAGTACCTAGGACAAAAACTTTATTGAACTAATCCAAGGATTCCATCCAAATATAAAAAGGTGTCCAGATTGAAAAGATCGGAAATAAACTTGGTAAACCAGAGAAATCTGTTTTGTTTAATTCTATATGTATAAATGAAAGAATGCTGCCCAAATATACATATTTTAAAATACAGATGCGTAGATTGAAAAATCATCATTACATGCTATTTTTAATCAATTTTGAACAAAATGAAAGAACATATTTTAAAAAAACCTACACAACATTTGGTGACCACATATATTTTTGAAAATCGATTAAATTGTGTCTTAGGCTGTTTCAAAAGAAATGTTGAACTTATTATGAGGTTATGCTGACGTCCCTCAATCATGGGAAAATTTTAAGATGATGTTTTACAAATGTGACACATTACAACATCATTGTAAACCCTGATGACAGGATTTAAACGGAAAACTGTCCATTAGTAAAGAAAGATCGTTCTTTGTGCTTACGAAAAAACATATTTTATCTTTTTCCTTTCTATAAGGAACTTGGCATATTTCTTGCGCATCAAAATTTAAAATTATGAAAACAGGGAAGCTTAGCTTGAAGCCTCCGAGGCCTTCTCTGGGGATGTACATCTCACTTATCATTTTGAGAACTGAAAATTGTATTACCGACTAGTTTAGATGTCAAATTTGAAATAATCTCACATTTGGAATTTTACCCAAATTGAAAAAGAAAATCAGAAATAACTTAAAAACTTAAAAACATCAAGATTTTACCATGTTTTTGTTTTTTTAATTTTTAAAAATGTGTCTATATAATTCATTTGTTTGTACACTGAGATATTTTTTATAATTTCCCTCTCTTATAAAAAATAACTTGAACAGTTATATGGTATCAAATATTCCTATGTAATTCATATAATCTGGAGGCTCTCATCGTGTAATGGTTATCGTCATTAGAAATGAATGCGGCGAACCGAGTTCAAATCCTGGAGGAGATTATATTCCACAGAACACTATTACCCCTGGTATGAATTTGCCTCCTACTATGGGAATATAGTAGTGCTTGCTGTGCTCATTAAACTTCATTTGGCAACCAGTCTAGCAGAATGAAATAATTGTATTGAAACCTATTAAATTCTGCTTAAAATGACCTTGTGTCACATCCTGCTGAAGTTCACATTTGTTAGTAAATATTATATATTCTTGTTGAGAATAATTTATTAATAATTTCAGGTTTGGGTTCAATTTACAATTATCAAGTTTTAGTCTACATTTGATTGACATTTTATTTACAATTTCACTTGCATTTCCCATTTAGATATATTTTGTATTGGTTATTGATTTAGTTATATATATATTAGTAAATCATCCTTATCATCTGATCCCGCTGACAACTCTGTCTCTCCAATCGTCGCTATCGGTTATCGCTACTGGCAGGTCATTCACACGTCATCCAGTATCCGCACGAAGCGGATACTCTAGGTTTTTGCTGGTTGTCCTATACCGGTGTATCCACGTGTAGTTGTCCACTGGAGAACGTCACTTATGAGTTCATTTTTCTTTCTTCAGCAGTTCCTAGCATGTCTTGTTCGTCTTATTGGATTGGGTTTGTAGGATAGGAGCTATGCGACCATATAACTACGCATATAATTTATTTAAGACAGCACGCATCCTTGTTTAGTTTGCATCAAGCTTTTTCTCGATGTTGTGCAGCCTTTCTGAAACACTAATGCGGTTATAGCGAGGAAGAATCACTTAATCTCAGAAAGATTTATGAGTATGTATGCGCAAAAGCGTAGCGTATATATATCTATATATCTATCTGTCTATCCATATATATATATATAATATATATATATATATATATATATATATATAACAATTTTTTTGTCATGAAACAAAGAAAATACAGTGCTCAATCACAAATTGTGAGAGCCAATATTTATTTAATTTGTTCAGTTTTTTAAAAATAAATGCTTGTTATAGACAGCTACCCAGGTTGTCTTGCTAAGTTGCAATCATCAGGCTGTCAAATTAGATCTTATGGTGTTTATTTGAAGATATTTTCTTCATGTTATATTCTGGACCGCAAATAACGTCGGTTGCTTTGTGGACGCTAATACGCTTCGGATTTAAAAAAAAAAACAGTTTACGTTCGTGCCGAAGCACACACACACAAACTCACACACACACACGCACACACACACACACACACACACACATATATATATATATATATATATGAAGATAGAAGGGTTGGAGTAAAATCCGACAGTCTGAGGTAAGGTAAATTACCTTTGTTCACTTTACCTTTTACCTCACCTCATATATATATATATATATATATATATATATATATATATATATATATATATATATATATATATATACTGTATGGGTGTATGTGTCCATTGGACGCATACATATTAATCTATACCTACTCAAAATATAAGCTGTACTAGGTATATGTTTTATATGTTTGTGTATTGAAATATCTCAAGGCTTTTCTGATATATATGTACTTCTTTTCCTTATCTTTATCTGTGTTTTATTATTGATTTGCACATATTTCCCAGTCTGCCTTGATACTGTAATTAATCGTATTGATACATTATAATGATCGCATACTCGTGGCAGTTTGTGTTCATATTAGAGTTATGTGGTTTTGGAATTATACCGTTTGCATAGACACCATTTACTGTTGTCTGCTATCATATTGTCCCCATGGTTGCATCATATTGAAATATGTTTGGTATTGTTTTATTTTATTGATTGCACATAAGTTTCTGATATCGGGCTTCAGAAACTTTCGGTGTGCGATTTCAATATAGATTATTTCAGTCAGGTATTAGTAAAACTTATTCCATGTGCCATACTTTTCTTACAATCGATTCAATAACATTTTTCTCTGCTTGGGTTGGAAAATATTTACCATTCATTTAGATAATTCAAAGTTTGTTTCAGGTATATTTTAAGAAACCAGAATGTTTAGCTACTAAATAAATGTTTTTTGTGTCCTGTCTGTTATTAGTTTATGTACTGATAAATAGAGTAAAAAATCAAGGTGAACATTCTCTACATGTGATAATTCCGTAATATCTGTCAGAGGTTGCTTTCCTTAAACCTTGGATACTGTTCAAGCAAAGATTCAGTTTCTGATTTTTATTTATTATAGGTCATTCCTTCATTTTCACATTTTTGTTATATTTCTAAGTTTTTTATTCAAATCTTGTATTCAAATAAATTCATGAAATTAATAGAAATATTATTTTAATCGTCAAATATTCCATATTCCATCATTCGAGTATGAAGAAATTTTGACAAAAAAGTATTTATACAGATTCATAATATTATTGTTCAATAATCGAAGTATCTACCGTTTATCTACCTAACGTATTTTATTTTAAGTGGATGTACGAATTGAAATCGTTATTTTCCACGGTTCATGTACTTGACGCTAGGGTACACGATACGTAATTAACTCCTCTGTTTGTCAATATACAGTAGCTGGCGTAGTGAGCAGCATTATTCAATCAGAAGCTGCGAAGTAAAATCCTCTTATACTCTCTAGCATCAAGAGTAATAACACATACTACTCGCGTTTCCTGACTACGAACAGGGGACTTTGTGCTCGCTATTTTTGCGTTGCATGGCACACGAGTACATGCTAAACATTTAAGTCTTTGCACTTTCCTTTTTCTACTAGCAAAATATCAATAACTTCAACGCTATTTCTATTATAGGCTCTTTTTATTTTAGGATAATTCACTAATAAAGTTCTGTATAAGCTTTTTCTTGTATCTCATGTCAAGTGTATATTATCTTCAGTTAATTTTCTCCAGACAAGAAGATGGAGTAGCTATTATTTCGTTGTGTATTGCTTTCAGATTTATTTCAAGGTACCGACATATTCAAATATCGTTCTTCTACAAATACGATTACTAAAGTTTACAGTTTTTAAATAAATCTTTATTCATATGAAGAAATGATATATACAACTTGCCTAGTAGAATTAATAGTTATTCAGGCCAGTAGACAATTGTTAGCATGTTCGATTCTTACTTGATACGACCAAATTCTCTCCTAAGGGTAAACAAAACTAAATTACTAAATCCCTAATATATATTGCCTTTCATTTGCATATGCTTGGTGGCATCCGAGTTGTTTATATATATATATTTTTTGAGGATATGTGCTTAATTGAAGTCATACCTAATTTTGAAAATTAATTAGTTAATAATTAATGAAATTTAGGTGGGCATATATGTTTAGATATAAGCTAGACAAATCGAGAAAATGTCAATCCCTGAATGTATATTTCGACCTATTTGGTCTCATTAGCAAGGTTATAGACCTAATAGCTGATGAGACCTAATAGGTCGAAATGTACATTCAGGGATTGAAATTTTTTCGATTTGTTCAGCCTTACATTTGAACATATATGCCCGCCTAAAATTAATTAATTATTAACTAATTAATTTTCAAAATTAGGTATGACTTCAATTAAGCACATATCCTCCAAAAATTGTCGGCTCAAAGCAATATAAAAATAAACACATTTGTTTGTTTACTTAACCTCATATATATATATATATATATATATATATATATATATATATATATATAGGGTGTGTCATAAAAATGTCGAGATTGAAGCTGTATTTACCAAGATAGAAATGAACAATGAAAGGAACTTTAATTATTTTTTTTTTCAGAATATAAGGTGTGTATTAAAAGGGCCGAGTTTAAATATGTATTTACCAAGATAGAAATAAACAATGAATAGAACGTTGATTTTTTCCAGAATACAAGGTGTGTCTAAAAGTATATTTTTGACACATCTTATATATATATATACATATACACATATCCATATCCATATATATATATATGTGTGTATATATATATATATATATATATATTATATATATATATTATTATTTATCCGTAACATTTTCTTTATTAGACGTTAACTTTCTTCTCAATCAGTTATGAATCTGACCATTAACCAAACAGAATGCCACATCATACTGATATTTATATCAAAGAAGCAATTTCCAGTCGAACATTCGGATGCATGATAATTTTATGTGGTATTTATTTGCAGCGTAATTTGTAAATTATTATTTTCTTGTTATAACCAGCGTAACTATGTAATAACAAGTTGAATCTTCTCTATTTCTAAGGAAAAAACAACCATATTACGAGGAACCAACCGTTTTTCTGTTGTTAAATATACAGTAGTACATTGACTTACAAATGTTATTCGGTACACTGGCAACCAATCTTCCTGTATATCAAATTGGTTTTCTCAATTGAAATTAATTGAAATGTCATTAATACCAGCAACTTAATTACGTCTTTTTAAATAAGAAAATTATCACTGTATTATATGAAACATAATCAAATAGAATTTAATAAATGTTCTGGGATATGTTTTCATATTTATTTTCTAATAAATGATATTTTCTTTGGCGTAATAAATATGAAAACTTAAATGTATATAGTAAACGTATTAACGTAAGCGTATCTCAAGCCCACTCGAACCTCAAATTTTAACTTGCAACAATAAGCAAAATACCAAACCTTGTGATCTCTCGGAATTCAGAAAACAGCACTCGTAAGTCAAGATGTTACATAGTCTATGCATAGATTATTGTCAACCTCCTGTATTTCTGAAGGGATGGCCCCTTTTCATATCACGGGCGGAACTTTCCATGGAATATTACAGAAGCCCGCGAAATATGTGAAGTCACGTGTGACCTGGTTGGCTCTCAATTTCAGATTGGACGTCAGACAGATAAGGTCTTTCTGCCTTAGCTGAAGCTGACTGCACACGCCCATTATGTTAGTTACATGAAATGTTTAGTTAAGTAAATAAAAGCTTACATAAATAATATGGTTTTGTGGTTGATGAATGTCTAGAAGAAGAAATGAATTAAGTGCGACCGACCACCAAGACGAAGTCCAGACGCTAGAAGATGAATGTAAGATACCAAAGATGAGCAGAAGAATAATAAAAAAAAGAAGTATACAACAAAGATACACTGTATTTTAAATCAAATAAATGATCAACAAAAAATATATAAACACAGACAGATTGTTTCAAAAAATGTTGGGTTACTTTATTTTAAAAATTATTGCATCTTAGCATCAGCAACTTATGTAAAACCATAAAAAGTTCAGTCGGACAAGTGAACTCTAAAACGGTAAAGAGTGACGTAGCAAAATATATTTGGAGGAGGCTGACTGAATAGTTTTATTCGCACTTGTCAAAATGTCGTTCTAATACAAAAGTTTTGGGAGGGGGTAAAACATCTACTTTAAATTCTCAAAGAGAAAGCTGTTCTTTCACAAGAATACCAAACATGTGAACAACTTTCTACTTCAACTACGTCAAATCGTAGAAGCTTCCAATAGAAGCGATAAAATCAACATGGTTGTGTTGCCTTTTTGTAGAGGATCTGTTCACATCACGTCAGCAACTTTTTGCCTCTCAAGAACATAGCCAACGCGTGTCCTCTTGAACCCGAAATGGTGGAATAGGAAGTAAAAACAAAATTGTTGATTTTCGGTCGTAAGAGACACAGGTGTTCAAGGACTAGGGAACAAAAACCTTGAGGTTATTGAAAGTGTGTAGCTTTGCTTTCCCTTGACAATCCAGTACGAACACCTACGTACGTATATATAACATCTTCCTCCCTCTCTAGCTCTCTCTCTATATATATATCACACACACACACACACACACACACACACACACACACACACACACATATATATATATATATATATATATATATATATATATATATATATATCAAAACACAAAATATACTCATTTTACTTATTATAATCATTTCTTAATGTTTTTTTTTTTAAACTGCATACATAGGCGTTATTTTTGAAAGAAAATTGAGTTATTCTTCTAAATGTTTAAATCTTTAACAATGGTGTTATCATTTTTTGAAAAAAGGAAACATTTTTACTCGAACACAAGTGACGTCTCAATATGATGAAATGAAATGCTGTTAACGATAACAGAACGCTATGCATTTTTCCATCTATTTTGAAGCATTTGACCTCTGCGGTAATTCGCTCTTAAGAATTTTAACTCCTCCCCAAATATACATATAGGAAGTGTAAACCTTTTAAGAAATATCTCTTGTGTCCTCTACCTGTTCCAAATTAATCACACAATTTATACCCCGCTAATTTAACCTGCCAGCGAGAAAATATTTCATTTATTTATTTATTTATTTTTTACTTGTTTGAATGTCACGTGCTCGGATACTTCAGTATTATCTTATTATAATGGAGATTGTATGTTTTTCTGTCTGTAACCGAAACTATATTACTACTCAAGTCACAATTCCCTTAGTTATTGACATCACATTCTCAATTATTTTATTTTAATTTTAACCTCAATTACTAATAAAATTGTTTTACATTATTAATACTGTTAGTCATATTTCCATACTAACAACATGCAATTATATTTATATATACAACAAAATAGCGGTTTACAGTGTGAACGGAAAGGCTAATTTGCATATTGATATTAAAAAACGAATTTGATAAATAAGTGCTCAGTGTTATTGATTTCTAATTGTTTGGTTTTATTTTAATGAATATAAGCAAAAATCTCTTCAATGAATCTTAAATGAAATCCATTAACAAGATAAAATAACTGTCATTTTATTATTTACTTCCTATTTCAACTAAATACTTAAATTGGAAAAAATAACAATGAAAGACGAGAGTGATGGAAGAGTAAGATTCAGTTGTTCTATTTTTCGATTATACCACCCTCTGTTTCAAATCTTTTTATCTGCATTCTTATTTAGTTTCATTAGCCTTTCTAATTTAATATAATATATTATTAGATTAAAACTTAAATACTTGCACCCGGAGGGTGCATATATTTGCTAGTTTTGAATAAATAAGTTACGAAAAAGATCTCAGATCGTTAATACACCTCACGCTATAAAAATACTGGCTACTTTTTACTAGACTCTCTTCTAAACATGGTGTGAAATACATGAAACTTGATTAACTGTAAAACAGCATCCATAATTTCATAAGTTTACGTTTTATATCAACTGTTTGTGCCCTCCTTATATGCAAAGCATTTTCTTATTTGCATTCCTTCATTATATATATATATATATATATATATATGATCGTCTGTTTATATACTAGATCTCTCTGGTGATCGTAAAAATATATAAACAAATGTATGTATTAAATAGTTTAAACACTGCTCCTTAAACGGTAGCTGTCAAATCGCCGAGAGGTTAACAGTTCGGGCTGATGAAATGTCAGTCGGATTTCGCTCATGGTCAGAGGTAGTTGTTATGTCTAGACACACTGAAGAGACGTAAAACGTCGAAACACGGTGTCTGTGAATGACTTATAACCTTATATATATATATATATATATATATATATATATATATATATATATATATACGTAAAATTATGAGGTAGATTCCTTTACAGACAGATTTTTACATAGTCTCGATTATAATAAGATACATGATGAATAAGGAATAATGAATAAAAGTCAGTTGACTGAAGAAGTCCTTCGCATTTAGTAAGGACGAAATATTCCCCCCCCTTCTCAGACTTGATTGTGTATGATTGATTTTGTTCACTTTCTTTTACCTTACCTCATTATATTATATATATATATATTATATATATATATATATATATATATATATATATATGTATGTATTGTGTGTGTATGTGAGTGTGTGTGTGTGTGCGTGTGTTGCGCGTGAGAAGAAACAGAAAAAAAGACGCCTCATTCTCATAAATACGTCTTGGTTCTTCTTTTCCAAGTACATTTCATTAGTTACACTTATTCGAGTTTTATCAGTAATTACTTACCTTGCTCTCTTTTTGAGCAGCATCTGTTCTCTATGGATCTTCCCCATAGCAAACACATGATCAATTACAACATCTTCTTTCCAAAATGTATATACTGTGAATGAAACTCCCTGATGCATGTTATCCCCCAAGCCACAACCTTGAACTTCATTGAAATCTCAGATTAATAAAGTCTTACTGCAGCTTTGTTTGAATTTCTTTTGTTTCATTCATCCTCTTCACATGTCATGTTCAAATCATTTGCCTCCAGTGCTTAGTGTTTACTGATTATATAAACAAAATGAAAGATGATAACATTTTAATAAGATGGAAAGTAATGGTAATATAAGATTTGAATATGGTAAGGAAAACTATTATTGAATTTTTGTTGTGTTCTGATTAGCGGATTCTGAAAATCAAGGTAATCTCTAAGCGTACTTATAAATGGTTTTCAGAATTATTACATATTAGAATATGAATAAAAGAATTTGATAATATCAAATTATTCTAAAAATGAATTATTTTAACACTTTATAGTTTTATAAACAAGCAGCGTTTTTAATTAAGTTGGCCGGACAAACTCTTTATATTTGCACATTTACAAGATATTGGTCTTTAATTTAAAAAAAAAATTACAAATAATTTTCTGATGTAGGGTGTAAAAAAGTAATACGTCCTAATGTACATATCAATACACTAAAAAGTTAACAGTGGTCTTATAGCTTGATAATTTCACCGAATTCTTTCTTTTATTGGTCCTTTGAAGAAAGAAAGAAATCTTCCTTACGACACAAGAGTTTTTTTTTTTTTAAATGTCTCAGTTTGAGAGCTCAATGTGTGCTCTTAATGTTAGAGTAACAGTGATATTGTAGGAAATGAACTCAGCGAGACAAGTTCAAATCCCAGAAAAGGTTGTTTTCATTTCATTTTAGGCTAATGCCATTTAGAAAGGCATGAATCATCTGTTCTTTTGCCTATCTGTGAGTAAATAGTAGGGCAGACTGGGCTCTATAGCCTTGGGACAGCAACAACTCCAGGAGAGGGAAAACTCTGAATTCAATAATACTTTGGTTAAAAATTGACCTTGTGTCACATCCTGTTAATGATGGAAGGGCTGGATAAAAACATGCAGGGAGCAAATTAGAAAAAAAATGAATATGAAGCAGTTAGAAACTAAGTACACCCCTTTATATATATATATATATATATATATATATATATATATATATATATATATATATATATATATATATATATATATATATCCGGAGACGGTTGTTTAGTTTGGCTATTGTTTAAAGACCAACCTCTTTACATACACTTTTTATTTCGCATCCTAGTTCTGTTACTATCATCCACATCGACATATATTGCATGTCTAGGAGGAAATATTGCCCCTAACCTACTCATTTGAGTTCATTTGCAAATGATATATTTGCACGCGATGATCTCAGAGCCATAATGACTTCTTAACAAGGATAAGCGAGTAGAAAATAGCATTATTTTTCTAATAATTTCATCTCGACTGTCATTCATGATCACCTGATTCTAAAATTAGGTATATAAACGAGCTATTCATGTGTCAATGGGCATTAAATATGTTTTGATAAGAAAGATTCATAGACAATATTTTTCATAAAGAAGCAGATACATGATAATCCGTTTATATATTACAGCCACAATGAATTCCACTTTTTCGTTTTACCGTTTTTCTATACAAATTTGCAATGAACTTGAACAAAATACACCCTTTGAATCACACACACTGATAAAAATTATTTCTGTGCAAATAATTTCCTTGATTATCATTATTTTGGAAAGACCAGTCAGCGCACGGGAAAGGCCATGAAATCGTTATCACTTCACAACAAAATTTTATTCGCACCCAAGATGGCGGGGAAGAACGTTATGACACTCGTAACTAATACGGAGCCATGTCAATAATGGTCGCCTTTGTCAATAACTGCGTACATATCAAAAGAAATTATAATCTATAAAAAAAAATCAGAACTTTCTACTGTACAATTGCATTGGTTATCGGTAAGGTTTACCAGTAAAAAAAAAAGAAAAGAATTGTCCTTGGAATTTCAATAGCGTAGAAGTTTATTTACATTCTAATGACGTCATTATCTCGTCACAAATTTGTCATCATTGAATTCACGATTCATTAAGAAGATCGTAAATTCGCACTAAATTTCCCGTAATTTTCTTCTCGTTCACGTTCAGCGAAATGACGTTTTTACTGGCATCGATACCAGTTCTCACTAACCCAGCGTAGGAGCCTAGATCTCTGATCTGTCCGGTAAATTGGGAGCTATGGTAGGTGAGGTGTTCCACCTCAGACACCAAAACCATCTCTGTCTAGCGATAGTGAAAATGGAATAGACTCCTCTCGCTGCCCGGCTGATACTGATAATAATGTGTGTGTGTGTGTATTTGGGCAGCATTTTTCATTTATACATGTTGAATTAAACAAAAGACAAGTCCCATCTATCCAAGCATTAAAAGAACACTGTTGATATTAAACAAAACAAACCAAACCAAACAAAAGACAAATTTGTTCAACAATTTTATTTTTGATTTTTAGTTTTCTGGCAACTTTTAATATTTGGGTGAAATTCTGGAACTTTGGTGGACTTATCGACGAATTCCACCCAAATATTAAAAAAGTTGGCCAGAAAACTAGAAAAGATCAAAAATAAAATTGTTAAACAGGAGATGTGTGTTTTGTTTAATTCCACACACACACACACACACACACACACACACACACACACATATATATATATATATATATATATATATATATATATATAATATATTATATATTTTATTTGTTGGTTTATTATAATTCAGAGGCGTAGCCACGAAGAGAGATAGCAAAGTCAGTAACCAATCGAGCCAGACGATGCAAATCTTAGTAAACTCTATTTAAGAATTGTATCATCGTATGACTCAGTATTTTAATGCACATGATACTTCGATTGATTTTTTTATTAGGAAGCGTTTCACCATTCAGCCTTCGTCACGTTACGTGATACAGTTTCGACCACAACTTGACTCGTAAATGTTTACGCCTCCTAATCGAGTTACAACGCATCCGTTTTTTTACAACCACATCGGACAACACATTCGCCGCCCCATCTTCTATTTCTATTTACATGTACACAATCGAGGTCAGAAACTTAAAAAAAAAAAAAAAAAAAAAAAGAAAAAAAACAGTAATAGGTAAAATATTGTGCAATTGGGTGGATAAATATTAATCGATATTAGAAGGGGAAAAAATAGAGGGAAATAGATATTTGCTTCAACAAGTTCCTGCCGACCAAAAAGAAGCGAGTTCACTGTCTTCTCGCAGGCCAAACTTTCTTTTGGTGAACACAGTCTTCGGCCAGCAGCTGAAAATCCGTCATCAAAATAATATTTTCTGACTACCGTCTCACGTAAGCCGAAAGCTTCTCTCATGTCACGCCACGCTCCACTCGCTTTGGTTATTTATGGGCATATTACCCAAACATCCGGGAACATCAGTCGAACCTCGCGTCCGCCCAGTGCCTAAATCGCATTTGTTTTTGCATGCGGGAGGACGCGGGTTCGATCCCGGCAGACAAGATAATGTCTTGCTCGTTTTCCTTTCTCGTTCCCCGTCACATTTCTTTACCTTCACTGGAGAAAATGACTAAATCTAGGTCCAGAAAATGAAGTAGCGATAAAGCTAGTGGAAAAATACAATAGATTGATATTTTGTTTACGTACAATATCGCTCATGAATGAATAATTTTTAATAAATAGTTAATTTTCTTCTAAAATATAAGTAAAATTATACAACGTCCATTAATAGCCTGGCCATATTTTTCATACAAAGGTAATCATTTCCTAATATATATATATAACTACATTCATAAGTAGAATCATCCATGAATAAGTTTACTTCTAAGATATATCTTTAAATAAGAATTAAAATTCTTCATAGATATGAATGTATTTATAGACAGTATCATCCATAAGTAAATATACCCCTGAGATATTTTTAATAAAATGCTAATTTTCTTCTTCTATATATATATATATATATTATATATATATATATATATATATATATATATATATATATATATATATATATGAAGTAAAAGGACGTGAATCTGACAGTATGAATTTAAGATTTTTAGAAAAAACCAAATGATGTTATTAGTTTTCTGACAGAATCTGTTTCGACCTTTTAATAAAGCGGTCTTCATCAAGAGCAACATATGAAGGAAAGACGGAATAAATAAACCGTTAAATACGAGGGGTGCAAACGGACGCTGGTGCCCGATGCTGGATTTTTATTAAAAAAATGCGTATTCTGTGTTAAAAATAAAATAAATTTTATTTTTAAAAATTCCAGCATCGAACACGACCGTTCGTTTGTACCCCTCGTATTTAACGGTTTATTTATTCCGTCTTTCCTTTAAATGTTGCTCTTGATGAAGACCGCTATATTAAAAGATCAAACAGATTCTGTCAGCAAACTAATAACATCATTTGGTTTTTTCTAAAAATGTTAAATTCCTATATATATATATATATATATATATATATATATATATATACATATATATATATATATAAGTAAAAGCAATATACCGTATCGCCCACAAATATATTTTTATTTTATCCTCTAAATATTTTTTATTTACATAATTTACACAAATGTTAGCGATTCATGAAACATTCAATTTCAAAATTGATTACGAATTAATCATATTTTTAATAGGTATTTATAAATGAAATAAAATGACATTCATTAGATTAAGAAATATAAATTGATTATAACTTAATTATAAAATTGATTTATAATATAGTTTAAATACTTTTTCATTTACACGATTTCAATACTGTTTTTACAGATGTTAAAGGATGTAGAGTTTGGTAATAGTTAAAATCTAAAATATGTTTTGATTGTTTGTAAATAAAATCTTAGAATCGTTCAATTCAGAGCTAGTGCCATTGATTTTCTTTTCATTCTGAATGTCCTCAAAACAAATATTTAGGCGTGATTAAGATAATCAATGCAGAGAGAAAAATTATGAGGAAGATATTTTTTCAAAAAATAAATGCCCCTTGTTTATTGAATGACCCTCGGAAATAGAAATAGTTACTTGAAACCACTGTGCATAATATTTGTATTAATAATCCTTACTGGAAACTAATGCATTACAAATGATTATTATCATTAGTTTCTTGAAACAAAAAGTTGTCCAATTTTACTTCTATTTACAATCACATCGTATATATCAACGCATTTGTAATACCATCTTTTATTTCCATGTTCGGAAAAAAAAGATTTTAGAAATTAGAATACTCTGAAAAGTTTTGATTCACCTTTCCATTGCCATAACTTTCATGTTCACTTTGGCTCTGCGTTGTAGTACCTATTCTGGTCCCATCTACAATCCAAATAGATGTATTTAAAAATTATTTATATTTGATAGGACCGTGTCCAAAAAACCATTAAGAGAAAACACAAGAAATATTTTTTTAAATAAAAGTACAATGTGCACAGTTACCTAGCATAGAGGCATGAAATAATCCCATACTGGTTGACATGCCATTAAAATCAGTCGATCTACCTATATGTCTCCCTTTCACTTTGTCTTAATTCATTTTCGAATTCCATAATAACTTTGTACACTTCTGTCTTCTACCTCCTTTGTGACATTTTTTCTGTGTTCTGTGTGTGTTTGTGTGTGTTTGTGTGTGTGTACATCAGTGCGTGAGAGGGAGAGGGAGAGAGAGAGTGTATGTGTGTGTGTGGTTGTGTGTGTATGTACATCAGTGTGTGTGTGTGTGTGTGTGTGTGTGAAAGAGAGAGAGAGAGAGAGAGAGAGTGTGTGTGTGTGTGTGTGTGTGTATGTGTATGTGCATCAGTGCGTGAGTGTGTCTGTATGTGTGTATGTGTGAGTGTGTGTGTGTGTGTGTGTGTGTGTGTGTGTGTGTGTGTGTGTGTGCATTACTCTGATAATAAACTGAAGATTGATTCAAGACAATTCGTAAATGAAGGAGAGGGCATTGAGTACAACTTTTCCTGAAGCTCTTAATGAAATGTCTTGCTTTTATGATTTTGCACATAGCCATTTTGCTCTCAAGAATTTGGTAAATAAATTCTCGATAAAGGAAAAAAAAATCATGTTTGCTGTAAATATTGACGACGCTCTTGGCCAGAATTTTATTTCCTATATTTGTATTATTTTCTCGGCATAATTTGTTTTTTTTCTGCATGTTCTTCGGAAATTTTTTCTTCGTTGACAGTTGTGACTCAAAGAAAAAATTATTTTAGTTTCTCTGTCGAATTGAGATGAATTTAAAGAATTTCCCTATCCCCATATCCCAGGGCGAATTAAGACAAATCGAAAAGCTTTGACTTTCCAGTTGGCCATTTTATACTTAATCTTCCCACAATGCAGAGTCTCTTAAATTTATTCATATAGACCCTTTGGGTGAATGACATTTTAGCAGGGTGAATAAAGTAAAGCTGCCCAAAGCTTTTCTTTGTTTATCATCCTAAGAATTTGGCAATCGTACCCCCTTCATAGCACGGGTAAGACTTTCCTAAAAGGTATGTCCACCGTATGACACTAAATTGCATCTGTTGGTGAGGCTTCAGTTTTGGAGATCTGGGAGTGTGTAGTACCCATTAATCACCATTAATCACTGGAACATTCTGGCCTAAAGTGGTAGTACCTATTAGGGTCCCATATCAGTAAAATATATCGACTTAGTGGTCATGAAAGTATATAAAAGCAACCGTGTTCTCAAAATGAACGAGTCCTTAAATTGTGCCGTTAAAACGGTGAATTTATCGTGTTTAGAAAAATATTATATAAATGACTTCATGGTAGGTTACTTCAGTTTTTAATCGTGACTTGTATTGTACAAGTGCTATATGAATTGAAGTCAATATAAATTCATAGTTTTCGTCACCCTAGAGAATAATTAATTTAATTGCTAGCATCGTAAAAGGTTAATCTTTCGTGTGAATCGAAGACTAAAGGGTTAATTATTATTTATTTATTCACTTGAAAAGTCAATTTTCACACCGGATGAAGCGATGTCTTTTTTCTCAGACTGGGAGATTCACTTGATTTAAATGGGCTTTTAAGAATAAGGTAGGAAAAATTATTTGTCTCTCTCTTTCTCCCCCTCTCTTTCTCCTCTAATTCTCCTCCCACCCTCTCTCCCTCTCTAATTCTCCTCCCCACCCTCTATCTCTCTAATTATCCTCCCATCCTCTCTCTTTCTCTAATTCTCCCCCCCATTCTCTATCTCCCTCCCCCTCTCTCTCTCTTTGCCCTTACCTCTGTATCCCTCTTCCCACCTCTCTATCTCTGTCTCTCTCCCTACCTCTCTCTCAGCACATGTCATTTCAGGTGAGAACTCCATGATATTGTTTCTCCCCCCTCTCTCTCTCCGCTCACTCTCTTTGTTTTTTGCCTCTGTCACTATCTCTCTTTCTCTATCTATCTCTCTTACTCTCTCCATATTTCTTTCTCCCTCTCTTTTTCTCCCTATATACGTTAATTAGCTAATTGTAGAAATATGTAAAACTGAGTGGTATTCATTAGGAAACTTAGTGTCAACTTTGTTTCCTTTGAATAAAACATTAGGTATGAAAACTAATTGTTTGTAGGATATGATAGGTCATAAGTATGGAGCATCCGGGCAGGATCTAACTTGCTATTCAGTAGTAATTCATCTGCGAGACTACATGGTAAGCATTACGGTATGATGGGACGCCTGTTTTTGGCAATACACTATATGTGGAAGCATTATAATTTCAGGACTGGCTGGTTGATTGGTGGTGAGTCCAGTATATATATATATATATATATATATATATATATATATATATATATATATATATATATATATATATGTATGTATGTATATATATATATATATATATATATATATTAAAAACTTATCAGAGATAAATGTATTTCGGCTACCTTTTCCTCTTCAAGCATGATTTTCTAATCTAATTCGAAAATCGGATTCATAGAGGCTAATGTTGTCGAAATAACTCTATTTCTTATGAATTAAGGTCTCATATATTTATTTATTAAATATATATTCCGTATATGTAAAAAAACGGACATATCCAAATATTCATAAGTATATAAACAAAATATTTATACACATGTTTGAGTTATCAATTTTGATTGGATCCTGTAAAGTTTTAAATGCCATCCTTGGTGCAGTGGAACGTGCTGGGCCCATAACCTGTAAAGTTTTTAAATGCCATCCTTGGCCAGTTGAAAAGGGCTTAAAGAAAATCCTGTTTTATGGAATCCTTTGGTAAGCGTATAAGTCTATCCTGCGTATTGTTAAAGGTTCAATGTTTTAATCCTATGTCCGTCGTCCACGAAGGTTGCAGTAATTATTACCATTAGGGTCGGTTAGGTATAGCATCAACCTTAGAATACTGCCATTGATTGGCTAAGAGATATGATTGTGGCATAGTCTATGAGTAGGAGGGGGATTTTAACACACACCTTATATATTAAAATCCTCAACAGATCCTATCACATATTCCTAATAAGTTCAGTACTTAAATTTACCAACGATATAATAATAAAAAAGAAAATTCACTTTTTAGATGTTTTGATTGACACGAATAATAATAATTTTAAATGCCACCCATTAAAAAATCTAATTAATATCAACTCCAGTAACATTAATTTTAAAACTAAAAGCCAACATTAAAAATCCCATAACCTTCAAAGGACTGATAGCCTTCTCACAAACAATATTCTACAGGAACCGTATTAAAGAAATTACCCCCCCCCAAAAAAACCCCAAAAACAAAAAAAAAACAGATTAAACAAACTCATCAATAACATATTTTCTAAACACGTTCGGGGAAAGATTGACTACATCATTAAAAATTATAACCACAAAATAAAAACTGTAGCTTTAAACCCATTAAACACACATACATAAAACCTTTTACCGCAAACAGATACACAACAATTATGAACTAGATGAAAATGTTTTAATACATTTGATACACAAATATATATTACGTACTGACCTTAATAATAATATAAAATAAAATAAAATAATCAAAATAAAAATACATCATGAAAAACCTCTAATTCATGCTGTAAAAAGCAGTTCCTGCCCCACAGTTCTGTAAAATATTTAACGTTATGTATCAATTCAAATATATCTTGAGAGACTTCATCTCCAAAAATAGTTATGTACATTGGTTTGACTTTCAAAGATTTATCTAAGTGTCTTACATCTTACATTTGTCTGACGCAAGATGATTCAAGAGCCCAACACGGAATGTGGATATCCTGGATCCAAATTTAGTAAAAGTCTTGTTGAAAATACAATGATACTAAAACATAGGAATAGAAAATATAAACCACAAATTCTAGTAGCCCTACATATCAGAAATAAAATGTAAAACTGCGACCACAAAAAATTAATTTCAAATCTATTGAAAATATACTCAGTTGCTTATAATATCTTCTATATTAATACTACTAACTGCATTTAGATATAAGTTATAACAGTTTCCTGCCAAAATGGCCCTTACCTTAAGCTACATAGAGAATATAATTCCTTTACAATCTGCGCTAACCCCGTTGATAATCCATGATGGGGTCGAAAGTTCTAGGATCTATCACATCTACAGTGCAAATTCAACTTAAAATTATTAGGTTTTTACAAAAATAATGGCCGATTGAATTGCTCAGTTTTGAAATGTCATTTTAACATAGAATTTGTTGTTTATTTCAGGTGAATTTTTTCTTATATAATAATCAATGTGTGCTCAAAAATAAGATTTAATTTGTTTTCAGATAGAAAATATTTTTGAAAAATAGGGGCCTTCAAAGATGAACATGCCTAAACATGACCTTCGTCATCTTATGTTGCATGAGTTCAAGCTTGGGCATAATACCTCCGAAACTGCTGCCAGTATCAACAAATCATGGGGAGATGAATCCACAAGTGATCGGCCAGTACGAAGGTGATTCCAGAAATGTCACAGTGTAGATGAGAGTCTTGAAGTTGAAGAAGGTAGAGGACGGAAATGCGGTCTTAACAATGAACAATTGCAGGCAGTTGTTGAGCAAAATCCACGACAAAATGTCAGAGAGATGTCTCAGACACTTGGTGTCAGCATTGCAACAGTTTCCGGCCATTTACAGAGTATTGGAAAGGTGAAATGGCTCGATAAATGGGTTCCTCATGAGCTCAAGGAGCACAAAAAACTTAGGCGCTTTGAAGTGGGCTCGATGCTCTGTTTGCGTAACACCAATGGCCCCTTTCTTGACCGAATAGTCACTTGTGACAAAAAGTGGATAATAAACGATCAGGTCAATGGTTGATTTTGACTAATTTTAACATTTCTACTATTAATGTTTCAACAGTAAATGTATGCATTTGAAATCAGCCATTATTTTTGTAACAACCTAATAAAACACAAGAAATTAGACAGGATTCAAATAAAATAAGTAGACATAAGTTGTTTATTTTATTTACTTATATATATATATATATATATATATATATATATATATATATATATATATATATATATATATATATATAATATATATATGTATATAAATGTGTGTATGTGTCTGCGCACGTGTGTGTGTGTAGTATTGGACAAAAAGTAAGACAGGTAAAAACTATTAAATTACTTCATCATTGCTACACATTGTAATGAAACTTCAATGGCTTATACGTGTGTTGTAGCCATTGAAATTTCATTAGAATGTGTTGCGATAATAAACAATAGAAATTAATTATTTTCTTTGATTATTGTTGAAAGAACTTTGACAACAATAGAGGAAAATGACCACTTCCTATGAGTCTGTAAGCCAGTGAATTTTAATTAGAATAAAAACGGTTCATTTTTTTTTCATTTTCTTTTTTTCTGTTGTCGCGCAATATTGTATTTTCGAATCAATCATCATCATCATCATCATCATCATCATCATCATCATCATCATCATCATCATCATCTATTTATATATTAAAACATTAAAACCTTTAGATATAAAATGCATGCAATAGATATAAGTATATCGGTAATATTTTCTCACTGGTTGTAAATCCTCATTAAGAGAGACACAAACAATATTGAATTCATTACTTGATTCTATTAAACATAATTATTATTACGAAGAGGCAAAAAGGAATATATCATTATTTCACGTATGTCCTGAAAACGGAAAGAAAAAAATGCATCTGACGGTGAGGCTCCATTTCTGGAGATCTAGGGAGTATGGAGTCCCCATTCATTGTCACTACTCATTGGTCAACACTGACCCAGAGTTGTAGAAACTGTTAGGGACCAAACTATTACTGAAATGATTTGTATTTGATATAATGATGTGAAACCAAACAAAAACTCAAAATAAAAAAAAACACACAAAAATGTAAATCGAACGTACAGTTAACGCGATTCCCTAATTTCTTGATATAAAATAAATCGAGCCGAGTTAAGATACCATTAAAATCAACCAAATGATCAAACTCACTATTACATGTAGGGTTTTAAATTCCGAATAGAGTTGTGTGAGGCCTAACGGATAGCGTTACGGAGAATGGAAGTTTCGTTCTGATTTCAATCCCAGGCTCGGCCATTTTTCTATTCTCTCGGTACTAATTACCTTGAGAAAAGAATCATCGTCTCACGTGAGATACACATTAATCGACGATCCGATAGAATCATTTACTCAGAATTGAGAACATTCTTTGCTCCCATATGAAAAGCTTACACTCAAATCACATTGAAAGTACTGGTTTCAAATAGATCACAGAAGTTAAGCCGCGATGATCTTATTCAGAACTCAGATTAGTGACTATTTAAGCAACAGCAGGTGCTGTAAGAAAAAAATGTCAAAAGAACTGGATTTGGCATTAAGTGACCTGAAAAGGTTTGAAATGCCTTAAAGCAAAACAACCATATAACAAATTTCTAAGTTCGGATTTTACTTGGAAATCATGCGGATGATTACACATGGCATTGGCTATGTTGCTGGACTGTGATATCGTATTAAGTATTAACTCCAGTCACTCTATCGCGTTCACTCTAGGACTAATACATAACACACACACACACACACACACACACACACATATATATATATATATATATATATATATATATATATATACTAGCTAAAGTACCCGGTCCATGACCGGACTAAAAAAAAAAAAAAAAGAGAAAAAAGTGGTGACTTAATTTGGCGGACCTGAACTTTTGGAACCCCACGCCCTCTAAAATTTTCGTTTTTAATTATTTTTTTTTTTCAACGGATTATTATCGATTGCAAACCAATCTATCCGATTGTAAAAAAAAACTAAAAAAAAGTTATTTATTTTTCGAGTTTTCAGGGGTGCTCATTTCCCCGTATAAGTATAAGTATAGTAAATCGAACCCCCATATCGAAACCGCTCTATCTTAACAGTTGGGCTGAATTTGCACTAAGGTATCAAAATTAAGGTGACACAGAAAAAACAGAACCCACAATTTTTTTAATAAAACTGTTAAATTCAAGTAGGGGGTTAGGATTTGGGGTTAGGGTTAGGGTTAGGGGTTGGTGTTGGGGTTGGTGTTTAAGGTAAGTTTAATGGGAAAATAAATAAATAATTTGGGTTCTGTTTTTTCTGGGCCACCCTAACTTTGACACATTTGCGCCAGTTTCCTTTCGAGCAGTTCCGATATGGGGGTTCGATTTACTATAAACTTATACGGGGAAATGAGCACCCCTGAAAACTCAAAAAATAAAGAACTTTCAAGAATTTTTTAAAAATCTGATTGATTGGTGTGTAATCGATAATAATCCATTGAAGGAAAAATAAATATTTAAATAAAATTTTCTTTTTAGCGGTTCCGATAAGGGGGTTCAATTTACGATAAACTTATACGGGAAACTGAGCACCCCTGAAAACTCGAAAAATAAATAACTTTTTTGAATTTTTTTTTACAGTCTGATAGATTGGTGTGCAATCGATAATAATCCATTGAAAGAAGAAAAAAAAATTAAAAACAAAAATTTTAGAGGGGTGTTCCAAAAGTTCAGGTCCGCCCTTAATTTAAAAAAAAATCTGCCTATTTATTTATCATTAGAATTATGATAAATTAAAGAACACATTTTCTCATTCAAGTTACGTACATTAAAATCATTTTTATTTTATGTTTAAGGTAAGAACATATCATACACTGTTTTGTTTATATACGAAATGTTAACTACATCGTATTTTTATTATAATTTTTGTTTTATTTTTATTACAATACGAATACAACTATGTTTACTTAGTTACGAAATAAGTAGTTATAATTTAACTTCCTATTTTTGTAAAAGGCTTTTCTTTCTAAAATTCTTTTGTTTTTTAATTTTTCGTATATATACAAAGTTGAGTTATATTATATTTATTAAATAAACGAAATAAATTTATTAAACAATAATAAGCGGTTATTATTTATTTAATAAATAATAAGCGCTTATTATTGTTTTTTTACTTCGCTCTTTCTTACCAAATAAATATTTGTAAGATAGATTATTTCATTTCATTTCTAACTAAATTAATATTTTAAAGACAGGAATAAAAGATTGCGATATGAATAAGATTTGATTTTTCGTTAAAACATACTTTTGCTGTCCGAAGCAAAAATAATTTTTTTCTAACTCGCTATAAAAAAATAATTCAATTGATAAAGACTCGTACAAATTATAAATTGAGCAAGATTATTTTCTCTTCTTTTCACGAAAAGTTTCACTGAAACTCCAGTTTGAAAATAATAATAGTATTTGGGGACAATTTTAAATTCAGTTTTTAATTGCTTGATAAGTTAGAAATAGATTGTAATTTATTTCTTTGAATTTTTTCTACATGACAATTCAAATCTAGTTCTTAACGATAAAGAGAATGCAATATCTATTTTGCTTACATTTTAAAACGTCTTCATTAGTTCTCTAAACTATTAAGACTTTTTTTAAAACCATTAGTATTAATTACAAAACAACTCGTTTTATCATTTTTTTTTTTACATTTATACAACCCTATACTGGTGACTGATTTTTATTGACATTTAAAATCTTATTTAAAAAAAAAATGTAACCGTAAACTTGTGTTTTGAAACAATTTTCATTTTTCTACAATTTTTTGTGCATGACAACAATTTAAATTAAGTGTGTGTACATTGTACAATAAAAGTTAGTTTCAAAAACATACGATAAATATAAATAAATATTTAGAAAGATTATAAAAAAAACGAATTTATTTTACGTTAAAATTTAGTTTGTCGCTAACATTTTCATTGTTTCTTTCTTTCTTTATTTCTTTCTTTCTGCTGCTAAAACAACCAGGCGAGTCGCTAACATTTTCGTTGTTTGTTTCTTTCTTTCTTTCTGCTGATAAACAGTCAGGCGAGCCTCCGCTGATAGACCAAGTATTAGCAGCAGCAGCAGCTATGCTATGGCTTTCGAAAAATCGTTTGATTTTTGTTTGATTAATCGATTAAATCCCTTAATCAGTAAAAATCAATAACCAAATTTGGAATTTTTCTTAGTTAGAACGATATCAATGTGTATGCAAGATTTTGAATCTGAGTGACCTCCCGTTTTTTTGTTATACGTCGACACGTACATACCAAAATCTCTGTTTTATATATTAGAGATATATATATATGCTACAGAAATGACATTTATTTGTCTGAGTATAACGAATTGGCGTCTACACCAGTGACCCAATCATATTTAAACTTGACACACATGGTTAGATTATTCGTGTAAATTATTTGAATGAAAGAGCATAGTTTTCATATTATTATTATTATTATTATTATTATTATTATTATTATTATTATTATAGTAGTAGTAGTAGTAGTAGTAGTAGTAGTAGTAGTAGTATAATCAATTAAAATGGGAACATATAAGATTACGCAGTTGTAGTTGTAGTAAACAAAGAATTTTAAAAATATCTAACATTATAAGACCCTCTTTAGGGTCAATGTAGGTGAAACCGTGAAACATATTTATGTTTCTGTTCTTCATATTTGAGGAACGTTCAAAAGCTGCAACAGACTAAAAAGTAAAACTTTCTAACCACTGCTTTTCAATTTTCTCCATATAAATGAATGACCTGACGATGGTTTGCTAAACAAACCGAATCGTTATAAAATCAGTTCCAACATTAAAATATCATCCATCTGATCACCTTTTTTAATTTTTGATATATTTACACACACACACACACACACACACACAGAAAGAGAGAGAGAGGAGAGAGAGAGAGAAGAGAGAGAGAGAGAGAGACACACACACACACACACACACACACACACATATATATATATATATATATATATATATATATATATATTGCATAACATAGCATAGAAATCACATAAAATTTACAGATCACTGCCGGTGCTTACAATCCTACAACCCATCGACCAAAACCTTTTCTCTCAGGAGAGTCAAGTGACTCATCAAAAATCCACAAAGTTTTATGCAAATGTAACACACGAGGAATGGCCTTTGCACTGAATCGATTGGACCAGATGGTGAGATTTGATGCTTGTGCACTATCATATGTATCATAAGACCAGAAATCGGCTTAAAACCTTTGTTACAGAGTGTACAGGTCACAATGTACGTGCATGGATTTGATATTTCCACCTCTCCGGATTCTCACCAAAGTTGATGCTTCAGATTTTCATGCACAATTCGTTCACTCTAGTATATATATATATATATATATATATATATATATATATATATATATATATATATATATATATATATATATCGTACTTTTACCAAGTGCATCAGTCCGAAAGAGACGTGATTGGAATTCAAACCCGCTTACTGTGATGTCGCAGTTCAGCATGTAACGGATTATGAACATCCAGAATTTTGGGTGGATTGCGATAGAAAGAGAGGAAGAAGAAATAAGAGAGAGTAAAGGTTAAAAAAGGTAGTGATGGTCACAAAACGGTTTGTCGGGAATTTGATCGGGGCATGACCCCCGAATGGAGAATTGAAAGCCAACCGGAAGTTTCGGGTGTTGACCGGAACCAGAAGTCACGTGATGACGTGGAACGACGAACAAGATCGTCCTCTTTTTGATTTCCGACAGCGTAGGATTCGGACGGGCCTTTGGTCCCTAGTGTGGGATCACAGTAATTTAAAAGTCTCCTCTCTCTCTTTCTCTCTGCATTTCTGCTCCCCGAAACAACCCACGAGACGAGCCCGAAAATTAAAGCTAAGCCCTGGAGAATATATATCTCAAGCGTTGTATCTTTTTTATCGACAAGACGACCGCCGCGTAACAAATACCTTTTAGTGCTGTGAATTTGGAGGCACGTTGACAAGCCCCGCTATACAATATCGCTTTTGGTACTGTGACCATATTACTACGTAACAAGCACGTTTGCCACTACAATACAAAGTATCTTCTTATATATAATTGGGACAAAATGTTTTCTAAAAATGGATCTAAAGTCAGAAAGATTGTGTCATGCGAAATTCATCAGAATAAAAGCCAATCCGGTCTTGAAGATTGTCATCATCAAACTCCAAACTTTTATACGGATGAACAGCGATCTAAGCGTACATATAATAAAATGCGTGTCTATTTGGACCATAAAAACGACAGCCTATGCTTACGCTGGATTTTATTGCACGATAATAAAATTATTAATTTCTCTGAATATAAAAGTTTCAGTAAACAGAGATCAACTTTGTTGAGACAATTTTATGACTTAGTAACAGGAGGTTTAACTAAAATCAATGTAACAGTTTTTTTTTTATATAAAAGACTTTCACACGATGCAGAAAGTACACATAACTTACTTGACAAATACAATTGAATTTCACTGTTGAAAAATATCCAGCACCCAGGCACCTACCACCCACGAGAAAGAGTTACTAAATCTTGCACAATATTTTCTATAATATAACGATCTGATTTTTACGTCTGTTATCGGCACACCGGGAAATGCCACTTTGTAGCTGGATATTTGTTATTTATCTATTTGTTTGTTATACATCTTTGGATTTCTCCAATTTTGTTTTTATCTTATCGTATCGAGTCTCACAACAAAGGCATAAAAAACAAAAAAAAGGCATTGAACAGAATATACACACTATTAATATAACTATATACATATAGGTTAAAAGAAAGGAAATGAATCCGACGGTATGAGTATATATAAAAAAGATATGAAAAACACCATAAAATGCTGTTAAAGTGAACACATTTTATAACTTCGCTGATATTGAACACTATTTTGCTCTAATGACGATTTTCATAAAATCGAAATATTGTTCAATATCAGCGAAGTTATAAAATGTTTTCACTTTAACAGCATTTTGTGGTGTTTTTTATATGTTTTCCTATATACATATATAACTTTATTAAATAATTCAACAATAGTTCCTGTAAATGTCTTCTTAAATTCTTTTTCTTACCATCTCTTTTCTGAAATCGTCCGAATTAATCTGAATTTTTTTTTACGCTATCGGTGCTTTTGATCTAATTAGGCAATTTTTCCCCAAAATATTAGCAAATAAGTGTAGTTTTTAAGATCTGCCTTGACTATAAATTGGAGAAGAAATAAAAAAAGATGTCTCCCATATTTAGAAATTACATCTATTTAATTTTTTTCATTTTTCAATTAGATCACCCCTCATTATTCTTTCTATAAAAATATCTAACCGTAATTTCTCTAATATCTCCCTGAAATTGTAAACGTTTACACTTTTTTATAATTTCATCACCCTTCTTTGTATACCCTCCACTGTCAATATTATATGAGGATTTTCACGTTTAGACACTGTGGCACAGACCTGAATAAATTATTCTATATAAAGTCTTATTACGAAGTTATATGTTTAAAACACTATTTGAAACAATTTCTTGATTCCCCTATTGCTTAATACATATTCAACTTTTAGAATTTTCTAACGCGAAGGAACAAAGTATTTTCCAACTGATTTATATCTCTGGTACAAGCAGGAAGAGAGTCGAAGAAATGAAAAGGGGGAAATTGAAAGACGAAGAAAAAGGAAAGAGGAAGTGTGAAAAGTAAGTTGCTTGATTGAAAATATACCTTACCTTTGAACGAGTTAGGCATATATGAGTTATATGTTTGAAATATACTGAATTATTATTTTGATAAATTTTGTTAACTTTCTTTTACAATTATATAATTTATACCTTCTATTTTACAATTCACTGCCACCGATATATATGTATTTTCATTATTCCAGTTAACTTCTTCATTGAAGCTGGCTTATATATCACATTGTTAGGCCTCTCATGTAGTGAAATGGTTAGCGAGTTAGATTAGCAAACCATTGTTAGTGAGTTCAATTCTCATTGACTGTCCCATACTCTTGGACTTGTGCCCCAGCTAAGCTTAGTAAATAACTATATATCACATAGATATTTTTATTTAAACAATTACCTTTGGTATTTCTCTGAATGTCTGAGATGAGGTTTGAAGATTAGTATTATCTGCGTTATTCGGACTATTGTCCCCATCTTCATTGTTATTTGTACAACGTTTCGGCCGATATTCACTCCGGCCTTCTTCAGGTATTTCTTGTCGGACTTGGGAACCTTCTTTTCGGAATGAGAACAGGATAACCCCGTGGAATAAATAAAGGGTAAGGTTCAAAGTTCCGTGATGGCTCCCGAATTCGACAAGAAAGTTCCCGAGTTCGAAAAGAAGGTTCCCGAGTCCGAGAAAGTTCCCGAGTCCGACAAGAAATACCTGAATAACGCAGATAATATTAATTACCTTTGGGTATCTAGCTCTATCTTTACAATTGCATCTGTCATTCTGGCTATTTCCTTTTCATAGAACATTTATAATGTCTGCCTGTTAACATCATTTTGATGTTGTTTAGGAAAGAATAAATAATTTCTAAATAGTTTTTATCAAACAGTTTTTCAGTGGCGTAGATTTTGACAGGGCTTTATTTGAAATATATTCTCCCCTCTTTTGTTTTGACAGTTTTGTTGTAGGGAGGGTAACCATTTGATGACTCTTTTTCGGGTTCTGTTGTTAATATTGTTGTTATTATGTGTGTAGTTCAGTTCAGTATATATACCGCTTATAATTAAGGATATTTTTCATAATCCATTTTAGCTTTGATAACAAAATTCATATAGTTAATATTCGTTGGTAGCCCGTATGCTATTGTAGATATGGGTGAATGGTCGAAGGTTGATCCGATTTGATATTAATGTATACAGGCTGGTTTTAAAAATTTCTTTGAGGATGCCACCTGACATTGTTTAAATCGAATGCGTTGTCTAGAAAAGTATCAGATTAAAAACAATTATATTCTACGTACAAAGTTACGCGGTGTTTGTTTGGGGAAGGAAAATCTTTTAGAAAATTGTAATTAATTTTAATCTACGGCCATTACAATTTTATAAACATAGTAACACATCATCACGTTACGGGAAAGTAACGGTCTTATAGTGTCGATCATTTTAATATTTGCTGTTTTAAACCTCCCCTGCCTGATACATGGATACTGATGGCGAAACGCGTTCAAATCCTGGAAGGAGTTGTTTGCATTTCCCACAGCACTAATAAACGTATGAATCCAACTCTGTGTAAATATCAAGGCAGACTTGAAAACTCTAAATTCAAACCGTTAAACTCCACTTAAGACATTAAACTTATGTCACATCCTGGTCCAGTGGAGGATATATATATATATATATATATATATATATATATTATATATATATATATAATATATATATATATATATTATATATATATATATATAGGAATGACATCCTTTAACACATGGGCTGAACCAGTACAACATCCCGTGTTTGTCTACCATTGTGTGTGTGTGTGTGTGTGTGTGTGTATCTTTTCTGTTATGAGAGTATCAAGCACCTTTTATAGAAATACTTTTTTCCTTTCTTCTATTACATAGGTCTATCTATCTAACTCTCTATCAATATCTATATCTATCCATCTATCTCTCTCTCTCTCTATATATATATATATATATATATATATATATATATATATATATATATATTACTAGCAAAGTACCCGGTCCATAACCGGACTTAACAAACATTTGGAACACCAGAGAGGGAGAGAGAAAGAGAAAACGGGTGTAAGAGAGAGAATATGATTTATCGATTTTTTAAAAAAGAGAGGAAAATAATTAATCAAATTTTAGAAATCGCTAATAATTCGTACAGTACAATGTTTGTTTATTTTAGGAAATCTTTTTCTTTTTGTTTACATTTAAAATATCATTTTTTTAAATGTATTCCTAAACTTGAGTGTTTTGAAATATATTTTTTCAACTTAGTTAGAAGAATATTAATGTGTATGTAAATTTTGAGTGACCTTCCGTTTTGGAGTTATACGTCGATACGTACATACCAAACTTCCTTATATATATATATATATATATATATATATATATATATATATATATATATATATATATAATATATATATATATAGGTTAAATCGAACTTAACGGACCTTAATTCCACCGTCGTATGTCACCCATCGTAATAAACAAAAATACCAAAATCTGTGAATTAACCGAATTCAATAAATTTTCACTTTTGATATATTAATGAATAAAATATATTATGCATCAGTTATATTTTACAGTTTTTTTCGGATCATCTAACTTTGAACTACGTATATCTTGAGGCGTAACACAGATTCTCAAAGTTCAGTTGGGAGGCATAAAATCTGCGGCAGTCTCTCTCTCTCTCTCTCTCTCTCTCTCTCTCTCTCTCTCTCTCTCTCTCTCTCTCTCTCTCTCTCTCTCTCTCTCGCTGGCGAATCACTGGTCTTAGCTGGGATAACCCATTGTTCGTAGCAGTATTGATAACAGCGCTCGTATAAGACAAGTATATTATTTTAAAGACGTGTACGGATCAGAGATCCAACGTGTAGAGCTTGCCAAATCACCAGTTCTCGTACGGAGAGCATTCAGAATCACCAAAGTTGCTGATTTATGATTTGGGATCATCAGGGCAGAATCTGTACCGTTGTGCACATTTCACCTGATGACCCCGCAAAATAAATAAATAAATAAATAAAACAAAACAATCTTGGTGAAGATGAGAATGGCTTGCAAAGCTTTTTGTCCGTTCACATTCTGGTGAGTTTCACTTACTTATCAAGTAACTTCCTTCTCCATGAAAGTGAAGCAAAACACATAGTGTCTTTGTTGTATTTTTGCCCAGTAAATATTTATATTTCTTTTCCCTGTTTCAGTTGAATTTATTACCTATTATCGTATTTCGTGAATGATGAAATTAGAAGGAATAATTCAGTGCTGCAAATGACAATTATTATAATTCAGTGGTATAAACTTTTTCAAAGTGGTAAATTTGGTGCTAAAAGTTAAACACAATGGTTAATTATAGATACAAAAAATTACTTATCACATACGAAGGTAATGTTATGCACTTAATTTAATTGGCACTTACAGTTAACGATAATTAATCTCAACTACAAGATCATAACTGTTATTTTTGAAACACACCATTCACACACACACACACACACACACACACACACACACACACACAAATATATATATGAAAGTACGTAAATGAACATTGTGTTTATTTGATATGGCTTTTAGCCGACAATTTTTGGAGGATATGTGCTTGATTGAAGTCATACCTAATATTTGAAAATTAATTATTTAATAATTAATGAATTTAGGCGGGCATATATGTTCAAATATAAGGCGAAACAGATCGAGAAAATGTCAATCCCTGAATATACATTTCGACTATTAGGTCTCATCAGCAAGGTTATAGACATGGGAGATTGCTCCGTGTTGACAGCTTGGCAGTCGAGGTTTCGAGTCACACACGGAGCAGTCTCCCATGTCTAACCTTGCTGATGAGACCTAATAGTTGACATTTTCTCGATCTGTTTAGCCTTACATTTGAACATATATGTCCGCCTAAATTCATTAATTATTAACTAATTAATTTTCAAAAATTAGGTATGACTTCAATTAAGCACATATCCTCCAAAACATATATATATATATATATATATGTGTGTGTGTGTGTGTGTGTGTGCGTGTGTGTGAGAGAGAGAGAGAGAGAGAGAGAGAGAGAGAGAGAGAGAGAGAGTCTGTGTGTGTGTCTGTTTGCTTTATCGGTTGGTTTTGAAAGCTATCTCAATGCAAGCGTAAAGAAAGATGAGGTGACTAATATGTTGTTCATTTACCTTTTATTTATTTTCTAAATATTTCGGGGTGAAAAGTCCCATCGTCTGAAGATTTCTTAAAGTTTGGAGCCTCATAGAGAGGTGTTCACCGCTGCTTGTGTCAATCCAGTCTGTAGTATTTTGTACTTGCTTGTCATTGTGTTTGTTTAATAATGTCTTAGTATTCTTCAACATTATTCGTGTGTGCATTGTGTTGTGTGTGTGTAGGTTGGGATCAGGTGAAATGTTCTTAGAATAACGTTCATATGATGACATCATATATGATGTTGATGGATTTCTAACAATGGAATCATAGTCTGCAACACTCATGGAAAACATCTGTGGACTGCAGGAGGAGCTATGTTGTAAAATAACACCATTTAATCACATTTATTGCGAATTTCTAGGTCAGCGTATACCCATTTCAGCCAACCCTCTTATGCGTATGTAGTGTGTGTGTGTGTTAGAGAGAGAGAGAGAGAAGAGAGAGAGAGAGAGAGAGAGAGAGAGAGAGAGAGAGAGAGAGAGAGATATATGGAGAGATAATCTAAAAAATTATTATATAGATATTGAAAATATATTTTTTTGTACCTGGCAGTATAAAGCCTTCCTTATGTCAATGAATTCCGAATGTAAAAATTCTTTGCAATACGTGTGTAGAATATTATTGTTTAGTTGGTAGTTAAGAATACATTCACATCACACTTATAATTCATGCTATAAACTAGTATTAATCCTGACAAGTAACACTTTTCCTTCTAATTTCTATCGCAAAATTGTTTTCAGTGTATTCTAATAGTGTATTTATAAATGCACACACAGTTCTATAAATAAATACTGCACGCTCATTTTTACTACCTGTGAATGTATTTTTAGTAACAAAACGAGTAAGATTTTTAAACTAATAAATAACAAGTCAACCGAAGTATTTTTTTTATTCATATATTTATTTATCGATTGTTTCGTTGAAGAAAGACTGCATCATTAACAACGTCTGAGAGATGACTTTTCGTTTCTCAGTTTCTTTACCCCGTCATACCCAATGGTAGGAAACTATCGAACAAATCACACAAAACTGCATTCATTACTGACGAAGAGAAGAAGGCAGCATTTTAAATTGGATTGAAATGGAAGTGAAGAAAAGAAGAAATGTGATCATTCTGAATCACATCCAGATCGAAGCCAGTGGGATGCGGTTGATTGAAAATTACTTACTAAAAAAATAAATAACAGGACAGATTGAATTTTTTTTAGTACTTGATATTAAATCTAAGGACATAGAGAATAGATTGATAGATAGATAGATAGATAGATAGATAGAGAGAGAGAGAGAGAGGAGAGAGAGAGAAGAGAGAGAGAGAGAGAGAGAGAGCGTGTGTGTTTGTGTGTGTGTGAGAGAGATAAATAGAGAGATAGAGTGAGGTTGTGAAAGGGAGAATAAGCGTGGGTATTGTAGATAGCAAGAGAATTATCTTGGGGAGGATTATATTGATAGCTGATGGTGCTAGTGTACGGTTGCATCGATCGATACAGCGAGGGTCATATCAATTAGATCATTAAATAACTGTACGATTTTCTGAAATGTTGGTTTCACCTTTCCGTGTGTATTTATATCTAAGCTTTGCGTTTCAACGCGTGCAAAGCATTAGACGCACTAGTATCTTGACGAATGCACGTTTGAAAAAAAAAACTATACTTATGTGCCTTTCGTTTTGGTGCAAGCGCACTTCCTGGCTAAAATAGATTTTAGTAAGTACTTTTTAATGAGACAGAAACGGAAGATTCAGTAAGGGTAATAAAGGATGGGTGGTAGGTATTCATCAAAACCGTTCGCTACAAGTAGGATATGACACACGGTCGAAAATATGGGGCATTCAGAAAGGATCGAAATCGCTATTCTGTAGAATGGTTCAGATAGACTCTTGTTAACCATAAACCTACGATTAGGTGTTTATGGAAAGGATGAGTGGTATGTTCTCACCAATAGTTGAAATGTTGTATACCCTTTCTTTACTTCTATTATTCTTCTGCTCATCTTTGGTATCTTACGTTCTTCTTCTAGCGTCTCTTCTAACGTCTCTGTTCTTTCTGGTCGGTCGTCCTTGATTCATTTCTTCTTCTAGGTCAGTCTTGTTGCCAAGACATTCATCAACCACAAAACCATATTATACATTTAAACCTTTATTTACTTAACTAAACATATTTCTCTAACAACACAACGGGCGTATGCAAGTGAACTCCAGCTAAAGCAGATACATCTTATCTGCCTGACGTCCAAGCTGAAACTGAGAGCCAATCAGGTCCCACGTATTTCGCGGGCTTTCTGTAATATTCCATGGAAAGTCCCGCCCGTGATATGAAAAGGGGCCATCCAGTCAGAAATACAGGGGGTTGACAATAATCTATGCATAGATTATATAACAAAAACTTGATATTCATTATATAGAATTATGTCTCTTTTCGCCAGCGAACGGTAGAAAGCAGACAGTAAAACACATAGGTGGAAATACAGACATTTTCTCTTCTTGGGATATCGACTAAATGTTGTGACTAAGTTATCAAAAGGAATATCAAAATCCAGAATAGTTTGAAATACATTGCAGTAATGGTTAATGTGTTTTCAGCAAGGGCTAGCTACTGTCTATCTTGTGTAGTCAAACACATGCGACTTATGCCTTTCGTCGGACGAGTCCAACTTTTAGTAGGCATAATATTCTCCCTAACAACACTAACAGAATGGGAGCTACAAAAGGTGTTAATTGTTAGCATGGCCATAAACGCTGTTTCAGTTTCTTTCACTTTTTATGAATGATATGGAAAAATAATCAACAATGTACCAAAATAAGTAATCTAATAATTGGGAAATTAATCTATCTTACTAATAAATACCTTTTTGTAGAATAACGACACGGTTGTTGGTCGGGAAATTCTTTTTTTTAAGAATACTAAAATATAGTGAATTTAAGACTGTCACTACCAATAATAATAAATAATAATGATAATAATAATAATAATAATAATAATAATAATAATAATAATAATAATAATAATAATAATAATAATAATAATAATAATAATAATAATCTGTTCTTGAGAATAAAACATAAAATTCTCTGGGACTTTGAAATAAAAACGGATCGCCTTATCCCAGCAAGAAGACCACACCTAGTACTGATTAACAAAAAGGAAAGAACTTGTCAACTGGTGGATTTTGCAGTTCCAGCAGATCACAGGATGAAGCTGAAAGAAAATGAAAAAATGGACAAATACCTGGACCTTGTCAGAGAACTTATGACGGCCAACAATAGTAGATGTGACATATGGACAAACAGAAAAACAACAAAGACTAGAAAACAAAAATGGGAAGAAAAACAATTTTGACAGTTCAAACGACAAATAGAAGAGGTTGCACATGAAAAGACCTGGACGTGGTTAAGAAAAGGAAACCTTTAAAGAGAAACTGAATCACTAATAATTGCTGCACAGAATAATGCCATAAGGACAAACTATGTCAAGCAAAAATTGATAAGACCGAACAAATAGTAAATGTATACTTTGCGGTAATAGAGATGAAACTGTAAACCATGTACTCTGCGAATGTAGCAAACGAGTACAAAGGAAATACAAAACTAGACACGACTGGGTTGGGAAGGTGATCCACTGGGAATTATGCAAAAAAAATAATTTTGACCATACAAAAAATGGTATATGCATAAACCAGAATCTGTTCTTGAGAACGAAATACATAAAATTCTCTGGGACTTTGAAATAAAAACGGATCGCCTTATCCCAGCAAGAAGACCACACCTAGTGTTGATAACCAAAAAAGAATGAACTTGTCAACTGGTAGATTTTGCAGTTACAGCAGATAACAGGGTGAAGCTAAAGGAAAATGAAAAAAATTGACATATATCTGACCTTGCCAGAGAACTGAAAAAATTATGGAGTATGAAAGTCAAAGTGATACCAATTGTAGTTGGTGCACTTGGAACAGTCCCAAAAGGATTAGGAAAGGTTCTGGAAAGTTTGGACATCAGAGGAAGGGTTGAAACCATTCAGAACACTGCACTGCTGCAATCTGTCAGAATACTCCGACGAGTCCTGGAGACCTGAGGAGACTTGCTGTCACTCAGACTCCAGTGAAAGACCATCAGCTAATGCTAATGTGAAAACTCAAAAGGAGCAAATAATAATAATAATAATAATAAAATAATAATAATAATAATAATAATAATAATAATAATAAGAAGAAGAAGAAGAAGAAGAAGAAGATGAAGAAGAAGAATATAATTGGTCATATCATCCTCATCATTATCATCATTGGCAGCATGGATTCCTTTAACACTTATTCAGCATCCACCTCTATCGGCCATCACTCCTGACTGATCTTTGTAGAACAGCAGCAATACTACTTAACTCATAACTGGGGTTTGGAGGGTCCATACCATGCGCAAAGGTATAAATCTGAAAGTGAACATTATAGTACAACTAGAGTTTAAACGTACTTACTAAAATCTCTCTCAGCCCAGCACCTTATCCACAGACACTTGTCCTATAACCATATACATATGTACGAATTATTAATATAATATGGTAATACTTGAAACGATATAATTGCTTGCAAATGATTAATATTAGATATTAATAATTGAAAACACGTAATTGGTTACAAAGTATTAAGAATAGTTACTTAAAGTTATAATTGTTTACAAATGGATATTAATTACTAGAAACTATATACTCACTTGCAGAAAGACTCACTCCGTCACAAATAGACCAGCAAGAGTTAAGAGGCTGTTTACAACCGAATAATCTAACCTAAAATATTCACTTGGGGATCACAAGTGTTCTATATAAAATAAGCGTAATAAACTCACACAGTCGGGGGTTCCACGACACTTTAAGTCCCTGTTGGGTAATCCTTTTGAAACATATGGTTAATTTCCGTTTTAAAACCATATAACCAACATAGAATATGAGAATCCCACATAGACACGCATATTCTCAAGTGCTTCAGCACATCCGAATACGAATGCACTAGTGATTGACTATCCATTTCCCTCAAATGAATAGAGGATTAATATTCAAGTTCCAACAGCCAGGGAATCATAAGGAAGCTGATATTTCAGACAGTTGGTAGGAAGTTTGATTTTCTTGAATGTCTCATACTTCTTGTCTTAATAAATGACATTAATGCCTAAGACTGAGCTACACGTCTTTTATTACAAAATATAAATTATTGGTTGTTTTCTATTGTTTATTGGTTTATTTGGTGGGATTTTACGGCATGACAGCCCTTGGTTTATTTTATGCCGAATATTTTTTGTTTATTCATTCTTGTTGGGTATTCGATTTTTTAAACACATTTTTATAAACTCATCTTTTATCAATTTAACCCATATATGGGACCATAACAGGCACTAACATTCCGGGTCAGTAACCATGGAAGTAATGGCAATGACGGAGTACTCAACAGCTCCAAAATGAGGTTCAACGTCATACCGAGGACACTAAAACCTCAGTCACGGTTTTCTAGGACACAAATGATAAAAACTGCTGGGGGTTTGTCAAAAGGGCAATAGGACCGGGATAATCATATAAGTGCTAGGGCTTGTCATTATCAGCCGATCGAAAAGAGGGTGCCACTTCGACCACCATTCAAGCCTAAGTAAGGACCAAAGTGGAGTATTACATGTCAGAGACTACTCAAACATCGGGATTCTCACACAAGAACAACAGGTACCCCCATTGGGGAAATTGTGTCTCACAGCAGAGGTGCAGTCGGCGTACTCTACTGTCTCAGCCAACAGGGCGGACGATATAAACTAATCAAATTTATTATAACTTAACATATATATGTGTGTGTGTGTTTGTGTGTGTGTGTGTGTGTGTGTGTGTGTGTACAATCATTATTTTTGTTCGACAAAGGAAAATAAAAAAGTGTCACGATAAGTAGACTGTAACAGTATTTAAATCAGAGTGTTTCATCATATAAAAAATGAAATTGCCCTTTCTTACAAAGAGTCTCAAAAAATCATCAGTTTCTATAATAACATTTCCAGACTTTGTCACCCAAATTTAGTGGGCTATGCACCTGCTATACCTAACCTAAATACTAGGGATCCGGTATTCCAAGAGAACAGACATAATAAATTCTACAGTTAATCCACAGCTGAACCAAAATATCAGTTCTTAATTTCACGAATCATAACAAAGTTTAATCCTCAAAGGAATTCAGTACTGACACACAAGTAATCAATTATTTAAAAAAATTATACGTAAACAAAAATGTTGCCACTGTAAACATACAGAATTGATACATACGAAAATATATTTGTAAATTATTGTTTATTACCTATAATACATACATACGTAATTAGAAAGTATTTTCAGCTTTACCTTTTGTTATTGTTTTTTAGTTGCCTGTTTTATTTATAATTCATTACAGTAGTGATATTTTATCACAGTTACCCGTATATTTCTCTGCTGCAATATCACCGGATTGAAATACACTGGTTGTATCCGCTGCAGAAGGGTAAGACCACCACAAAAGGAGTATCCTGTGTATGAAATTAAACTGCACCTTATGGTGACGCTTGAGCTGTGGAGATTGGGAAGTGTAGAATTACCAGACATTTTCATTTTTACAGTTCCACTTTGCTCCAGAATTGTAGTATCTGTTAGGGCCATTTATATGTGTCAACTACATATGTGTCGGGTTAGCTCAGCCTTTACTGTTTAGCCGTAGCTGGGGAGAGGTCGCATTCCTAGCTTTCGCAAGGGTATTACCGCTGTATGAAATGTAAAATAGCCGCGTCTATTTCCTAAAACCGTAACCATTATACTGCGCACCGCCACAATAAATGTAAATATAAGGGTACACTGAACGCGATTCCCTAACATAAATAAAACACCATACACGAGTCGATATTCGATTAAAAAGAATCAATCTGTTAATATATTGAGTTACATTTTGTTACGATAACTCGTTACGCTAATTTGCTACACAGTCTATCCTGGTAGCCATACGTAGACAGCGAGAATAATCCAAAAATTAAGAAGATACATTTGTATGCTAATAATCAGTTACCGGAGGCGTCTTTGTCATAATGGTTATATGCGAAGAAAATGATCGTAACACGCAACATCTTGGCTGAGGCTGTCTTCGTCGCCCTTCGTGCTAAAACCGTTGGGAAATACCACTATCTCTTCAACCTCTCCTACATCTAAGGATAAAACAATAAAGCAGACTTGGCTGACTAGCATTGAGAGAGCAATCATATCCAAATAAGAAGGAAAAAAATTATATTCTTACTTGGGGTGGGCTGGAGAATCTATTCTGAAGATAGGAGGGTTGGAGTAAAATCCGACAGTATGAGGATAGTGAACAAAAAATCTGTTGTGTACCGGTTCACCATTCTTCTATTATCAGCTCTTTCATAGAGTATGTCTAGTTTTAACCACACTTACAAGTGGAGGCGCCCGTGATACAATGGCTATCGTCGTAGGAAATGGATACGGGGGTACGAGTTCCAATCCTGTGCGGGGCTGATGGCATTTCACATAACAGTAATACCCTTGGAAAAATTATTTATTCAACGATTCTCCTCCAGTTATGGGTAAGTAGTAAAACAGATTCGGATTTTTAACCTTGGTATGGCATCAAGTTTATGAGATGGAAAACTGAACTAAAATCTGTTAAACACCAATTAAAAAAAATACCTTTTATCACAAGGAGAGGTTAGTAAATACACACACACAACCTTCAAAACTATAAAAATCACTAGCGTTTTTTGTTTACTAAATTTTAATTATTGGCCCGTGTTGCTGTCGATGAAGGGGTTTTCTTATCCCATTTGAACTAGTGTTCAAAATGGACATGAAAATCTCATATGAGATTGAAATAGTCCTTTAAATTTGTGGCATGTAACTTGGTTGGGAAATAGTTAATTTACGATGGATTTCCAACTGTTCTTTACGAGATTTGAGATATATTTTTACGGTAACAGTGATCTTATAGTGCATTACGTTTACTCAAGAAGACTAAATTTCTTTAAAGAAAAACGCTCTCATAAGATAATTATAGATTCGCTAAAATTTCAATTTAATTGTTAGACAATCTGAACATCTGCTTCGTATAGTTTTAGTTTGGATGATTTGGAAGATAATCATCGTCATGTGTTATAAACATGTTAACTAATGAAACGTTTAAGGCGAATCAAACGTAGATCAGATATACGATAAAGGGGTAGGCCATCTGAGAAGCTACAGTATTCGTACCCAATCCCCGTACTATTTTACAGACTAAGTCGACATATCTATCAAAAATACATACTTACCTATCTAACTATCTATCTACCTCTTTCTGATATATATATATAATATATATATATATATATATATATATATATATAAACAAGGTGTTAAAAGTCTTGCTGACAGAAATCTATTTCGACCATATGAAGAGGTCTTTATCAAAGCAACATTGTAAACGGAAAGACGAAATAAATAGATCATTAATCACGAGGCACAGAACGCTCTCGATCAGTACCGGAATTTTCAAATAATTATTTAGAAAACGCGTATTCTATCATTCCTTATATTAAATTATTAAAGACCTCTTCATATGGTGGAAACAGATTTCTCTCAGAAAACATTTAACATCTTGTTTTTTCTACAAACTTTCTACACCTATTGTCGGATTCATATCCATTTTACCTTTCCTATATATATGCATATAAACACACATAGAGATACATACCCACATACGTACACATACGCAAGCATCTACATATACATAAAGACACAGATACATACGTATACAATAATGTATACACGAGGATATACATATATACGCATAAATACATGCATATGCACACATATTTAAACATAAATATATAAACACATGAATATATACGTTCATGAGTACATATGCATATAAATACACACACACATGCAACCTATTGCGTGAATACATAGAAACATAAATATACATATACATAAACATACATATACATAAACAAACATGAGTATACACATACAGACCACCAAAGTACATATATATACAAAAAACATGAATATAGAGGGGGGAAAAGAGGGAGATAAAAGCAATGGGATTGGGGGGGGGTTAAGGGGGAGATAAGAAGGATGGGTGACTTCTTTTTTTTAATTCTCAAAATAATTGACAGAACACGTACATCTAACAGGAGTAATTGGTAATTGACAATTTCTCGCCTATACGATTTTCAAACTAATCGCACAGGCCAGAAACTGTCAGTTACTAAGCACCATTGATTTCATATCTTCGCTCTCCTAAACACACACACACACACACACACACACACACACACATACATATATATATATATATATATATATATATATACATATATATATATACATATATATATATATATATATATATATATGTATATATATGTATATATATATATATATATATATATATATACATATATATATATATACATATATACATATATATACATATATATATACATATATATATATACATATATATATACATATATATATATACATATATATATATATATATATCATATATATATATATATATATATATATATATATATATATATATATATATATATATATAATATAGAGATAGATAGAGAAGAGAGAGAGAGAGAGGGAGAGAGAGAGGAGAGAGAGGGCCGGGTTTGCTCAGTCGGTAGAGCGTTTTGCTAGAAACCACAAGGTTCCTAGTTCGATACCGGATCTCGCCAACTCAGCGTTATGAGTACACAGGGATCTGTGCGGTAAAGTAAGGAGCTGATGGTGGGTTTGGTGCTCCATCTCAGACGCAAAAAACAATCTCCTTGCTCTAGCGCTAGTGAAAAGGGGATGCCGCCCCGACGACGATATATATATATATTGTAACTTTTTAAAATAAAAATAAAAACAATAACAGTATACTCGTTTTTTAGGCTATTCAGTGGTTAATTTCTCCCTCCAGTTCCCTATGATTATTATCTTCCCCATTGAGTTTGTATGATGGATATTTCAAATTTAATTATCTATTCACTTCAGAACTCACTCTGTTCAAATAGTCATATTATCATTTTAATCTGAGTTCTGTTCAATTTCTGTTAATGAAATAATCATCAGTATTTATACTTTACTTGGGTGTGAAATACATAGAAACACGCAGTTGTAGCAGTTGGTCCCTAGTGTGGGATCACAGTAATTTGACAGTGCTCTCTCTCTCTCTCTCTCTCTCTCTCTCTCTCTCTCTCTCTCTCTCTCTCTCTCTGCCTTTCCTCCTCTCCAAAACAACTCACGAGACGAGCCTGGAAATAAAAGCTAAGCAGCTTGTGAAGATATATTTCTCGTGTTGTACCTTTTTATTCACAAGACGACCGTCGCGTAACGAATACCTTTGTAAGGTAGGTTTAAAGTTCAACATACTTTGGATACAAATAACTCCGACAACGGTTAATAGACAAACATTTAATAACACAGCACATGGATAACAGTAGAATACACGTTCATAATAAAGAGTACACATAAAAAGGGGTACACAAATAAAGATAGACACATTCATGAATGATACAAATATAACATAAAAGAATACAGACATGAGACTAGCGATAGTCCATGCTGTAAAGAACTTACAGTAATGTAAGGGGGGCGGAGCCCCACGAGAGGGTTTAGATAGAATCTACCCCATGTGGCTCGTAGTTGGTGAAACCGGCAAAGAGACCGAAAGGATTTGAAACCGGCGCTTAAATACTATATGGTGCCCTAGCGGGCACCCAGCAAACTAAAAGGGGCAGACAACTCCACAAGGCGAATACAAACTAACGCTACACCTTTTTAGTGGTGTGAATTTGGAGGCACGTTGAGAAAACCCGCTATACAACATGCATTGCTTTTGATACTGTGACCATATATCACTACGTTACACAGGGTATTCTCTCTTTCATCATTGAGTATTAACCTTTTTCTCATTTGCCATTCTTCAGCAGGTTACTGTTAAATCAGGCGGAAAATAACGGTTCCCGCTAAATCACAGAAGTTAAGCAGTAATGAGCCTATTCAATATTTAAAAGGGTGACCACTTAAACAATAGCAGTTAATGTAAGCAATGTAATACCTGTGTGGGATTATCTTCCCTTTACCAGGAAGAGTTATCTTCCCGCGGTGTTGCCGTTTGTTCCCACTAGGGGACCTCGCGCATATAAGCGCCTAATTTAAACCTCTTCATCTTTTCTACCTCTCCTCGTAGGTACTCACATGGGTTAGACAATTGTCATTCCCTTCTCGTTGGGGCTTTGGCCCTCAACGCCGGCTGCTGGTCACTGTAAGTGATTTACACAGCATGGACTATTCTTAGTTTCATGTCTGTACCTTTATATTATGTGTACTTTAATATTATCTTGTCCGTGACTTTTATGTATGTATGTTTATGTACACTCTTCTATTCCATCTTCTGTTGTCAATGTATCTTGTTTATTCATGAGCTGTATTATATAAAATGTTTTATTTCAGAAATGTGTCGGAGTTGTATGTTCAATTATAACTTTGAATCTTACACCTGTGTGCCATATCTGAGCAAATGCACAGGAAGTTAAACAAATAATTTCTCAAAGGGTTGGTACATCGTAACATATAAATCAACCAAGAATTCCTCATTAGCTTCCTTCCTCTTAGACTTTACGAATTTTAGTTCTTCCTCCTTTCACATCTACTACTGACTTTCTTCTCTCTATTTGACAAAATCCTCATCTCCTTGCCAGCTGACTTTTTCTATTTCTTCATTGTTCCCTTCGTTTTGCTTAAGTATTCTCTGGATCCGTTTTAATGTTTTCCACTTACAACATCATATGTTTGTTTATGTATTTACCAACACGTCTATATCAGTTGCCATACCAAGTTTAAAGAGCTCAGTATCCCCCGACTATTAACCCATTTTACTGTCTATTTGTTTACTGCTACTCGAATACCAGTATACATATCATCATGAATAATACACTATTAAACACACACACACACACACAAACAGACACACACAGACACACACAAACACACACACAAACACACAAACACACACACAAACATATATATATATATATATATATATATTATATATATTTTAATATATTTAATATACCAAACTTGTTGGTAATTCCTCGCAGTGAATCCTCGCGGTGAAACAGCAAAAAGTTTGATTGTAAAAATATACTACCAAACATTACCCGGGAAGAAAAAAAATTGGAAAAAAAGAAAAGACCAAGATAATCGTACCAACCAAAAATAATCTATTGGTACAATAATTGGCCAAAAGAAAAAAACAATTTATATATATATATATTCATACAAAACCGCCAGGAAACAAAAACTAATAAGTAAAATGTGCTCAATACCTAAGTAGAGCGGTGGTGGTTACTATATATTAATGCGTTTGCTCCAAGTCTCTTTAGTCGGATCTCAGCCCTGAAGAGCATTAAGCGAAACTTTATCTGACTCAGATTTATCTTTATATATATATATATATATATATATATATTAGTATTGTATGTGACTTAAAAGAGCTGGGAGAGATGAAGGGACAACGCCCAGATGAAGGGACAACATCGAGATAAGGGGACAATAACGAGATAAATAGATAACGACCACACCATATCAGGAAGGGAAGCGTCAAACACATGGCCACAGTAAAAAAATCCTACTCAGTAGTACCGATCTTACCAGTAGGAGGACAATGAGTGGTCTTTTTAAGAAAAATATCCATTCCTTCATAAATCATATAAATATGAGTCTATTTCAAAATGTTTGAGAACGACGTATTTTTGTTTTTACAATAAACATTGAAAAATACATATTTAAGTTTGAAGTATATGAGATATATAGATATTTTACTTACGTCAATCTAATAATGATGAAATAAAACTTCATCTTAATTTATTAAGGCAGCTATGGAAGCGCGTTGTGTAATGGTTATAGTCTTGTGAAATGGACTCGTCGCCCCGAGTTCAAATCCTGGACGTGGTAATTACATTTCATTTAGCGCTAATACCCTTGGGAAAGTTATGAATCCTACTCTCCCTCCAGCTATGCGTAAATAGTAGGGCAGACTGAGCTCTTTAACCATGGTTAGGCAACCGGTCTAGGAGAAGGAAAACTCTGAATTCAAAGCTGTTGTACTCCGCTTAAGAAATTGAACTTGTGTCGCATCCTGCTCGTGCGGAGGGGTTGGTAAATATATATATATGTGGTGTGTGTGTGTGTGTGTGTGTGTGTGTGTGTGTTGTGATTTGTGTGTGTGTGTATTTGGGCAGCATTCCTTCATTTATACAAGTAGAATTAAACAAAAGGCACATCTCCTGTTTAACAATTTTATTTTTTATCTTTTCTAATTTTCTGGCCAACTTTTTAATGTTTGGGTGGAATTGGTGGATAAGTCCACCAAAGTTCATGCATGAATTTTGTGCATGAAACAATACAAACCATCCTTAGACAAAATTGGTTTCCAATGCAGTGCACACATTCTGAGGTGCCTATGGCCCCTTTCTCACCGGTTCTTCTCCTTCCAGCCTCCACATTAATATATAAAAAAAAAAACTGGAATACATCACTCCTGATGATCGCACTTCGAAGTGCCGAAAGTACTCGGGAACTGAACTTTGGTGGACTTATCCACCAATTCCACCCAAACATTAAAAAGTTGGCCAGAAAATTAGAAAAGATGAAAAATAAACAGGAGATGTTCCTTTTGTTTAATTCTACTTATATATATATATATATAAGCGAACGAGCAAAATCTCAAACCGAAACAAAAAAATGCGTCGCTCACTAACATTTTGAAATAGGCTTCCAGTTCTGGCCCTTAACTGCGCAATGAGAATGTATTCAATAGAGACCGCAATAATAAAAACTTAACACGTAACAAGTTTTCAAGCTTATTTGAAAGAAAGTCAAATAAGTTCGGTCATTACAGAACTAGGATGATTTTCAAAATAGCACTGCTACTTTTCGCAAATTCATCAAGTAGATTATACCCAAGACATGTCATTAAAAGAGATTATATCGTAACATCTTACACAAATGTAGAATATAAACTAGAATTCTCCTTGATATTAGATACAACTAGTGAAATAACAGGTAGGAATATTCTATTGCTGTATATAAATATATCAAACGTAATAAAATTGTGGAAATATTTTCAACCAGTCACAAATGGATGACGACCTAACGTAATGTTTCCTGGCATGTGGCAAATGGTTATTTTATCTCAATTAACATATCTCGGGTAGTAACATGGTAATCTATAGCTGACATATGGACTGAAAAGACACCATTGCTTGTGGGACATTGATCAGTATCAGGTGATTTTGGGTGGGGTTATTACGGCAATGAAAAACAAATACACGTGGTATATGCTAGTTCTGTGATTTGTGAATAAGGCGGGCCTTGTCATGTCGCACTTACTTTACCGCA
>CM042144.1:99264367-99316867 GCA_023376005.1 Doryteuthis pealeii | reverse complement strand
GGGATTGATTAAGATATGTGCCCCTGTTACAAATGCGATATCTAAAGCAGGTAAAAAAAACATTATTATTATTATTATTATTATTATTATTATTATTATTATTATTAATGTTGTTTTTGTTGCTGTATCTTTAGAATTTCTATTGAAACTGCATATGAATATTATTATTGGTCGGCTTATAAGTAACACTTTTATCTTAAAATAATGTCCAATACTAATGTCCCAGAAGAGCACATTACAACCTCTAATTTCAAGGGTCAACTTTGGATTATTGAGTTGTGCGTTACAATGGAACTTAGATTAAATCACACACATTTCCACAGATGTAAACAAGGTATGAATCCATATGAAACTTAAAAAATAACATGATCGTGCGTAGGACTGCGATTGTCAACCAGTTCCTTGATTAAAAACAAAATGCAGGCCCAAATGTAGATGCTTCTAATAAGCCAATATGTCTTATTAGGTGTTAAATACGATATATTATATATATATATATATATATATATATATATATATATATATATATATATATGAATACGCCATTACCGATCATATACTGAGTGCAAATACTTGTAGTGAATATTATTACGACTAGAGTTACTCTGTCTTGCCAGACAAAAAGAGCATATTAATATTCTTAAAGCCGTTCTTATGTAGACAGAAGAGAGTGAGTGAGTGAGTGTGTGTGTGTGTGTGTGTGTGTGTGTGTGTGAGAGAGAGAGAGAGAGAGAGAGAGAGAGAGAGAGAGAGAGAGAGAGAGAGAGAGGAATTAGAATAATGACCCCTTAAAATTGGACCAAAAAAAAAGAAGAAATAAACTTTTTAATAATCCCACTTCTTTCTTTTATGGTCCCAAGTCTGATCGGTTTTAATATCAAGTAATTACTAACGACTTTTTAGAAAAATGTCGGTCGAAAGTATTTCGACATCATGGAAAATAGAAATTGATCCATGGAACATTCAAAAGTCGAAACACATTTAACAAAAAAAGAACAACTTACAAACTACTGTTTTTTTAATGTATTATTAACAAGGGTTTGGTAAATAAACTGAAATAATATAACATCAGTTCCCACATTAAAATATCATTCATTTGAACAGCTTTTATTTTCAATTTTTCTATGTACTGTATAGTAGAGTATACACACACATACATATATATTTATATATCTATATGTCTGTGCATGTATGTATATATATATATATATATATATATATATATATATAATATATATATATATATATATATATATATAAATTCATACTGTCGTGCTGTAAGTCACCCAAAATGTGCGATATATATATCAGTTTAAAATAAACGAGAAAATCTGGATAAGCCAGCAAGTGTAATTGTTAGAGTCCCCGCCTGTCTGCATTACAGGTGGGTTCGAATCACACAGAAAGCACTACCCTGTCTATAACTCTGCTGATGAGGCCTAATAGGCGTAAATGTACATACAGAGATTGACTTTTTCTCGATTTGTTACGCCTTACATGTAAACCAATATGCACGCCTAATTTATCTAATTATAACTAATTAATTTTCAAATTAGGTATGACTTCAATTCAGCACATAATCTCCCAAAAAATCGTCGGCTATCGCCATCTCAAACTGATTGTTTGTCCACTTCATATATATATAATATACATGTGTGTGTTTGTTAATATATTTATATTATTAGTTTGTTAATATATATATATATATTATGAAAAATGTTCACAGAATAAGATGAATAACCTCCCATTTAAGAAAAATATTACGTTGATTTAGTGATAGAATTAATGATGTCGTAAATGTTCGAGGTTAAAGCGAATTATTCATTTATATCTTTATAAAAGTATTCCATAACTTGTTCTTCATTTCATATCTTCCTTAGCATTAATTTAATTTCTTTTATTTATGTTATATTTCATAAAATCAGAATTTTCATATATAAAAAAGTGTTTTGCATCTTAACTGTTAATAGTTTATTTACTGCTCAATAAAGGTGAACATTGTATTAGTAAGTTAATTCCATCATTTCACCACAGGTTTTTAATGCCTTAATAACCTTTTTTAGCGCACATGTATATATATAATATAATATATATATATATATATAATATATATGTAAAAACAAATTTTTTTTTGATGAAACAAAGAAAATACAGTGCTCAATCACAAATTGTAAGAGCTAATATTTATTTATTTTACAAAGTTTTCACAGATCAATGTTCATTATAAACAGCGACCCAGGTTTCATGCCAAGGGGCAATCATCAGGTTGTTGAGCAAGATCCCATGGTGTTGTTGAAGTTCTTACTCAATGTCACATTTTGGACCGCAAATAACGTCGGTTAGTTCGCGGACGCTATTATAGTTCGGATTTACTAAAAATAAATTTTTGAAAAAAAATTATTTCTAGTAAATTTATTTTTAGTAAATTTTTAGTAAATTTATTTTTAGTAAATCCGAACTATAATAGCGTCCGCGGAACTATCCGACGTTATTTGCGGTCCAAAATGTGACATTGAGTAAAGAACTTCAACAAACACCATGGGATCTTGCTCAATAGCCTGATGATTGCCCCTTGGCATGAAACCTGGGTCGCTGTTTATAATGAACATTGATCTGTGAAAACTTTGTAATATATATATATATATATATATAATATATATATATATATATATATATAATAAAGTCTCATCTACTTTGCTATGTGCGTGCGAACTTATAACCTAGAAAATATATATTATTGAGCATTTAAATCACGCATACACTTTGATATGTTTGTAAAAAGGAAAAAATCCAACATTTAGTTTTTGATTTGTACTGATTATATTATTCAATAATTCAGAAAATCAATCGATTTCTAAAAGAAATAAACTGTTCACATAATAACCGAATAACTTGAATTTGAATTAACACATGAAATCTTTCTCTTTCGAATTAGAACATATGTTTATTTCTTAACTGCTCATTATTGTTACATTAAAGTGATAAAATATTTTAAACAATACATTTTTATCACTTTAATTAAACAAACAATTAAGAACTGAATTCTATTTTTTATGCATACAAGATTGTTTTTAGAAAAATGAAACCACTTTCATTTTTTTTTTTTATGTGTATAAAATGTTTTTAGTAAAATGAAACAAAATATCTAAATCTAAAAAACAAACAAAAAAAATCCTAAAAATAAACATACATGGTAATACAAGAATTTCTATCGTTTCTTATTTTAATTTTTGATTAAGAATTTAATTTGTTCAATTATTTTCCACTTAAATCCCACATTACTACTCTCCTCCCTCTTTTTCTCTCAATCTCAAGTGTTCCTAAAATAGTTTTAGTTCGGTCATTGACCTGATAATTCTGCTTGTTTTATGTAAAGTCTCTGATCGCTATTTGCTTATTACGAGCCCATGTGTGAATTTTGAATAATCTAATGCTGATAAAAAAATTCTATGGTGCTTATTTAAGTAAATTAAACAGTTGATAAATACAAAACTCAAACTCTGAACTTATCTATGAGACATATACCCAGACATTTAAAGATACCTACCATTTCCTAAAATATATATCATGAGCAGAACTACAGGAATCTACACCAGAGGGTAGTAAGCCAAATAACGTCGAATCTAACTTCTAAAACTATCGATGTTGCGACATGATTGCACATCAAGAGAGTCAGTTATCACGAAGCCAAGAACAAGAAACCATCTGAAGTAACACTTTAGACACTGATGCCGATTTCAAGAGAAACCAGAATATTCATTCAACAGTACAGGGTACAGGAATCGATATCTCTCTCAATACTAGAAGTCATCACTTGAACTTAATTGTGGCTAGGTAGATGTGTAGCAAGTAAGAAACCATACATGATACGTAAACATAGAATTGGTCGCCTGGAATGTGCCAATGACTAAACATACATTTTCGGATGAAAGATCTATTTGTCCCATCAAAATCAACATTTGGTAATTTAGTTGGAAAATTACACATTTTCTTGACAAGAAAATTTTACAATCCTAAATTTAAGGTAAATATTGACGGGAGTTATAAAGTAATAAATATGTTCAGTACTTAAATGGTTGGCTGATTGATTTTAGAGATATATAAACCCAACTTGGGTTATATTATGCTTATAGGTTGAGGAATCGTATTCATTTTACTTCCATGTTCATATTCTTTGTGTATTTGTTTCTTTTTTTCTTTTTTCTCACTCGTCTCATTGAATATTATTTTAAGATCTATATGACCTATACATGGTACTATTGCTTCAGCCAAAGTAAACATGGATTCATGCCAATAAAGGTTTAGTCCACAAACCCCAGATCTCAAGAAATGAAGCATTACTATCAGTACGTATCAAGTCCAATACACCTCTATTTGGTGTTTTCCTCCTTTGCAGGGAATATATTCAGCGTATTATATGTCAAGAGGGCTTTTAGATGTATGACTACGAGTAAATCATGGGCTGTGTGACTCATTAGTTAATGACTGGGAACCTCGTGTATTGTAACGGTTTGAATACTTGGCCAGTCAGCTATTGTAGGTGTATTTGTTTCTGACTAGGTACCTTATGCTTCTGGTTTTGTGCTAAACTTACTAAATAAAAACTTAAGCTTAAAGAAGGAAATACTTCCAGGTCATCGAAGTGAAGCAGCTATCTGACTGTTCAGTATATAAAGGGGAACGCAGCCAGTAATCAGCATTTACCATAAGCCATCTGAAAATGAGTGTGCTAGTAAACAAACATTGAATAACAGCAGGTATTGTCAACAAACACAAGGTCCATGGTTCGATACTGGCTCTCGCCAACTCAGCGTATGAGTAGCACAGGGATCTGTGCGGTAAAGTGAGGAGCTGATGGTAGGTGTGGCGCTCCACCTCAGACGCCAAAATCTCCTTGGTCTAGCGCTATTGAAAATGGGATATACTCCCTCGCTGTCTGGCTGATACCGACTTTAGGCCGCCTCGTCGATTTTACTTACTTACTGTCAGCAAAATAAAACTATTTCGCCAGAGTGATCCTAATGGTTAACTATAAAAGGGGACGCGTTCCTTTATTATATCCAAATTCAAAGGGCAGAGTTGTGCAACGGTTATCATTGTAGGAAATGGATTCAGAGACTCGCGTTGAAATCCAGACCAAATCTGTTTGTGATTAACATGGGCGATAATGCTTTAAGGAAATGATTGAATCCATCTTCCTTCCTATGGTTTCATAAGAAGTAAGACTGAATTCCTTTGCCTTCGTAAGGCAATCAGCTTAGAAGGACATCCATGAATTAAAACCATCTATGTCTCTCTAAAATCTGATTTTGTTTCTTGGGAGTAATCAAACACCTAAATCATTTCACTTTCAGAAAATATTATGAAGAAAATATTTAACTACGAAACATGGTATTTGGATTTAATCAGCCACAATAGACATCTTTTTTAATTTAGCTAATGGAGCTTACAACAAGAAAATTATTTTATATTTTAAAATTAAAGAATAGAAATAAAAAGGACAAAATTGTGACTAAGCTCACATGATCAATAGGGTGATTCGACTTTATATTTGACAAAAAAAACATTTTTTAAAGTGGATAAAACACTTAATAATGGTTGGTTGGGCTTTACGGCTTGTCAGCTCTTGGGTTATTCCATGCGGAATACATTATTCAATATTTTCAAAACTTATTTTCAAAAATTTAAATTAATTTTTGTCCTATTTAACCCATACATTGCACCCTAACAGGTACTACCACTCTTGGACAGGTTGCATATGGGAGTAATCGTGATGAAAGGGTACGTCCCTCCCCACAAAACTCCAGAATCGAAACGTCACTACTAGATGCAGTTTAAAGGCATAACAATAACTCTAAGACCCTCAGCTACCGCCTTCTAGCCCATTGAGACAAAAACAAGTTGGGGTTTCCATAAAAGCAATATGGTTTGGACAATCCTATAGGTGATAGGGCTTGAAGGGACCAGCCGATTGATCGAAGGGGCCTCTCTGACAGACAATAAGGGCCAAAGTGGAGTGTTGTATGTCTTGAACTGCTCAGCCCCTGGGATTACGTCATTAGGTATCACGGGTCGCTACCCAAGGCCAATATTGGAGAAGTGTTACCCATCGGCAGAGGTGCAGTCGGTATATACTACAGCCCACTCCGGCAGGGCGTGCTAAATAATTTAACTTATGAAATGTGATTTTGTCAAAAATGAACCAATCCAAAAGTTAAACACGATCTGCTAATCTCATTATGTTGCTCCCTCCAAAAGTTTAAGAATGTAGAGACGAATATTTGCTAAGAAAAAAAAAAAAGTTTAACAAAAGCGTTGATCAAAAATGTTAATTTTATTTTTCTAAAAACATTTGAAGGCTAGAAATGTGAAACTCAAAATAGTGAAACTTCCCTATTAGTGCTGTGCTAATGGAAAACAAATATCTTTTTTTTTTACCCACACTCATTAACACGGACTACATATAATATTAGCATATAATGTAGTATGAATCATCCTATAAAGATAATTTACTCTATTTGCTGTACCAAACACACAGACACGCACAGACACACACACACACACACACACACACACACACACACACACACACACACACACACATATATATATATATATATATATATATATATATATATATATATATATATAGTATGAACAAAAGGTAATAAGACAAACAGGAATATTTTTTATATATGTTATTTATTCTCAACTAGTTTCGACCTCGTCAGGAGAAAATTTCTTATTTGAAGAAATTGTTTTTAGATTTTTGAAAGGGAGAATTATGGAAGAACTATAAAAATTGGAGTATTTTTGAGGGTTTGACATGCTATTAAAATCCGGGTAGAAGAGTGTGTTAGTAGTAGCAAGTACATCTGTTCCGTGAAAAACCTCTTTGAGGTGGGTTATTTTTTGAATGCTCTTATATATGTGAGGGAGGGTTCTTGGGAGTTGTGTATATGCCCATATATGTATACACATAAATGTATGTGTGCATACATATATGTGTGTGAATGTGAGTGTGTGTATGTATCTCGGTATATATATATATATATATATATATATATATATATATATTATATATATATATATTTATTTATATATATATATATAGTGTCTGTGTGTGTGTGGTGATTGCTCTTTATTCATAGACGAAGGTCAATTCTACAAAGGTGATCGATTGTGAGTGCATAAATGGCTCTGAAGTCCAGTGTTTCACGTACAGTGGATATGTACTATAATCAAATGCATCAGATTCATCTGAAGATCATACATATCCACTGTGTATGAAACCAAGGCATGGAAATTACTTAACATTGCGACTATTTTGATATCTTAAACCAGAAATCTAATTACTACAAATCAAAATATATAGAAAATGCACCCTTACCCCCAGTAATTTTAATCTATGCTGCGTGGGATTGGCAATAAAACCTCTTTACAATTAATCCCAAGAATAGAATTCTCACACAAGATACATTTTATTACAACAAACAACACTTGAAATATGACAATTACTTTAAATTTCACTTTAGATACGACAAATTCAAACACTTTAAATGTGGCAACTCCTTGAACGTGGAGAATTCAATGGCCCAACATGCTTGGCAATAAAATTCGTTTAGACAAATTCCTGTGTACACGAACACAAACAAACAAATTCCTATGTACACGAACATAAACACACATACACACATATACCTACATACATGCATACAACCACAATATATATACATATGTGTGGGAGTGTGGGAGTGTGTATTTAAATCATTTCCATATTTTATTTTGGATTAAATGTAGGGTATATTCTGAGATAGGGAAAATTCAAAAGATTTCACATGCAGTAAAATCAGAGAGAAGCAGAAGTAGGAAAAGATATAGATAAAAATAAACATAAAATAAGCAGGGAGAGAGAGAGAGAGACAGACAGACAGACAGACAGACAGACAGAGACAGAGAGACAGAGACAGAGAAACAAAAACACATTAAGACAGTGTGTTTGTGTGTGTGTATGTGTGTGTGTGTGTGTGAGAGAGAGAGAGAGAGAGAGAGAGAGAGAGAGAGAGAGAGAGAGAGAGAGAGAGAGAGAGAGAGAGAGAGAGAGCAGTTTTTGTATTGCATATGCACACACATATATATATATATACTCCAGGCGACGATGTAGGGCGTAATAAATACGATAGATGCGTGGTATAGTCATTTTTGGCGCGATTTTGACTTTGAAATATAAATGAGTGCAAATAAGCGAAATCCTTTAAGAAAAAAAAACATCTAAATCAGTTAAATATAAATCCACATAGACACACAAACTCAAAAAGGAGCATATTGACACACATAGACATGTAGTACTTATGTGTGTCTGCTCAGAGAAGAATGTTTATGCATTCAACTGGCATTTATAAATTGTATATTTAGTAGTGTATTTCCGTATTATTATCACCCTCTCCACCTCTATCTATATTTCTTTTCTCCCTTTTTGTGTATGTGAATATGGTCTTTATTTTAGGCGTCAACAAAATTATTTTACTAACGGAAACACATTCCTTATTGCGACACACCCGGCTCAGAGGACGGTTTTACAAAAAATACCAACAATATCAGAAAGAAACTATAGCAGTATCCTTCCGCAGTGCTGATTCCATTAATTCTGAATCATAGAGAGAAAAAACTAAAGCAGAAAACTGTCCCATTCACTGCCAAGTGCAAATATCATATTCAGTCCAATATAACCATACTCGGACTAATACAGTCATGGTTTCTTTTTTTGTTACGCGCGCTTAATTGGGTAAAATAAATCCTTAATTATGAAATTGTATTAATATATTTTAATTGTGTAAACTATGAAATTGTAATATATTTTAATTGTGTAAACTATGAAATTGTATTAATATATTTTAATTGTGTAAACTATGAAATTGTATTAATATATTTTAATTGTGTAAACTAGGAAATTGTATTAATATATTTTAATTGTGTAAACTAGGAAATTGTATTAATATATTTTAATTGTGTGTAAACTAGGAAATTGTATTAATATATTTTAATTGTGTAAACTAGGAAATTGTATTAATATGTTTTAATTGTGTAAACTATGAAATTGTATTAATATATTTTAATTGTGTAAACTAGGAAATTGTATTAATATATTTTTGCCTTGGATATTTTCTGGCTAATTTCTTGTTTTGGTTTGGTTTATGTAAGTACATGGCTTATTCAGTGTCGGATTCGGGTTACAACTCCTCATTAGAGGAGAAGTCTCGGAAATTAGTAAATCAATTCATATACCTCGGTAGAAACATCCCATCTATTGAAATCGATGTCAACGTAAGCATAGGAAAAGCATGGATTGCTATCGACAGTTTTCTCTTAATGTTTGAGATGAGGCTTGAAGATTAGTATTATCTGCGTTGTTATTTGTACAACGTTTCGGCCGATATGTCCTCCCGCCTTCTTCATGAATTTCTTGTCGGACTCAGGAACCTTCTCGGACTCGGGAACCTTCTTTTCGACCTCGGGAACATTCCTGTCGTAATCGGGAGCCATCACGAACTTTGAAACTAACCCTTTATTTATTCCATGGGGTTACCCTGTTCTCATTCCGCTAACCATAGCCGGGGTAGGAGTTGTGTTAATTATTTTTCTAACTGCCTTTACTCAGGAATAAATATACTTAGATGACACAATGTACACAATTCAGAAAGAATTGGCCCTGTTCAGACATCCTCGATGTTTTGACGAGCTTGAAGCCATTGGAGAATATGAAAAAAAAAAAAAAAAAAAAAACAAAGTAAAATTAAATCATATGTAAGGCAATAAAATGTGCGTCGTAGGAAATTGTAATACAAATATATACCCCAAAAGATTGTGTAACACAATTGTCGAGGGATACATTCCTCCTGCGCTGCGAGTGACGACAACCTCCTGCGCTGAATGCTAGTGCACTACTGGCTATTGATTGAGACGTGTTGGCTACGCTTAACTGCCCAAATCCGTCTTGATATATAGCTATATATATATATATATATATTATATATATATATATATATATAAATGTAATGCTATCACTTACATAAGTCACACAATATTAGAAATTAACCCTGAATGCATATACGCCTTTATGTATAGTATGTGTAAAAAATGTACGATATGCATATCTAAAAAAAAAACTAGAGGTGATGAGTAAAAACGGATTTCAAATCTGAATTCAGCACACCCAAATAAGGTTAAAACAGCTATTTTTGTGCTTGCCTCAATTTCTTTGTAAACCAGTGTAATTTTTCAAACATAATTCAATCCTTATCATTCTGAATGAAGAATAGTTGGATAGATACGTTTCCCAAAGTATCAGCAACATGTGAAATACAAACAACCACGCCCAGTATTTGATCTCGGTTCACCGAGTTCATCTCTTACGACGATAACCATTACACGACGCACCACAAGGTTCCTAGTTCGATACCGGTCCCCGCCAACTCAGCATATGAGTAGCACAGGGATCTGTGCGGTAAAGTAAGGAGCTGATGGTAGGTGTGGCACTCCACCTCAGATGCTAAAAGAAACAATCTCCTTGGTCTAGCGCTATTGAAAAGGGGATAATAATAATAAACTTGGGAAAGGTATGAATCCAATAATCATCCCTCCATGGGTGAATTAGTAGATCATTAACCTTGGTGTGGTAACCGGTCGAGGAGATGGAAAGACACTGGATTCAAACATACTAAACTTGGTGTAAAAATGACCATTTTTGCTTCTTTCTTGTGTGGAGGCATATGCAAATACATATATTCAATTGCAGACAATGTATGATCACAATTTAACGCCTCTATATTTTCCCTATGTACTCTTAACAGGCTTAACATTTTATTCATTCATGAAGCTATTCAGGTATTGAGCCCTACTCTTTCACGGAGCCATAAGTGTACATAATTTGGTGATTACGAAATTACTTTTACGCCAATAAGAATTGTTATAGGATATAGTTATAGTTATAGTGATATTCTTCCACTTATGAGCATTAACCTGCCTTATGTTTTACAATCAAGTTCATCAAGGAAACATGCACGGGACTCTTCTACGTGCTGATTAGATTATTCTGTTGATAGAATCATTGTATGTTAAAATAACTACATACATGTTCGATGCATAATCACATACATTCACATGGAAAAAATGAAAAGACAAGCTATAATTATGGCCCTGTAACGTAACATTTCAATATGAGCTTTCCAAGTAGATAGATATATAGATATATATGAAAGGACATGTGTGTGTGTGTGTGTATTGCGTAACATGTCAATATGAGATAGATAGAGAGTTATATAGATATATACATGGATAGACAGATATATTGATAGATATGAACAGTAAAATTGAGATAGATCCGAACAAATATATTATATATATATATATAGAGAGAGAGAGAGGGGGGGGAGAGAGAAAGAGAGAGAGAGAGAGAGAGACTGACACCCTAAGTAACACGAAGTACCCGTTCGTAACAAAAGATAACGCATTGAAAACCGAGACTTTGTTGAAACTTTGAAAATGCCATATCTAATATATTTAGACTTACAGTCAATTCACCTTGAAAGCACCAGTTTCGTCTACATTATTAAATAGCGATGAAACTTTTAAATAATTAGAATGCTGATAATTTAAGCACCAACATATACAGTACGCAAACTGATATCAAAATAAGTTGATTCGGCATTAAATAACCCCAAATTGGTTGATATGCGGGAAAATAAAGTAAGCGACCAATAGATAGCTTGAAGAACTTACACTGAATCAAATCAAAGAGAATATTCTAAAGAATATTACACCCCAAACGCCACTGCTAAACAATCCGAACAAACGCCATTAAAACAAGAATGTGAGGAACCCCTTTATTAAACCTCTGCACCAGCTACGAGACGCCAGCTGATATTAATTTCAACAAGAATTTCAACAAGAAAAAATGACTATTGAAGTGCAATCAAACTTAACGATAAACAACTGAAATTCCTACTCGGAATAAAATAACTATCTCGTAAAATACATCGATAAGATGATTGAGGGGGATGTCATCAGCGTTGTTATATCCTTGGGATCATTGGAAATGTCTGGTCTTTCAACAACGGATTTCCTCCCCCAGGGGACCAATCGGGGTTGATCAAACCCCGACCCTTCCCTCTCTGCAAATGATCTCGCCTCCGGATGACCACAGCTTTATTGTACAGGTCACCTGATCGCCGACCAATGGCAATGGAGCTGTCCTTATTTATATTGCATTAATATTATTACTCGAGTTTGGTCTCACTACCAGGAAGAACGGCTGTTGTAAGTTTGTCTCTTTTTAAATTTTAACCATTGTTTTCCATTGTTTTATTTTCCCTTATTTACAAGAGAGGGGTTTTATTTTATCATTTTCCTTGCATACTCTATGTTTTTAAACAATACAGGGAGTCGTAACAAACCCATTATATGTACTACGATTTAAAAAACAACAACTTTTTTTCTGTTAAAGTTTGCTAATGCGCAAAGAATATATTGTTGTATACCCTTCTTTACTTTCTCTCTACTTCTATTCTTCTTCTGTTCGTCTTTTCTATCTTATGTTCTTCTTCTAGCGTCTCTTCTAGCGTCTCTTCTAGCGTCTCTTCTAGCATCTGGACTTCGTCTTGGGGACTTCGTGTCTGGTCTTCCAATGGGAATTTCTCTTTATCAGAAGCCCTGTGTCATTGGTAGTTTTTAGATAATAACACAAGACTTCGATTTAACTTAGATCATATTTTATTCTGAAATCCCCACCAGACTACCTGCGCAGATTGAGTCGGCACGTGCATAACACGACTGAACACCGTCGTGGTTTTCGGCCGATCTCACTAAAACCCTTTCTAATCTAAACCGGAAGAGGGTCTTCTCCACCGATTCTCACGGTATCCACCGGTAGGAGGATCAGGACAGGTCAAGCCTTGTCATTCAATCCTTCAAGGCCGCCGGGTGAACTTATAACAGCCATTTTGGTTTCTACACTACTGTACATAAATATTAGGAATCTAATGATTATGTAACAATATAAAATAAGACTAGTTTTTACATATATGAATATGATAGAGGACGGTTAAAACAAATTCGTTAAGATGTTACCAATAACACTAATCTAAATAAATATTAGTAAACTTCATTTGTTTTAAGCTTTAACAATGTTGTCGGTGTTGAGCACTTCTTGAACGCGCAAAGAAGTCTGGTCAAGCTAATCAATTTACACTAACGATATTTCGTTTCTAAACTTTTGGTGTTGCTTAATCACATGACATTCGTCCAATGAAATCCATCGACGTCATGGCCGATCAATCAAACCAGGATGATCTAATGAGTTTTCCTTGCGACCATTTTAAATTACTACTCTAAATGTCAATAATAGATTACGTTAATCTATTATGTAACACTTAGCTAATTTTACTGATTCATTAACAGTATATTGAGTGACAAAATGCCCTAACATCATATTCAATAAATGACCATCCCACATACATTTCAATCAATCAATCAATCAATCAATCAATCAATATATATATATATATATATATATATATATATATATATATATATTAATGATTAGTTTAATATTACTGCTCTATATATCAATTCTAAATTACGCCAATCTATTATGAAACTTTTAGACAATTTTAATGCTTCATTAACAATGTACTCTATAATTGAAGGGTAAATGCCCTAAAATCGTATTTAATAAGGGATCACCCATACATTTCAATATGTCAAACAACATATCAATCGGTCAATAATTATATATATATATATATATATATATATATATATATATATATATATATATATATATATACACTCCCATGACCCGGTAGAGCTCACTAGGTGCGATTTTAACTGACTTTTACCACCAGCATAAAGCAATGGTCGTCTGTTGTTTATAGATTTTATCTCCCTGGTGATCACAAAAATATATACACCGATGTATATATTTAACAGTTAAAACTCTGTTCCTTAACGGAAGCTGTCGTTGGCCGAGAGATTAATGAACCGGGCTGACTTGCTGTGTCTAGCCACACTGATGAAACGTGTAACGTCTAAACACGGTGTCGGTGGATGATTTATTATATGCTTTCATAACCCGGTAGAGGTCTCTAGGTGCGATTTTAATTGACTTTCACCACCAGCATAAAACAATGATCGTCTTTACCTGATCTTGTTTACAGATTTGGTCTCTCTGGTGATCGTCAAAATGATGTACACATATGTATGTATTTAACAGTTAAAGCACTGCATTTTAATGGAAACTGTCGATGGCTGAGAGGTTAACGAACCGGGCTGTTGAAAAGTCGGTATGATTTCGCTCCTGGTCGGAGGTAATTGCTGTGTCTAGCCACACTGATGAGACGTGAAAAAATTGAAATTCCAAAGAGAACTACAAGAGGACAAGACTAATAACTAAAATTATTAACAAAAAGATCAAGAATATACCACGAACAAAGACGATAATAAAATATATTTATACATGTGTGTATATAAAAAAGTAACAAAAAAAAGAACGCGAAAAAGGGGGAAAAAAAAAGAAAATGAAAGAAAAAATAAGAAAAAAAAAGGAAGAAAGACTGAGTAAATTAATATTTGTTTTGAAGGAAAGAAAGAAAGGACATTAAAGAAAATAAAGTAAAGTTGCAAGTAATGCAGGAGATGCACAGCAAAAAGACAACAGGTGCTCATGGAGGTTTACATGAGAAATTGCTTTAAGATCTTATGATTTCAATCCCGAAAAAATTGTCAATTTATCTTATTCAAATAAAATGAACAAAATGTATCGGAAGTAACATTTAAAGTGAAATTATAACCCCCAACCCACCCTAGTATCTCAGATAAGCTGCATTTTACCTCATTAATTGAGATATGTCAGTAATAACATTGCAAGATATTGTTATGGCGTTATTTATTTCTGATATCAATGGAACAAAAACAAACAAGTATGAATTCTGCTGGAAATAAATGAAGGGATGATGATTTTAATATAAACTACCATTGTAATTTGAACACTCCTCTACATATCTACTGGTTACTAATTGTGAGTCTTTTAAGTTTCTATTGTATATGATAACTAGCAAAAGTACCCGGTCCATGACCGGACTAAAAAATAGGACATTCAGAGAGTAAGTGAGGAGAAAACAGGAGTAAGGGAGAAAATATTAGGAAAATGTTTTATCAAATAAAAATAATATCGCCGAGAATTTGAATAGTAGAATGTTTGTTTATTTTAGGATTTTTTTCATTTTGTTTATATGTAAGATATTATTTTAAAAAATGCATTCCTAAACTTTATTAAATATTTAACGATAAACGAAGCTAAGAATTAGTGTATTTTAGTATTCGTTTATTTTAAGAATAGTTTATTTTTGTTGTTTACATTTTTGAAAGAAAATTATTTTTTTAAGCTAGCTTCCTTTCCAGTTGATTTCATATGGTAGAAATGAAATGTATCCGTTTAATTCCTTATTTTTTTACCGAATTAAAATGTAACAACAAAATGCTAAGAATTAAATACTTACAATTGTCCGTATTACAAGTTATTTTCTCTTTTTTTAAAAACTCTTTTGTACATACGAAAAAAATTAAATACTGACTAAAAATGGATATATTTTATTCTAAGATGAAAGTATTAGTAATAAAAACAAAGTTGAGTTATTATTAATAGTTAAATTAAATGTTTTCATTTATTATTTCTAACCAAATAAATATTTCTGGGATTAGAGCGGTGATACGCGAGAAATTCCAAGATGAAATGATAAGGGCACAAATTTGTCAAATTACCTGGAGCGGCGCCATTTTAAATCACTGCTGATATAGGTGGCAGACAGCGATTTTTTTATATTAGTAGCAGCAGGTATGCCACGATTATCGCAAATCGTTTGATTTTTGTTTAATTACTTAATCATATCCCTTAATCAGTAAAAATCAATAACCAAATTGTGTGTTTCTTATTTATAAGGATGTCAAGGTGTATGCAAGATTTCGAATCTGAATAACATCTCGTTTTCGAGTTATAAGTCGACACGTACATGCCAAACTTTATATATATGTAGATTTTAATGCATACATTGATAATAATAATAATAATAATAATAATAATAATAATAATAATAATAATAATAATAAAGACAAAGTCATAAACTACATCATGTAAGCCATGAAAAACTGGTAGGTGTAAGTAACTACAGGGGGAAACATCCCTAGAATATGTGAAAATCCAAAGAGGAATCTTCCAGTGCGACTTCCTTTCGACCCTGCTATTTGTTATTGCAACGATACCACTAAAGTACATACTTAGGAAATGTACAGGTGATACAAATTTACGAAATCACAAGATAGATTAAACCACCTTATGTACATGGGCGATATCAAGATGTTTACCAAAAATGAAAAAGAACAGGAAAACTTTTAACATACCATAAGAATATACAGCCAGGATATAGAAATGGAATTTGGGATCCAGGAGTGTCCCATACTCGTAATGAAAAGGTAGGAAAGAGATACGACGGAAGGAATAGAACTTCAAAATCAGTGAAATATGAGAAGAATCTGAGAAAAAGAGAATTCTAAGTACTTAGGAATCCTGGAAGCGACCGCCAGAAAAAAGATGAAAGAAAACGTATAAAACAGATTACAGAAGAAGAACAAGAACAAGAACAAGAAGAACAAGAACAAGAACAAGAAGACTTCTAGCAACAAATCTCTGCAGTAGGAATCCCGCCAAGATAATAAACACCTGGGCTGTTCCCTTTTGTAAGTTACTCTGGACCATTCTTAAAGTAAACAAGAGAGGAACTCCGACAATTGTGCCAACGGACAAGGAAATCAATGATTATACACAAAGCATCACGCCCAGGACATGACAGAGACAAATTATACGTAACAAGAAAATGAGAAGAACGAGGATTGCGCAGATGTAACAATTCATAGATTCAAGGAAAACACTAAAAGAACAAGAAATACTAATTATAGGAACCAGTAAAAGCAACTGCAACATATGGATAAACAGAAACACAACAACAATTAGAAAACAAAATAGGAAGAAAAACAGCTATATATATATATATATATATATATTATATATATACCAACCCCTCCGCACGAGCAGGAAGCGACTCCAGATCACTTTCTTAAGCGGAGTTTAACAGGTTTGAATTCAGAGTTTTCATTTCCTACACTGGTTACCTAGCCATGGTTAAAGAGCCCCGTCTGCCCTACTATTTACCCATAGCTGGAGGGAGAGTAGGATTCATACCTTTCCCAAGGGTATTAGCGCTAAGTGAAATGCAATTACCACATCCAGAATTTGAACTCGGGACGAGGAGTTCATTTCCCATGATTTTAACCATTACACCACGCTTCTTAAACAGCTATATAGATACGACAAGCCGGGAATATTGGATTGGAGAACACCTGGTCATGACTAAGAAAGTGAAAGTTGACTTGAGAAACCACATCTCTTATAATAGCAGCACAAATCAAAAACCTAAAATTAATTATATCCAATATCCATTAGATAGGACTCAACGGAATGACAAATAAAGCTATTTTTAGCACGCGTATTGTTTTAACTTGGGCTGAATAAAGACACCTTGAAATATTTCAAGTTTTGTGTGTTCGTTATTAAAAACAACAACGGACACAAAGATGAAGTTAAACCAAGAAGTCCCAGACCAGAAGACACAGAGAGAGAACCAGCCCAGATATACAGAATTATCGCTCATTCACAGAAATAAATTGATTGATATAATGAGATTTATTACGATGAAAGTAGATTATGTGGGACATGGAGATAGATAGTAGATAGATAGATTGATTGATAGATAGATAGATAGATATGAATGACGATAGATAGATTGATTGACAGATAGATAGATAGATAGATATGAATGGAGATAGATATATAGATAGATATGAATGGAGAAAGATGGATAGATATGAATGGAGATAGATAGAAATAAGTGTAATATGATGAAAAGAAGTAAAGGGCTATACAACATGAGTGGCGGCTCGTGGTATAATGTTTAGAGTCATAGGAAATGAATTAGTCAACGCGCGTTCAAATCCTGGACGAGGCCGTTTGCATTTCACATAGCGCTAATCAAGGGAAAGGTATACACCCACCTTCTCTCCCTCCATCTATAGATATATTGTAGGACAGAATGGGATTTTTAACTTTGCTTGGGCAACTAGTCTAGCAGAAGTAAAACTCTGAATTCAAACATGTTAAACCCCACTTAAGAAATTGACCATTTGTCACATCCTGCTCGTGTGGAGGGAATCGTAAATATATCCATAATACATGAGTGTATGAGCTGTAATGTGAATGTAGGTGTGATTATTTAACTACAACCCCTGGTTTGTAATATTACTCACTGTGTCGGTTTAGGGAATGGAATGTCATGCGTGTAATCATGACCAAGTCCAAAAATAGCCCCAGGGACCGTAACTAGTGTCACCAGATCCAAACTCGCCCATTTTGGTGCCCCGCCCGAACACAAATACATGGCCTAGGAAGAGTAACATCCCCACTCCCATCGCAAAAAGTAGCGATACTAAAAGTTGGAATGAGTTGACATTTAGAAGACACATGCCTTTTTGTTGTTTTTCATCAGGATAGGCATTTTAGGATCGCCACTAATGTCCAATGATAAGAAAGAAAAACAGATTGTTTCTATAACTATTTGTTTGATGAATAAACAATTTTCACCACCGCAACAAATTGTTGATGTTTTTTTTTTTTTTTTGTTTGTTGTTTTGCTCTTATTTTTGTTTTGATTTGATTTGATTTTATCTGAAATGCATTCAACTTAGCGAAAGTTAAAAGCAAATGAGAGTTTAAAACAGTAGTTCCCAACGTTTTTAGACTAGAGCCCCCTTGGATTTCCAGTGAATTCCTACCCTCACCCCTCATACACACATGCGAACACAGTTTTTGTACGGTCTTTGTACGGATTATATATATATTATAACTAGTTGAAACAAACAACTCCGACACGAGTGATGAACATAAAATAATGGACTTTAATAAAAGATCATGGAGACATTTATCACATATACAAGAAATACGTTTAAGGCACAAGGTACCATAAGAACATAAACAATAATTATCTACATGTACATATAAAATATATAGATAGAGTTATGGATAGTCCATAAGGTTAAAGTCACTTACTGACTTAGTCCGTACGTGGGGGATAGAGGCCCCCACGAGGTTGGGTGTAGACACAAATGTCTAACCCATGTTGTCCAGTCCAAGAAGAAGGAGAAAAGAGAGATCTTGAATTTGGCACTTAAATATAGAAAAACGTCTGGTGGTGGTGAGAATAAGAAACGAGAGAGAAGATAACTCTTCCAGATCCAAGGGATGACAATCCAACAAGTTAAACTAGAATATGATACTGCAATCCCGAGTCAAAAAGACAGACCATTTGTGTGTGTGTGTGTGTGTGTGTGTGTGTGTGTGTGAGAGAGAGAGAGAGACAGACAGACAGACAGACAGTCAGACAGATTTTGACAAACGGACAGATTTTGACTAATTTCCGACTACGGAACAACAATTCGTTTATAATACTTATGTTGGTTTTATTCTGTATAAACTGCGTACAAGTTCCTTTCTCCTTACACATATTTAGTCATTAAGATTTTGTAAAAACAAGGTATTTATTAACTGTTCCTAATGCCACACTGTCTCCCCCACCGCATCCTTTTGTATCCCACCTCTTAGATCTTTTCACTGACCCAAGGGGCGTATTGCCAATTTAGGGGCCAATGGTTTAAAACATACTAACATATTCAAGAGGAATCCGTTACCATCTGATTTTGAACCCATGCCCTTGGAAATGCATGAATTCCTCTTTCCTACAGCTATGAGTAATGAAATAATTTCAAAATGTATAGGAACTTCAGCTTATTGCAGAATGGAACAATTTCATCTAATACTCTATTAATATTGAGTTAATAGATGAATGCTATCTTGGTATCTAACGTGTTTTAAACAAGATATACCTAGAATGTAAAGCTAAAAGCAATACGCTGGATAATTTTGTCTAAATATGTGTAGAAGTTTAGGCAAAGTAGGAAAATTGGGTGAATCGAAGTGGGAGTGTAGCTGTGTTAGCCATGGAATATAGAAGACTATTGTCATCGTTATACCGCTTTTATTGGATGCATCCTGATTTGATAACTCGTTTTTTTTACAGAGTCGAACTAAACAAATCTTCGTGGCTACATGTAGAATGAATCCAGAAAAATATGGAATATTTTAGTATTGTACTCGTTAGATCGCAGCTTACTTGTTGAGCCCAGTAAGATGAAATATCTATATTCGAGGATGAAAGAGGACAGGGAAAAGTTTAATTTATCGAGATGTAAGTGAGATAAAAGCAGGAAGCCCTCATCTTGATACACTGAAACCACATCATACTTTGCATCGGAAACTGAATTTCATCAGGTGTTTTAGCCGTCGACGAACGGGAATAACATTTTTGTTTGCATAGCATTAGGTGTTTGGATTCTCATGGATAGTAGAACCTGATCATTGTAACATGTAAAACAGGTGAAATATCAACTGATCAGTCGATGCCTGTTTTCCTGGGAGAGAGTCGTGTTTGAATATGGTGAGGACCTATCAATGTGGAGAAGAAATAATCGTAATTTATTTTAATATGTTAATGATTTGAAGGCAATTACAATGCGTATAAAAATAAAAACAAAAAGATGTTATTTTTGTCTTATCGATTTCGAAGTAGAAACTTCAGAGGTGTATATCAGAAATGTATATGCTTAAGTTTTTTTTTGTGTGTGGTTATAATTTTTTTCTTATTTTTTTTTCCTCTTATTTTTTTTTCTTCTCCTCCTTTCTTTATTCTTAAACGAATTTCCTTTTTTGCTCTAAACTACATAATACATAATGTTTTCCTGGTTTGGAAAAAATTATACCATTAATTTAAACATTTTAATCTAGCTTGATTAAGGCAAATATCCATCCAACACGTCTTCCACGAGTAGGATGAGACACGAGGTCGCCAGCAGAATTGATCTAGAAAGTATCAAAATCGCAATTCGTAGTATATCTGTGAGACTCGCTTGCTAACCTTATACCACGACTGTTCTGCTGTTTATATTTTATCTGAGTTACTACTAAATACAAAACATAAGTGAACATTCTCTAAGAGTGGCAATTCCATATATTTCCAGAAGTAGTGTATATTTACCAAACACTCTGCATGAGCATTATGTGACACAAGGTAGATTTTTAAATTGAGCTTAAAAGGTTTGGATTTAGAGTTTTAATTTTCCTAGAGCAGTTACCACAACAAATTTAAAGAGCTCAGTATGTTCTAGTATTTAGCCATATCTGGAGGGATAATACTTGAATTCCTACTATTAGTGCTCTGTAAAATACAGCCGGTCTCGTGTCGCCATCTCCATTTCCTACTACAATAGACATTAAACCACGAGCATCTTCTTTTGCTAGAGGTGGTAGCACTTCACCGATTCTGCTATGTAAAAGAGAATAAAAGAGTGCATTCAAAGCTCAAACAACGCCCATTTGCTCGTACAGAAAAGGCTTCATTTTATTGCATGATATTATCTGTTGTTTTGTTCCGAAGATAAGGTTGCTAAAGTAGAAATAGTTTAGAATAGAGACTTTATTACACGTTGCCTATTTTCCCAACCTTTCACTGATAAATTAATATTGACTCAGTTTCGTAAACCACTTGGGTCAGAAATAAATAATGCATGATATTAATGAATCAAAAAGATCTTTAAATATTTCTTTTTGAAAGATAACTGACATCTTCCTAGATAGAACAAAGGTATAAGACTAAAATTACTCTCACGAAATACACGTTAGTATAGAAATAATAGGCGAAATTATGATATTAAACAATAGACTAAATTCTTCTTCAATATTTGCTTGAATATAATTTTAGATTTCAAATAATACTGACAGAAGATTAACATAGGTTCTGTAAGCATGGACATTAGAGTATGTCGATTTTTCAATGTGGAAGTTGATTTTTAACGTGTAAATTGTGTGTTAGTATATTAAATAGTGATACCAAAAATTAAATCTTTTGCTGGAACCATTTTTTGAGGAAATAGCTGTAGTAACGAGTCGAAATTATCTGACTCAAAGCGACCGAGGTGCCTGGCTGCGAAACTGTCCCTGGCAAGGAAGTGAATGTGGTCGGTGGAAGAAGGAATGTGGTACGCCATTATGCCAACTCTGAGTAAGAAGTGTCAAGAAATTGGAGGGGGCAGAATGGTCTTTTTATAGAGGTTGCGAGGAATTATGGGTGACTACCCATAGTGCAATGCAACTTTTATTTTTACTATAAAAGCGACCTATTTTGGCCTGAATGGGAGACTGCATTTTCGTTCTTCAGTAACGGTGTCGAGAGAGAAGAAGAGGAGAAGAGAGAAAGAAGAAGAAGAAGAAGAAGAAGAAAGAAGAAGAAGAAGAAGAAGAAGAAGAAGAAGAAGAAGAAGAAGAAGAAGAAGAGAAGCTGGTGGACAATTTTTAAGTATATCCGAATTTGCATAAGCGCATCCAAACGAGCAGAAATAAAGACGGACTGTTGCTGACAGGGCGAGTGAGGAAGAAAGAGTATGGTTGGAAAGTAAAATTTGACGACTGCTATTTAAAGTGAGAGTGGCGTGTTCGGTTGGGAAAGGAATTGCATTTCGTTTGCTGGAAAGACTTTCAAAGGATTGATATTACCTTGAATCTTTTGGACCCTTTCAAAATCAATAGCATCAAAGATCGTTTGCTAAAACTCACAAAAAATCCTTGTTTTTACAACATTTGGCCTAGAAATTGTTTAGAAAATATACCGTTTTCAATACTTAAAACAGAAAATGTTTAATATACTAAAACACAACCTCAACACCCCTGGGCAATTTGATGTTTTAACAAAGATAGAAATCATGCTATTCTAATGGACATACACCAATACTAGACTAAGAATTTACAGTGGGTTCCATTGTTTCTCCATACTTCTATGAATGATATATACTGACAGAAGTATTATTAATTACATTAAGGTAAATAATCGAGGATATGATATTTGGTTTGTGTTGTAATGTGATAGATTATTATTCATTATATTGTGTTATCGCCATTGTCAGAGATAAAACTGAAATGTCTGCGAGGCTTCCAAACAAATTGCAGGGAAGTAAACAAATCTGCCTCTGATAGTGAGGCTGTACTTCGGAGATTTGGGAAATGTACAGTGCCCCTTCATTTACAAGACACCGTAGTCCACTCTGACCCGTAGTTTTAAAGGCTGACCTATTTGTCAAATATATATGTTGACAAATATTCGTATTCGGTAGGAATACTTGATGACATATAACCGTAAAATAGTCGTATATAATTACATGAAAATTGTTTACTCAGGGTTAATATAAGTTATATCAAACCATATGTATGGGTGTACAAACTATTTTTAAGTGGGAATAATTATTTGAATGTCAATGAATCTAAATGTGAATTAATTGTATTAGATTTTGATAAACCCCTTTGCTAACAGAAATTGTAAATATAAATGTACAATGAAAAAAGTTATTTAACCCCAAGGCATACAATAACCCTAGACGTATAGATATACTTTTAAAATTAATCAGTCAGGGATCCTTTTTTACACTTACATAATGTGGGGAGGAGTTGGTAAGTTGACGAGACTTGGCTGGTCACAGATTGATACAGCCATACTAGCAACACTCGTGACTTTGCATACTGCTCTGTAAATTTTACCGATATAACTGCTGTAACATTTGAAAAGGAACCATTACAAATTTAGCAAATGTGAAGCAGAATTAATCACAAATTCCTTCAAAGAAACGCGCAGGGTTTCTCATATAGCGTAATATCGATCAGCATGATGAATACATTTTTAATGCATCAGGTTAAGTTTTTTTTCTATCGTATGGCATTTTGGAATGTTGTTTAGAACTTCGGTTTACTTTTTGATACACTTCATATCTATGGAAGAGTGGAACAAAAATAAACACATAAATCAATTTGTTTAAGTCATTATATATTAAATATAATTATTTCACATCGCACCCGACAGTAATATTGTCAAATTTTATAATTCATGATAACTGTTATTTGCAATGTTTCGAACGTTTTTCGATTCTTACTTAATTTCATAAATATCGGTTTCATGATGTTTTTTTTTGTTAAATGGCATATCAACCTTTGTTGGTTATTTAATGCCAAATCCATTATTGTAAAAGAACAGTAGGTTGGTTTCTTAGTTGGATTTTACGGCAACCCTTGTTGAGTTATTTCTATCGTTTTACTTTATTCATTCTTGATGGTTGTTCATAAACAACTTATTTTTAAACACATTCATACACTCATTCTTTTCTATTTAACCCATAGATGGGATCCTAATATGTACTATCAATCCAACGACATCTTCACATGTTGTATATTGAAGATATTTAAAAGAAGGTGAAAACGGAAATAGGGTATTCCGGTTGGATCGAGGCAGGGAGAAGACAAAAAGAGTAACAAAGGACATTTTCCGGGTAAAGCGAACAAAGAAAGATGGGTAACAATAAGTTCGGATATAGATTTGTCCGCTGATAAAGATAACAAAAGAAAACACGTAGGCGTTTAATATATATAAAAGGAAGTCAGGGATCCCAGGTCAGTAAAAGAGTCAGACAGCGGTTGGCGAACAGAGCACAAGGAGCGACCGTCGACATGGTCCGTCGCGGCCAAGGGCGGTGAGACGTCACCAGCCACCCCATTACCTCACCATCCCAACAGTAGTAGTAGTCATTGTCAGCGCTCGCCACCCACAACCAGAGGAAGAGAAATAAAGTCAACTCCTACTATACCCATGTGTTGTGGTTTCTTAAGTCCGACTACATACTTTGCCATGGGATATACATACCCGCAACATATACTAACTACTAACTATTCAGCAGCGTGAATTTGAAGCCGCTATATAACATATAGAATTTGATACCAGTACGTAACACACACTCCTGAGAGAACCAAATTTGGGACTTCACCATTAGATGCAGTTTAGAAGAACAGTAGTAGAACTATCTAACCCATAGTAAGAGGATGAGGGGGTTCATACCTTTCCCAAAGGCATTAGACCGAAATGAACGTGCGTGACAGGAGTTCAAACTTACTACAGTGTCGCAGTAGAGCACTACGCTACTACGCCACGATGACTTTCTCATTGAGATAAGTGTAAGATTGTCTAAGTCAAAGAAGTTTTCACACGTTCCCCATATTAGTAAAATCAAGATAAACACATAGTTAGAAAAAACAATTCCCACTAACGAACCAACGGATACGAATTTGAACTCACCTACTACGATGTGGCGGTCAAGACCATTAGCCACTACGCCTCAGAGATCCTTCGTCCCATTGACTTGATAATCTCAAACCCAGATATCATGTTCTCTAATATTTTTTTCTAAATTCATTCACCCTATATATCTTATTATAATGGAGATTGTGTGTTTTTCTGTCTGTAACCGAAACTACATTACTACTCAAGTCACAATTCCCTTAATTATTTACGTCAAATTCTCCATGATTTCATTCTTTTAAACCTTCAGTTATTAATAAAAATTGTTTTACATTATTAATACTGTTGACCATATCTACGTACTAATAACATGCAATTGTATTTATATATACAACAAAATAGCGGTTTACAGTTTGAACGAGAAGGCTAATTTGCATATTGATAATTAAAATTTATTTTGATAAATATGTGCTTAGTATTATTGATTTCTAATTGTTTGATTTTATCTTAAGAAATATAAACAAAAATCTCGTGGATAAATCTTAAAAGAAATTTATTTACAAGAAGAAATAACTGTAATATTATCCTTTACTTCCTATTTTAACTAAATAGTTGAATTAGGAAAATTTACCAATGAAAGAGGGGAGTAAGGGAAAATGATGGAATAGTTAGTTTCAAAGTTGTTCTATTTTTCGATTATACCCCCTCTGTTGCAGATCTTTTTATTTGCATTCTTAGTCAGTTTCATTAGCCTTTCTAATTTAATATGATATTTTATTATATTAAAACTTAAATACTTGCACCCGGAGGGTGCATATATTTGCTAGTCAATCTAATGAAGCTTGTATAGTACCAAAAGTTATAATAATAAATATATAAGCATTCCACTAAATTGGTTTTCACGTCTTATTTCACTTTCTCACATCGCGTAACCAGAAGCGGCGTATTAACTTGAACAATTTTCTATGTTTGTTCCTCGTGAACTTAGAACAATTTACAGGTTAAGGACATAACTTCATCTCCCACTGAGCGAATGTAGGTAAATATTGATTTTTAACTGAAAACTGGTAAAATTTTACCCAAATTAACTAATTTAATGTTGGAAACGGAGCTAAATTGTAAACGCTTTTTATTAAAAGTATCTATAAAGAACACGCAAGGGCACAGAACGTGGACTGATTAGTAGGAATACTATCTCTCAGTTTCTTAATAATCAATTGAATGAACTCAAGAGATGATTTGACTGTGCATTAGAATGAACTCAACTTAATAAGCCACTATTCTAAACCCACATTTCGTAATACATACAGGATATGTTCGAAAATGATGCAACCATCTCTTTGACAAAGGATAATAATAGGGATCTTTCCTGTACTTTCAGAACGATTTACAACTGTTGAGCACTAGCCCTCCTCATCTAAAAGAGTCTGGATCCAGTTTATTGTCTGGTGTCTGAGGCACCCCAAAAGAAGAATGTCAAAGGGATTACGCACTTTCTGCATAAGCCACTGCAGGAGATTTGTTTTTTGCGAGGCTCTACACGTTAAAAATCCTTGTATCAATCCGAATTGGTGGGAGGTCAGGAAAATACAACTGTTCAGTGATCTAAAAAAGTGTTTCTAGCCAATTCCAACATTAAAACAGTTAGGTGATCCCTCAAAAGGGATTACAAATAATAATTAATTAAACCCAGACTTGTTTGCTTTTTTTTAAAATTATTTAACAGGAAAACAATAATAATAGATGAGATGCAAAATATGTATTTCATTCTGGCTTGATAAAAGGAAAAACACATTACTATAGATGATATGCAATATTTCACAGAAACTTACACAGAATATCTTATCTGTATATAATAGAGATTTGATATCTATCTGTTTGTAACCGAAACTACGTCATTGCTTATGCCACAATACCGTCTGGAATTAAGGTTTGTCAATGAGTATTTAATGTATAGTTAGGATAATTAATACATAAAACAAAGAACAGCCCTTTATTATATATACTCCGAACTTAGGGCGTGCGACATTTGACGGTCAACATTTTTTTTTAAACAAGTTTTAATAAATAAATGCCCGGTATTATTTATTTATACAGAGTTTGTTTTATTTTAAAACATGTTCAAAGATATATAGCATATATATATATATTTACCAACCCCTCCACACGAGCAGGATGTGACACAAGGTCAATTTCTTAAGTGGAGTTCAGCAGGTTTGAATTCAAAGTTTTCCTTCTCCTAGACCGGTTGCCTAAGCAGGATTAAAGAGCCAGTCTGCCCTACTATTTACCCATACCTGGAGGGAGAGTAGGATTCATACCTTTCCCAAGGGTATTAGCGCGAAGTGAAATGCAATTACCTCGCCCAGGATTTGAACAATATTTTATTGCATTAAAACTTAAATACTTGCACCCGGAGGGTGCATATATTTTCTAGTACCTAGAATATAGAGTTTTACAAGAAACTTATTTTCAAACAATAAATAGACAGATTATCTACTTTGACATTAAATTTGAAAAGGTTTCCTGTCTAGGTGTGAACATGTCCAAAAATTTCAAACATTTGTTTACATTTTTTACGAAAAAATCCCGTTTACGTAATCGTCGTTTCCTCGGTCTTTCTCTTGGGTGTTGCTCTTCAGCCAGAAAAAATAAAATTGATTTATACTGTAATTTCCCTCCTCCACCTTTCATTTCTCCTCCTCTTTCTATTGCTGCTACTGCTTCTGCTTTCATATATTTTCCCTCGTTCTTTCCTTCTTTTCACAGATTTACTCACTCTGGCAGGTCAAACGGGCGTCTTATGTCCACTTACTTACCCACAATGTATCTGTACTTTCCTATAAGAAAGCACATTTCCCCAGATTCTGGGACGTTGGTAGGTACTTTTTACCACAGTAATTTTGGACGTCGATAAAATCCAGATGAAATTTAAAGGGAGTATATTTTCTTTTTCTAAGAAAATCGTTTCATTTTAATGAAATTTTGTAAAATTATTTAAAAATGGGTGTATTTTAAAAAAGAACGTTATCGCCTGACAAACATACAGGGACCTCGATTTCGATGTGTAAAAGTTCTCACATATATAACACAATGAAATTTAAATTAAGGTTAATATTACCATCAGACTTATTGGACCATTCAAAAGAGAATTTTTTTCATTTTAAATCCTGATGATTTTAAACAAATCAGCCTACGATAATAATTAAAAAATAATGAACGAAACAACATGATTAACTCACTAAGCAATTACCGAAATTAATTTAGACTCAATGTATTTTATTTTTATAATCTCTGAATGTTGTTTCAGGTAACACGTTTTAAACTTTGGAAAAAAATAAAATCTTCTAAGGGATTTTATGTTTCTTTACTACCGCTTATTTAATTGTTTTTTTTTTAACTATATTTTTTTATACTTCAGTAATTCATTTATCAAAATAAAATAAAGGATATTTTTCTATTTTGTTTCTTGTAGGGGTGTGTGTGCAATAAAGCGAGAATTTTTAAAGAATTTATTTTCTACAGAATTGAACTTAATAAAATTTAGTTTATTGATATTGAATTTTTATCTCACACTCACCCCAGGCAACATTAAAACATATTTTTACGCCGCTTGGAGGCTTTGTTTTTTTTCTAGTATACATAATGAAGATTATGGGTCTGTCTGTAAACAAAAATACCTCTCCACTGACGACACAATTGGCTTAGTTATTTACGTTATATTTTCTCTGATTATTATTGAATAATCATTATTTAATGTTAGAATCTTAATTTATTAATAACGTTACTATCAAAGTGTAGCTGGTCTACTTTTGACACAAAAGAGCCCATGTCATTAACGTGTTTACAGTCCTGTAATGCGATTTATATATCACTTAGAAATATAGTTCTATATAGTATATGGTGTAAATACTGGTTTTAATGAAAAAAAACTGTTTTAATGAATAAGGAGTTGGTATTATTGATTTATGATATTATTGTATTATTCTCAAACGTATTAAAAACAATCCTATCATTAGCTTTATATCGAAATCAATTACAATAAAATAAAACTGAACGTAATGCTTCTTATTTAGTTTTGTTAGTTTTCTGATTTAATATAATATTTATAATATTAAAAGTTAAATGTATTTTAATGTGGGTGAGTGAGATTAATGTTATTCATTTGATCCGGGGTCCCTCAGCTAGGTAGCAACTGTTTCGGTATCTAAAGGGGCGAGGACTGTGTTAATTTCCTAGCACATGAAGTTTCTAAAGGGAAATGTCGATTTGCTCAAGCCTTTTTTGCAATGGCATCACAAGTTCTGATTTGCGTTTTTCTCCCAGTAGTAAAAATTCTGATATGGTGGGAAATACGGAAAATATACGCATACTCAACCTGAGGGGTGCATATTATTGTACTACAAATGATTCGCACTTAGTTGTATTATTTCTTGCATTCCTATTTATACTAACAATTATATTTTATATGATAACTACATTTCTACTAGTTGTTAAGTTTCTGACCGCCATCCTTGGCCAGTTACACAGGACTTAAAGTAAGTAAGTCCTGAACTATGGAATCATTTCGTAAGTGAATAAGTCCTCAGTTATGGAATCCTACGTAGTGTCAAAAGGTCCAGTGATATAATCCTATGTTCCGTCGTCCACGAAGGTTCAAAGCAATTGAGTGTAGTTAAGATCCGAACAGCCTGTATAAATATTATAACAGCAGCAGAGCACTGCCAGTGATTGGACAAGAAGTTGGTCACATGGTTGTCGGCGAGTCTATAAGTAGAAGTGGGCATTTGACACACGCCTTATAACACTAAAACGCCTGGCCTTGTGCCACATCTAAGCTAAACTTAGTAAATAACTATAACACAAAAATGAAAACACTAGTATATATAAATACGTGTATACCAAAAGATAAATATAGTAAAGTGTCTTGGGTATGCTGCTAAGTGAATATGGGAAGGATATTTTGTGTGTACACTCAAAGTTTGTGTGGGTTTCACGGAGAAAATAGTGGATGATATAAAACAATGACTTTTTAATCTTCTAATTAACAAATTAGATAATCTTTCTCCTCCACACACGCACACCAGTTTTTACCCGCTACTTTTATTTCCATGTGATAACCTTTTCTTCCTCCCAAACATCTTTATTCTTCAAGTTCTTTCCTTTTCATTCACTCTATTTCTATTTTAAAGTTTGATACACATGAACGATAGATACATAGTTAGAAAAGATTCTACAGAGATAAAATACCACGAGCTATCCACATTTAATTTCTCTCTCTTTCCATCAAAAGGGTTGATATGCCACAAAAACGAAAAAAAATGAAACGTTAAGTTTAGTTTTCAAATCGTTGAAAAGAAATAATTTTTCTAGTATTCAAGTGCTTTGAGCTTCGCGTTTTATTAACTCTGCATACCGTGACGACCTCACGCTTAAGGCCACACGTGTAAGTCATTCCCAGAAGGTGTGGCCTGGGGTTAGTTTTAAATTGCCCGTATATTCTATAATCAAATATTTAACTTAGATGTTTGTTTATTTAGATGTTTATGGGGAAACACATCTATTCAAAATCTAGTATTTTTAGGATGCTTTAGTTTTGAATACACACACACATACACATGCACATACACATATATATGACTACCATGCAGGCCATTAACATGAAGATCGGATTCATGGACAGTATTTGACATTATGGCCATTTTAGTATTTTAGATTTGGAATATATATATATATATATATATATATATATATATATATATATATATATATATATATATATATATATATATATATATATATATGTGTGTGTGTGTGTGTGTGTGTGTGTGTCTGTGTCTGTGTCTGTGTCTGTGTCTGTGCGTGTGTGTGTGTGAGAGAGAAGAAAATATTTTAAAAATATAACAAGCACAGGATGTTATGATTAGGAGAAACAATTTATGTGTCAATACTTAAGCATTCCGGTATATTGTACCATCTTCAGGACACTGTTAAGTAATGTTTATGTTAGGGAAAAATAAAAGATGTTAAGTGTATAGTGAATATTAACATATTATTCACACATTATTCGCACATTCATTATAAACTTAACATCTTTCATTTTTTCCCTAACATAAACATTACTTAACAATGTCCTGAAGATGGTACAATATACCGAAATGCTTAAGTATTGACACATAAAATTGTTTCCCCTAATCATAACATCCTGTTTGTTATATTTTGAAAATAGTTTCTTCTCATATTACCGGATTAATTTCCCCACGGTATTTCCATATATATATAATATATATATATATATATATATATATATATATATATATATATATATATATATATATAGTTGAAAATTGATGGTAAAATGAATGAATGGATGAAATTAAAACGAATAAAATGATTGGGATAAATGAAAAATACTTTCCAAGGGACCCCTCTCAAAAGTATTAAAACACTTTTTGAGAGTGGGGTCCCTGATAGAAAGTTTTCCTCATCTATTATTAGACTCCTTTGAAGCATCAAGATATAATTATTCTGTAAGTTATTAGAGAAGATAAAATTCGTCTCTTACCTTTGCAATATCTGTTGAGAATGAGTTTGAATTTTATATGTGTATATATCTAATCTTGTCTGGTTAACTTCCGGTGAATTGTAACTATCTTGAATTCAAAATAAAATCGGTCAAATAGGAGAATTTATTTACTTAGCTTTTTTTACAGTTGTAAAATAAAATAAAATATATTAAATTAATTAGATAGATCAGTAAATAAATAAAGAGATTATCTTTAATTATGTATTAGAAAGATGAATAATCTTAGAAAACTATATTTTATGAGTATTTTTAAATTTCAAATAGATTATATATATATATATATATATATATTATATATATATATATATATATATATATATATATATGGTAATCCAAATGACTAGTAAGGAAGGGATGATTCTGAATCTATTTGGGATCATCGAAATCTCAATGTACAATAATCCTGTATGCTCTTGTATAAGCAAACATATATACTCATACAAGGATTTTTATAAATCCCTAAAAAAAGCTCATATAATAATCAATAAATGTAATTATATATTGGTCAGCTCGTTATATTTTCATTTCGACCAGAAACTAAAAAAAATGAGCCTAACATTATCGGTATTTGTAAAACTCGTCTGGCGAGGCTAGACTATTTTTTTAGTTTCTGGTCGAAATAAAAATATATCGGGATAACGGTTTGTTAAGTTTTTCTATATTAGAAAGTTAAAGTTAAAGTTAAAGTTAAAATTATATATATATATATATATATATATATATATATATATATATATATATATATATATATTATATTATAGATTGTTTTCTCTTTAACAGCATTGTATGATGTTTTCATTCCACCTTTTCATACTCATACCGTCGGATTCATTTCCTTTCCTTTAACTTCATCTTATTTTATTCATTTTTCTTATATATCTGAATATACCGTGCAGTAATACCTAAGGCCGTTAAATAATTTCGAGTAATCTAATTTGTCTCGCGAAAAAAGACCTAACGTCACCACACCTCACGTTTTGCAAACTCTTGACTAGCTAGTTTTTACTATACTGTCATCTGATGATTGTATTAAGAACATGAAACCTAAGTAATGGAAATCCATAATTTTATAGTTTTAGGTTTTATACCTGCTCTGCTATTATAGCATTGAGCACTCTCTCTATGCAAAAAACAATATTCCTGATTTTCAGTCTTCCAATACACACACACACACACACACACACACACACACACACATATATATATATATATATATATATATATATATATATATAATATATATATATATATATATAGTTACGTATTTTTTCTGTCTCCATAAATATATTTTGACATGCATGAGCATTTATACATCTTTTAAAATAAATCTTCGATTTTATGTCTCCGTCAGTGCACTTTAGAAATAAACAGCATGAAAATGCACCGAATAATTTCTGGGTGAGAATCACAAGGTGCGTTGGTAAAAAAAGAACAACAGTTTTCTAAAACAAATACTGAAAAAGTATGTAATCTATTCATATATTACTAACATTCTCATATTATATATATATATATATATATATATATATATATATATATATATATATATATATATATATATATTCGGGAAGACTTACCTTGACTATCGATTTCCGAACCGTTTTCTCACCATGAAGAATCGATCGTTGACTGCCGCAGGTTATTTCATCGATTATTTAATTGTCTGTTAACATGACTACTTATTATGAATGTCTACTAAGCTTAGATTATTGCACCACAAATATAAGATTGGAAAAATAGGGTGTAATAATAATGTACTCGGCCAATCTTGTGTATGAAAATAGCTACACACCTTTATAAGGATTGGGGGTATTAGTTTATAACCAACGCTAGGTCCTTAATATGCATTAGTGCATCTATAGATGCAGTAACACAGAACATTTATTATAGAATGATAGACACAAAAACATTATGCCCATTGGATACTTCAATAGGTACACATGCAACAATAAAATGGCATAATGTATCTTGCCCACACCTAAACTGTACGCAATGTTTCACGAATAAACATAGTGTAAGATTGTTATAGATGATATATCCTATAGACTATAGTGGAATGCACCGACGGTTACTATAAGTAACAGGGATAATTATGGTTTGACGGAAGCCAATGCGAGTCAGCTTGTAACTCTATTTGTCGGACGCAATTCCCACTTCTCTTTACTGTAATTGTCTACTCTTTTGTTGATACATTTTCCTACATTTGTTACCCGTTGTTTTGTCTTATTTTGACCCCTTGAAAACGCACAAAAAAGACGATGTACGAGAAAGTGGTTACAAATATCCTTATTGTATATTCAATGGTTTTCATGGCACGGTGCTATGAAATGACATGAAGGCTGGAGACAAAGTGTCTAATCTTTTCTTCGAACAGGAATAAAACATTTCATGTTCACTCTACGAGTGATAGGTAAGTCATATCCATTCAACAAGAACGATTTAAAGTGCTGAATCCTCATGGGACCATAGACAGGTGACGTGGGAAGCAACGCCCTGCGTCTATGGGAAGACACTTATTTTTGTATCCTTACAGCTTTAAAATCAGCATTCTTATGTCCATATTTTAGGAGTTCGAACTCCAACCGATAAAATGCCTCCACATCAGAAAAAAATCAAACAAAAAAACAAAGAAACATCGTATCCCTCTTATGGGTAAGTTATTTATTTTTTAAATGCATCTTAGTTTAGCAATGCTTTTAATAGGTTGATTGTGTCCACTGCAGTGAGCTAAGACGTCATATTCAAGGAACGTTTATTGGGAGCAGCCCAATAAATGTCCCTTGAATATGACACTAAACTGCATCTGGCAATGATACTGCTATATCCACTCTTACGGAGTGGTAATACTTAATGGATACACGTTTAGGTCAAATAGATAAATGTTAAATTTATTGTTATCACAACATTATTGAGAGCGATTTTTAACACAATACTTATTAATAGGTAGATATAGCTTGGACGAGTGGACAGAGAGAAAAATATATGATATGTGCAAAGGAAACATTTCAACGATCTCTATTCAACGATATAATGCATTGAAACTTGCAATAACAACATAACGAGTAAAACACAAAGTAGATCCCAATCGTATCACTGACTCTAAACAGGAATACTTGATACTATATAACTGTGTCTTTAAATTATTTGTATCAATAGGAATACTTGATACCACAAAACTGTGAGTGAATTATTCGAATTGAGAATAGTTTCTTGAAGCTATAATTGTTTACTAAGAATTATTATTAGTGGTAGTTACTTGAATTTATATGATTGTGTATAAATTATTAATTTTAGATATGAATACATGAAACCGTACGACGATACATAGATTATGTTCTTAGATAGAAATAGTTCATACCATGTAATAGTAGACAAAAATTATTATGAAAAATAAATAAATGAAATAAAACAAGTGCTATAGAACATTGAAAATATAGTTATGTATGTAATCAAACATTTAGAAATTAATCAAATTTCGGCAATAAATAACCCATAACAAATTGATATGCCGTGAAAAAATAAAACAAACAAAAAAATGCCAGACGTATAGCGCTCTCAATGAGAATCAAATTATGTAATGAATATTTAAATTATTTTGTTGATTTATATGGATGAATATTAAATAGGCATTCAGCAGAAATTGATTGAGATTGGAAGAGACATCGCTATACTCAGTTCTACCTAAGTCTCATTACTGATTAGAATAAGTATATCACCCAAATAAATTAGCTTTTCTAGTAAACAAAAAAAAACTTATATTGTGCCATCAAGATAATGCTTCATTGCATTTTTCTGAATGAATTTCTAAATATGAGGCGGAGGAAAAAGTAATGCTATTTTTTAGGACAGGTATAATTACCAACACAAGAACATGTATAATACATCAAAATGAAGCTGGTCCTCTGTGAACAGATTCCTACTTCTCCACATACTCACCGTTTCTCTCAATAGCAATGTTCCACCTTCGAATGAGAGCATGTACATCTGTCCTGTAAAATTCTGTTGACTGTTCTTTGAGCCACTTCTTCACTAGAAATTTCATTTCCTCGGCTATGGATTAAATGTTTGCTTCTCAAAACCTCTTTCATGATTTATGTGCTGCAATATGTCTCAATGTTGTTGTTTTTTAATATATTTTTATCTAGCGTAAAACATTTTGAAACTTTAATCTACTTAGTGAACTTATTACGAAAAACTTACATGAAGCTCGCTCGTACCTTAAACTCTCCCTCCTTCCCTCTCCTCTCTCTCTCTCTCTGTCTCTGTCTCTGTCTCTCTCTCTCTCTGTCTCTCTCTCTCTCTCTCTCTATATATATATATATATATGAAGATAGAAGGGTTGGAGTAAAATCCGACAGTATGAGGTGAGGGTTCCCAACAAACACTTAGCAACCTCCTCTTCTCAGCTTACCACCATCCTCTAAACTCCCCCTCCACTTTATATGATGTTATTCTCATTTCAATCAAATCCTCCCTAATCCCCCACCCCTTAATTCCACCACTAATTCACTTTCTCTTCTAAAAACACAAATGTACGTATTTTGCCTTGAATAAAGTCAGACTGAGATGTTCTTCGCGTCAGAAGGACGAAATATTTCTCTCCTACTTGGACGTGATTGAGTCATTATTTTTGTTCACTTTTCCTTTTACCTCACCATATATATATATATATATATATATATATATATATATATATATATATATATATATATATATATATATATATATATATAAAGGTTTTTTTATAGTATCTTTGAAGCATTGTGCGTATGTGTAATAAAAAAGATTTTTGAAGGCAATTTACAATGCAATATGTGTTGAAAGTTATATTTATTTAACTTTTATTTTCAATTCTAAATATTTTTGGAAATAAAATTCCATCATCAGAGTAATTGGAAGTACTAGGTGTTTTTTTATAGTACTTATCCCACGGCGATGTTGTAATCATCTGTTGTTTTAAGAAGTTGAGGAACGCTGTATATTTGAAATTTTTAAAAAATCTTTCGGTTACTTCCGTGATGTTAAATCGGCTATTTACGTGATGTTAATTCGGTTCGGCTGATCCTGCGCTCGTGGAGATTGTCCGAAATCATTTTAATTTTTTTACTATAAATTTAACCTCACTCAGGCATAGTGAAATAAAAGTTTGTTTTATAGTATCTTTAGTGAATCTTAAGCCTATTTAATTCTTTAAACTAAAAGAAACTGCAGTACGTATATTAGAATTCTAGCTAAATTCAAAGAATACTTAGATCCACATTACTATCAAGTGCTCCAAGTTACGAGAAATCAATCAAAATATTCCAAGAATCAATAAATCGCAACTTCATCTTTTTATCGATGTATCTATTTTTGATGTCGTCTGTCTGTTTATCTATCTTAAGAAGACACTTCCTTGCATATTCCTGGCGTGAACCAACAGTTGGCTTGGATGGACTAAACGCAAGGTCGAGACGAAATTGCCTGTGAAGCCATCAAACGCTAGCACGAAGAGGCAACACTGCACAGCAAGATTTGTGCACGGCCATGCACCCGACAGAGATTGTAAAGAAGACATGGTGTCCATATTACCGACACCTCTCGCTTATTGGTCGGGACAGCTGTCTAATGGATGATCGCATTCCATTTGCTGCTTTGGATAAAAGCAGGCACCACTGTGGCAGCTGAAGTTTCATACAATATCAAATACTGGGATAAAATAAGAAATTATACACACACACACACACACACACACACACACACACACACATATTATATATATATATATATATATATATATATATATATATACTCACACACGCACCTCTCTCTCTCTATCTATATGTGTGTGTGTGTTTGTGTGTGTGTGTGTGTGTGTGTGTGTGTGTGTGTGTGTGTGTGTGCGAGTGTCTACATTTACACATAAATTTGATCACAGTCATCTGCGTATGTTTTTTTTTTAACTTACTATACTTATCTTATATTTTATTAAATGCACTTATCTATCTTTTCACTCTCGTTATCTCCCTCTCTTTCTTTCTATCTTTATATATCCATCTATTTATCTTTCTATCTATGTATATCTCTCTCTCTCTCTCTCTCTCTATATATATATATATATATATATATATATATATATACATATAAAATTTTTGATATAGGAATTATATATATAATTGATAATTGAATCATATTACCACGACCAGACAACTCGGCAAACACCATTTGTGACATACGGAGCACTGGACAGCTGTTTCGACCTCCTTTGGTCTCATCAGCAGTGCATACCACAAGTGGTAATATGATTCAATTATCAATTATATATATAATTCCTCTATCAAAAATTTAATATATACCCTTAGTCCATTAGGTTGTGTCTGAGTGATTCGGGCCCGAATTGGGAAGTCGTTGTCCTGGGGGTGACCTTACCATCTGTAATCCTGCGATGGGGTTCACGGCAATACAGGTTAGGTGGCTACGCAGTTTGAATTAATGTTACCATTGAGTAGATGATTTGGCATTCTCCGTTTGTGGCATGGGCTAGTGGCCCAGTGTGTTAAGTCCCCGCTCTTCACGCTGTGGTCCGCTGGTTCAATCTCTAGTGGCGGAGATTGTAGTATGCACTGCTGATGAGACCAAAGGAGGTCGAAACAGCTGTCCACTGCTCCGGATGTCGCAAATGGTGTCTCTCTCTCTCTATATATATATATATATATATCGCTCTCTCTGTCTGTCTGTCTCTCTCTCTACACACACACAGCACACATATACATACACACACACACACACACACATATATATATATATATATATATTTACTTCGTAGTACCTTCGCTTACAATTTACTTATTTCTGCTTGTCAGTCAATTTCCTTGAAATCAATGTTCCCCATTAAGATAAACTGAAAAGTCATTAATCCGTATATGCATCCCACCACCAAAACTAAAAGAAAGGTTTTATCGTGTTTTTTTTTGTTTTTTTTTATTGTGTTAAAACATAGAAAAGGCACATGGAAACAAACAATCTCCGCACATAAGACATCATTCAACAATAACAAAAAAAAAAAACAAAACAACATGAACACAGAACAATATCATGAAAACTCATTTGGGAAACCAAAATCTTAAACCAAAAAACTCAGCAGAAATAACTAGCATAATAAGGAAATAGCACCAGAATAAACTTTGTGTAGAAGATAAACTAACAATTATAACCTTCCCCGTGAAAAAAGAACTGTTTAAAAACGATCGGAACCAATATCAAAATGTAGAGATGAAAATAAATTATTTTTAGTGAACGTAAAACTAATGACTCCCCTGACTGAACACATCCCCCAAAAGTAAATTTACGTTAATCAATGAATAAACACAAAAGAAATGAGGCCTGGGACCAACTAATAAAACAACTTTTAGGCAAAATTCGACTTTATTCGTCAACATGGTCTCCTTCTAGGGTAATTCCAACGATTCTAGACTGATTCCAACGATTCTCTAACACATCGTTACATTTTTTGTAGAATGATTTGTCTTTGGTCTCAAAATACGCCTCAGTTTCCGATATCACTTCTTCATTAGAGCCAAATATCTTTCTTTTGTGGTCAACACACTGCTAGTAGTTGCTTGGGGCCAGATCTGGATAGTAGGGTAGATGCGGAAGCAATTTGAAGTGCAATTCATGTAGTTTTGCCATCGTTGCGATCGACGTGCACTTTTTTCTTCTTCATTTCTGGCAGTTTTTTGGCGATTTCCTCCTTCGAACGCACCAATAATGTTATATGATATTTGCTATTGATGGTTCTCTCTTTCTCAAGATAAATGATGAACAAAATACCTTGCGCATCCCAAAATACGGAGGCCAAAACCTTGCCTGCTGATGTTTGCGTCTTTGGTCGCTTTAGACGGCTTTCACCTGCTGCTGTCCACTCAGCTGATTGTCGATTTGACGCCGGCGTGAAGTGGTGGATCCATGTTTCATCCGTTGTCCTATATTTACGCAAAAACACCTTTTTGTTGCGTTGAAACAGTTGCAAATAACGCACAGAATCGTCGACGCGTTGTTGTTTTTTGACCGACTGTGTGCAAACGCGCACCCACCTTGAACACTGCTTTCTCATTGACAAATGTTCATGCCAAATGGTGAATACACTGCTTTTTAATATATTCAACTCCTCTGCTATCTCACGCAACTTCAATTTCTGATCGGCCAAAACGAGTTTGTAGAGTTTTTTGGTGTTTTCCGGGACAACTGCCGAATTTGGGCGATCTAAGCGTTCAGCATCATTTGTGTCTGTAGGACCGTGTTTAAAGTCAACATACCACCTCTTAACCGTTGTTTCCGATATAGCAGAGACCGAATAACACTTATCAACCCATTGCTTTGCTTGAACAGTACTTTTCTCATCAGAAAGTAATGCTTTATCAACACACGAAATTCAGATTGTTCCATTGTTTTGAAAATTAGAACAGTAGCTTCACTTAAATAACTGTAATTTGTAAAGTAATAATCCGAGTGGGCTCAAAATTTTACACGTGTCATTTGAAGGTTAATATTTTATCTTTTATTTGTGGGCCATCTATATGTCAGGCCCAGGACTTATTGAGTGATGTTCTATATAATTGTCTAATACGAAATAAAATGGCCATCATGAGTTTTGTCAAAATACATTTTGTAGTTAGTCTATTATAACGAACTTTCTTTCTTGTCTCACGTCAAAATCCAACGTATTTACAGATCTAATAAGTAGAGTAAAGTCGTTGGGGCGGCCTAAAGTCGGTATCAGCCAGTCAGCGAGGGAGTCTATCCCCTTTTCAATAGCGCTAGACCAAGGAGATTGTTTTTAACATCTGGGCGGAGCGTCACACCTACCATCAGCTCCTTACTTTACCGCATAGATCCCTGTGCTACTCATACGCTGGGGTGGCGAGGACCGGTATCAAACTAGGAACCTTGTGGTTTCTAGCCGAACGCTCTACCGACTGAGCCCGGTCCCCTACAGGTCTAATAAACTGTCCAATATATATGGACATAACAACTTTATTCTGGCTCAAAATCTAAATGAAATTAAAAACTTCAAATCAACCTTCGAACTAAACTCTATATTCAACTTACCTCATAAACTTAGAATGTTTTGACATATCAGTTGAATCCACTAGTATTTCATTCACAAAGATGCTACGTAATAATTGAAGTAAATATATGAGTGAAGAAATTTTGAGCAGACACACGCTGTTTAACTTTGGTGATACAGTAAGAACACGTGTGTGCATTCAACGTGGCTTGAAATGTACCACAATTTGATAAGTCAAATATAAAGTTGTCAACTTGGTTGCTCTAATTATACGGCATTATAAGCCATTCTCTCCCTGGATGCAAATATCTAAGTGCTATAACTGCATATGCGTGTAGTTGCGAGCATGTCGATATGACTATATATGCATATAGACGTAGCGACGATGTATGAATATACACAGGGATGTAAGCCTATGCATGGTGATTAGCATAGGTCACGCATATATAGGTACATGGGTGTGTAGTGAAGTCTGTGGAGTGGCCTACAGTCTATATCATCCAGACAGCGAGGGAGTCTACCCTCTTTCCCTAGTGCTAGATTAGGGAGATTAAAATAAAACATACAAAAGAAAAAAAGATTTAAAAAATAACATGCAAATGACTTTCCCTTCTGTTACTTTTCAAATTTGAATTTTTAAATATCTTCCCAAATATAAATCAAGTCTCCATTATTTTTGCTCAAAAACCAAGCCCAGGTGATATTTAATGTGTATATATATATATATTTTACTTTGTCATTAATTGTTTTATTTTCGAAGTTTCATCTGGACATACAGATACACACAACTACCCTTTATATAGGTATAGGTTATTCACATGTCCACAGATTATTTAGTGTCTGAGGTGAAGAGTAACACCAATCATCAGTTCCCCACTTTACCGCAAGGATCCAAGCACTGAGTTGGCTAGGTCCGGTGAGAATTCTGGAACCTTGTGTTTCCTAGGCGCATGCTCTACCGACTGACCTGAACCTGAACCGACCCTTAATAGCTAAACAAGTTTGTGAGATCGGTAGATTGTAATTGAAGAAAAATAAAAAGTGGCGGATTTCTCTATGGTATGAAAGTAGAAATGTTTAATGCCCGTAATAGACAGAAGTATTTTGTGCTAGTATGTTTAGAGATCAGTAGAGAAAGTACATTATTTTTTAAAGTATTTTAGTTTATGAATCTACGCGCGAAAACGTTTTTCTTTTCCAGGATCGGACTGTACATATTCAAGAAAAAATAAGGAGTTGGACATTCTACGAAGTGCAGCTCATAGCTGTGGTGGTTGTTCTACTTGATCAGGCCGGGTCCTATGTCTCCCCTACTCGCCATATTTAGTCACAAGAAAAATATCGACAGCAGAATTAGGTGCCGGCCATTTAATTAATTAATTAGAAAACTGAGAAAATATTTGTTTGTTGTCTTTCTTATGATGTTAGGATCAGATTGATTTAGGTTTAACAGTAAGGGTTACACACACTACCTCATGGTTAAATTAACAGTTGTAATCAATAAAAACAACAATACGTGTGTATTAAGAACTTTCTTTTTGAGCTTTATTTTCTTTGCGGAAATCATATGGGTTTTGTACAGTGTTGATAAAACCCGGCGGCCGTTAGATCCTCTTTTGAACAAAAAACACACACACAATGTTGGTTTAAAGACATTGCAGGAGTAAAATTAGTCAGTGATCAAATTTGCGTACCGCCATTGAAACCAAATAGAAACACAAAAGCTGGATGGGAAATGATAATAGAAAGACAAATAAAAAATAACTACGGCAACAAACGAAAGTAGTAAGAAAAGGAAACATTACAAGGACACAACCGAATGCAATCCGACTATACAGCTGGGGGATATGAACAAAAAATACTGGCAAAATAAGTTTTACTAAAACGATACCGAATCAGATCGGAACAATACAATAAAAACAAAACTTTCCAAATCAACGAAAGAAAATTTTACCGGCAAGTCGATGGACAAAAATCTGACAAAAAATACTCGAATGCAAAGGAAACAAAAGACCTGGAGCAAAATATAGGAAACGAAAGACCATAACAGAAAGGCTGAATGGACACATAAGATAAAAAAGGGACTCGCAAGGACACGCAGAAGGACCCGAGGTTAACATACACCTGGACTCATTTAGAACAGCACTTAAAAAATACCAAACTGGAAAACACCGGATCTGGATGGTGTTTTTGAACGGAGTACAGTCAAAAACCTCCACATATACTACTTCTAAAAGGCCATCATGGTAAATAATGGCTGCATCAAAACCCTATAAACCAAAATATTCACAGCATTTTTTTATCTGTACGTGTATTTGCGTTTGTGTGGGTAGTTTGGTTGTAGGTGGGGGGTTGTATAGTGTGCTTCGTTTTTTTTTCTGTACACATTTGTATTTAGGAATAGCGTGTGGCTATAAGTGGACGCCATTGTCTTGCCGTGTCATTACTAACATTAGAGTTAACGAACTGACATAACTAAAAAATAAAAGCAATTTTCTTTGCCGTTAGGCATTTGTCAAAACAGCGACAACTAAATAATCTGGGACACAATGCAAATGGATCCAAACGGACACTCTTTATCTCATAATTGTTTTCCATTCTTACACTGTTTATTATTTCCCGCTTTGTTCTTTGAATATTTTCTGTAGTAATCCTTCCATTCTACAACAGCTTCTCTTCCAGATAAAAAAGCCCCCCCCCAAAAAAAAAACAAAAAAAAAACAGAACAACGTAGGGATTTTTATGATGGGTTTAAACTTTATTTTCTTCTTTTTTTTACAATACCCACCTAGGAGGCTTCGAATACGCTTGCTGCACCCTCTCCAGTTGTGTGTGTGGGTATATAGAAGCGCGTGGTATAATAGTTACATGCATGGGAAATGGACACGGCAAGACGAGTTCAAATCCTGGAGAGGCTATTCGCATTTCACATAGCGCTAATACCCTCGGGAATGGTATGAATCCAACTATTCTCCCTTCATCTATGGGAAAATAGTAGAGGACATTTGGCTCTTTAAGCTTGTTTAGGTAATCTACAGGAAAAGTCTAAATTTAAGCCTCTTAAACTCCGCTTAAGAAAGTGATCTTGTGTCACATCCTACTCGTGGGGAGGGGTTGGTCAATATTGGAATACACTAACAAGAAATTTCCAATTATTTATTTCATCAAAATATTTGCTCACCAACTCGAATTATTTATCAAAATATAAATTTTAAATACGTATAAGTAAACTTATAATCAACTTTCAAACTACGTAAAAAAATTTAAAAAATTTAAAAAAAGAAAAGAAAAGGTGGTCTCTTATAGAATAGACTCAGTCTTCGTTAGTGATCATCCTCAACACATTACTACAACAACTAACATTACGTTTTTTGTTTTTGTTTTGTTTTATGTGACATTGTTTATATTGTGTAATGTATGAAAATAAACAATCTTCTATCTCTATAAAACCAAAGTGCATTTGATGGTGAGGCTCCAGTTTACGTGGATTTGGTGATTCCCTTTCATTGCCATGATCTGGCCTTGAATAGTACCTGTTAGTTTCATATCTATGGGTTAAATAAATATCTTTTAAAAAAAGTATTCTTATTAGATAGGAAAACAAGAAAAAAAAACTCCTAAGAAACAATTACTAAAAAAGTATATGTGAATGTACAATGAACATGATTCCCTAACATCTCGGCATACAATTATAATTTTGTACTCTTCCCCAACAAGGGGAGACAATAAACGTGTTAAATTTACTCTCTTCCCTTATTGGGAGTAGTCTATGTTTTTTTTAACAATAGATCTTCATTCATCAACTTGAGAATACTTCATGTCTCCCTGTTTGTGAGAAAGCGATTTTAAAGAGAAAATTATGAAGGTGTATATCTAATATATAAATGTTTGAAAAACAAAGATAAAATGAAAAAAATATATTTAAAAAAATGAATAAAAATAAAAATTAATAAAATAAATAGAATACAATAAAATAAAAATGAATTAACTAAAAATAAAAATAAAATAAAAATAAGAAAATAAAAAATAAAATTTAAATAATTAAAAAAAAATGAAATAAATAAAAATAAAATAAAATTAATTGAATTAAATAAAAATAAAATAAAAATGAATTATACTAATTAAAAATAAAATAAAGATGAATTAAATTAAAATAAAATAAAAGTGAATTAAATTAAAATAAAATAAGACGAATTAAATTAAAATTAAAATGAATTAAATTATTTTTTTCTTTTCCTGATGCAGACTTGGCGTTTCTATTTACATTCTCTTTGTTTCTGCAAACCTTCTTAGAAACCTCGCAATATATATTACCAGCTTTCCCTTAGTAGAACCCATCGATTTATTCCCTTAGTAGACACTTATCGATTTATTCAGCAACGAAGTGATTCCTTTGATTTATGTAATTAAAAAGTAAAGCAATTATCAGGTTGAGTACTTCAGTGAAGAAATGAGTGTAACTTTTGAACCACTGGGGATATTTGCATAATTCAAACAGTTCTAAACTCCATTTACAAAGCTCTATATAACTAACGTGATTAAATAACAATAACTTCAAATAATAAAAAGATCAACTGGGGATGCTATTAATTAATAGATATTTTAACCAGAGGTTGTTGTAAGATAAGTCGGAAGATTAAAGAACAAGACTATTGATATATAGATAAATACTCTGTAATTGTCATCTAATAGTTATCGCCCATGATAAATTCTAATGATCAGAGCAAACCTGATCAGGTTCCATACTAAGTTTATATTGGATTAACAATTGCTTTATTTTTTAAGTTAGAGCATTTTAACACTATTGTGTTAGCAAAGATCTTGTAATAAGGTGCCATTTTTTATTCATTTATGTTTTAGAGTAATATACAATAATCGATAATTATAATATAGATGAGTGTAGTAAAACCTAGATTAGAAAAACAGGAATTTGTTTGCAGAGGAATCTTGTCCTGGACAAGGACCAATGCAAAACTTTAACGTCGAGAATTTCTTTATTGTTTGGTTTAAGGATTAATTTTAAAGGCAAGTCCATGGTAATTTTATACCTAAATATTAGAAAATAGCTTTCAGTGTACGGACAATGGGAATTTAACACGTGCTCCCATTCTGAGTTAAAGTGAACTTAGGAGTAATTGCATTTTTCTTTCCAGTTATCCAGACCTGGGTCCTCACCATCGGATTACATTGAGTGCCCTTTTGTAGGTACTATATTTGGTGAGTTCTTTCCCCTCTTCAGTGGATGCAGTCAGCGTTTATTAAACCGCTCTGACTGAGTTGCGATAATTGGTGTCCTAGTCGTTAATTTCGTGAAATATCTTGCCCGATGACCTGTACAATAGATACAGGTCTGGTGGTTAGTTTTCACTTTATTAGGTTAGACGTTTCCTCCCCCTCTTAACTAAAAATAAAAAATAAAATTTGGTTATGGTTAGCGGAATGAGAACAGTATACCCCCGTGAACTGAATAAAGGGTTGGGTTCAAAGTTCCGTGATGGTTCCCGATTACGAAAAGAAGGTTCCCGAGTCCGAAAAGAAGGTTCCCGAGTCCGACAAGAAATACCCGAAGAAGGCCGGAGGGCATATCGACCGAAACGTTGTACAGATAACAATGAAAATGAGGACAATAGACCGAATAACGCAGATAATACTAATCATCAAGCCTCATCTCAAACATTCAGAGAAATCATAATGGAACTCCAGTGGCAATTTTAACATTTTTCTAAAACACACTATACTGTATTCATGCAACCTCAGCCTGGAATCGAAATCTGGTCGATAATATTGTTTACTGCTTCAATAACTGTTTCACCAAATTGTAATCTCTCCTTACTTGTCAATAAATCAAATACGTCATTATAAATGCGATAAAATCCTCCAATCATAAGAGGGAAAGAGTATATACACAATAATTAGAAAAAAGTGTAAATCCAAATCTCTTAAAAATTCAAATCATAATGTTTGATTGTCAGATATGATGAATAGAACATTTGATTTTTGTGGACGACATCTCACAATCGCTCCCGCAAGCGTATCAATTATTTACGTTGAAATGAATATCATATTTATGCAAAGAATATCCACTGTGCTGTTGCGGGTGTTATTCCAAGACTTTTAATTTCTGTCACCTTTCTTCGTTCTGATTAGAATATTTTCCTAATCATTTCTTTTTCTAAACTCTCTTGTCTTTATTTTCTTGTTATTTAAACTGAAAATTCCCTTGAGACAAATAGGCAATTCCTTAGCTAGACTAATTGAAAAGCACTCTAATTAGAATAACTTCGCCTAAACTGTCCTGGTATTCTTAATAACTGTATCATGTCTATTAGTATTTGTATAATCATTTACTCTCATCCCCACAGCCACAAACGGATGTTAAAGGAAATAATTTTTAAGCAGATTTCAACTAATAAAAATGTTAAAATTTTTCTGTATTGGTTGTATATCCAAGGCTAAATAAACCAGCCTGTCCTACTATTTACTCATAGCTGTGGGATGGGTGGATTCGTGCCTTTCCCAAATGTGTTAGCGTGAAAAGGAATACAGCCTCGTTCAGGATGTGCCCTTTTAATACGATGATAACATTTATGGTAAATGCGCCTCCTGTAGCATTTATAGTATATAACCAATCTTGTTGAAAGCCCATGCCAAATGGGAAATTTTAACCTATTTACAAACAGTTCATTAAGTTTATTTCTAACTATATTATAATTGTATAATTTCTATCTATGGAGAACATTTTCTTGCATTCAGGATTCATAGCAACTAATTAATCCCCAAATAATAAATTTCTTCATGCACAGTAACTACGCGATCTTAATCTTCGTAAATTAAATTCTGTTTAAAAAAATACATCCAAGTATTATTATCTTTTACTCTGACCTTTAACATGATATAAATTATTATATCATGTGAGTTTTTAAAGCCATCCAATGCTGGTGACCTTTCACTGGAATATGATTGATAACAAATCTTCTTCAGTTTCCAGGACTCTTCTGAGTATGCTATTCGATCTTACTGCTGTGGGTTTGATGGTCGCTGATTCTTATTTCCTCCAGTGTTTTCCCCAATATTTGGGGACCGTTTCAGTCGCACCACGTACAATTAATATCCACGTTACCCTCACGTTCCACAGTGTTTACAATTAGGAAAAAAATGTAGATTAGATATTATTACCTCGGTAAGTAAACCGGTCTAATAATTTCAGAGGCTTATCATTAAGAGTGGAGATGTCTTTTCGTTTTCTTTTTTCACTCTGTGGTCTACCGGAACGGCGACATCTACTCGATTACAACTTTTTTTTCTCAATTAAAATTGTCTAGTCTTCTTATCTGGATTAGATGATCCATTTCTCTTTCAAAATCCCAGATGTTTTCATGGGGCTCATTCTCTAGGATGAATTCCGATTTGTGCATATACCATTCAGTAGTATTGTCAAATTTTAATTACTTGCACAATTTCTATCGGATCAACGTCCAACCCAATCGTCCCTTTTGTACTTAGCTTTCTGCATTCGATTATTATTATTATTATTATTATTATTATTAGTAGTAGTAGTAGTAGTAGTAGTAGTAGCAGTAGCAGTAGCAGTAGTAGCAGCAGCATCAGTAGTACTAGTAGCAGTTTTTCTACCAATAGTGAATGGTGATTTTCCCTGAATTCCGAGTCAAGAATCTTCTAAATAAACTAGCTGATCTGTACAATGTTGTAGATTGGACAATCTTAATTCTTCGTCGGATGTGTAGTTCCCCCATTCTCTTATCTTGCTAATTTAGGATTTTCACGTTCTCGTTGTTTGTTCCTTTTCTATTCGTATATTAACATCCATTTCTGAAGATTAGATATTAGTACCAAAGTAAATAAACTGGTCTACAAAGTTCAGACACATAGCATCCATTGCAGAGATATCTCCATCTTGTTTAATACACATGAGTTCAGGTAGAGACGTCATCTGCAAATGCATATAGTCGGATTCTTTCCTATTTGCATGAATCCTTTTTCTTTCATTAGATCTAATGATGACCATAGTACGTAGTCTTGACATATAAATAAAAAAAACGCTAATGTATCAAATTTTAGGATTCTAATGATAATGTCATATAAATATATATATAATGATAATGTCATATAAATATATATATATATATATATATACAACACACTAGAGTATATATATATATATACATATATTTATATGTATATATATATATATATATATATATATATATAGAAAGAGAGAGAGAGAGAGAGAGAGAGAGAGAGAGAGAGAGTAAACTACAGACACGTGTTTCGAGGTATCACCTCTCATCAGTGCGGTTATACCATTTTAGCAGCTACCTCTTACGCTTGCCAAACCTCTTACCCATACGGCCACAGTCAGCTGCCAAGTATAGCAGGCTATTTAATCGCTACATTTCTAAACGGAAATGAATTCACCTAGAGGTTTCAAACTTTGTAAACAAACTGAGTCTCAGCTGCCAAGTATAGCAGGCTATTAGTGGATTCATACATATATATATTATTGTGTTCAATATATATATATATATATATTATATATATATATATATATATATATATATATATTAGTGTGTTGCTATATCTATATAACCGATTTAGTCAGAATAAATCTACCTGGGTTTCATCGGGAGGATCGTCAGGACAATTCTACGTGGAATTGATTAAATTAATTCTACTTACTCAGGTAAAAAAAAACATCGACAGTCAAAATTGCCTTCTTCGTTAACTCATCCTTTTTCATATATATATATATATATATATATATATATATATATATATATGTGTGTGTGTGTGGCGTGCGTGCGTGTGTCTCTTCATATGTTTCTCTCTCAATCTGTCTCTATCTATCCACCTATCTACAAAGAGTGAGTGCATGTGGCTATGAGAGAGATAGAGAGAGAGGGGGGAGAGAGAGAGAGAGAGAAAGAGAAAGAGAGAGAGAGGGGGAATACATGAACATACTTACATAGATAAATAGATAGATTGAAATATCTAGATATATAGATAGATATGAACAGATTGATACAAGCTTGTCTTATTAACTATCCCAGTGTGGTACCCAAGACAAAATAAGCCAAACTATTAAAAAGATGAAAAAATAATCACGAGATATCTGGTCAGTTGCTAGAATTTAGTTATTGATCGTTTTCAGTTATTAAAGATCGGCGGACGCCCAATGTGCTTAAACTCTCAATTAAGGTACAATGATTGCGGTGTCTACTTTGAAAAGGCATCCTGCTCGGCGCCAATTTACAGGACATAATTGGCAATTTCTGTCTTTAAAGCTTTTCTCTACGTCACAAACGATTCTCTACTGTTGTTCATTCTATTTTTCTCTTAGCTTGCGAGTACCAAAATGACGTTGTATAATTTAGCATCATGTGATTAGGACATATCAATTTAGAAGATTATTCCTTGGATTATATTGGATTTTATGTCAGTGGTGCTTAGTATTTAAAATGTATCCCATATAGAGAGCCACAAAAATGTTATATTTTTAAAACAAAACTGCATCTAATGGTGAAATATCAGTTCTGGAGATCTGGGGAATCTGGAATACTCTTCCATTACTCCAGGTTCACTTTGATCCAGTTCCATCTATCGGCCAAATAGATATGTTTGAACTTATTTGTATTAGATATCAATAAGTGAAACAATAGGACTGTGAATTTTTTGTATTAAGGTTAGTTACTTGAAGTTAAAGTTATTTACTAAGGAACATTATTATGGAATCTTTGAAACCAGATACCTGTAAATACATACACATGATTAGTATGACTAGAATGATGTTAGAAACCATATACAAGTGTATAAATTATTATAACTAAATAGGAATACTTGAAACAACTCAACTCAAATAATTAGTATAAGATTGGTATACAGGATTTCATATTACTGTGTGTAAAAACTTTTAAAAAACAATTGCACATGTAAATAGAAAAGCACAACAAATGCGATTTCGTAAACTGTGGGCATGAAATACCCTATAACTGATTGACATGCCGTTAAAATTAACCAGTTTATCATTCGCTGTATTTGTTTTCATAAGATATCTAATTTGACAATGAATGTGTTTTTGCATTCAGTTGTTCCATAGAACCATTTCTGTGGGTGCTGTTGAAACTGTTGAAGTCGTCTGTCGTAAATAAACTGAGGACTAATATTTTCCTTTCCAGAGAAAGAAAATAATATTTTTCTGGAATACTTACTAACTTATATTATATTGTTTACTTTTACACATTGTTCATTTACTGAAATAAATAATTTAATGAAATAATTATTAAAGTTGGTTTTCTCCATTTTTATACTTGTTGAAATTGAAAGATTTTTTGATGAATTAACAACTAGTTCAGTATTTTTCTGGATACAAGTTTTTTTTTTCTTTGTTTTGATTTTTCAAAACAAACATCAGTTGGTTGCTTTTATTTACCACTTGTGCTATGATATCTGTATGAAGGAAAGGTTTGATTTAAAGAAAAATGAAGTTCAATCTAAAACACTAGTGGCACTTATTTATGAGTGATACAGATATATAAGTATATTTTTAATGTTTATTATCAATGACTTTAATTATTAATGGACCGGTTTAGTTCTGTCAGTAGAGAATCCGCATAGAAACCACAATCTGCCAGGTTTGATGGGGGGGGGCGTTCCCACCAACCCATGAAAAACATGACCTGAATCTGAGCGGTAAAGTGTGACGTTCCACCTCAAACGCAAAAACAGTTTCCCTAGTTTAGCGCATGTGACAAGTTGTTAGAATATTTTGACATATCAGGCGTGCTGAAGTCCACCACTTAAACTTATAGAATTGACGTGGGCGCGTGGATTAAAGCCAGCCAATGGACAGCCCCGAATACGTGGTTAGTTAACTATTTAAATGCCGATCTAGAAAGCCGTTCATTTGCACGTATGTATTTTATTTTACCCAACACTAAAGGACACCGAGGAACAACCAAAGGATCATACCCAACATTAAGGGACACCGAGAAACAACCAAAGGTTTCTTCACTAAGGATAAGCCTCTGATTAATATCCACTATAACGTGCTCTCACTTGAAGCCTAAAAATGTCCACAAAAATCGTAACAATATTCTCTTTCCCTGTCTCGTCATCATTACGTTTTGCTTATCAACGACCTTGATTATTTATGTTGACAAAGTTTCTTATATATATATATATATATATATATATATATATATATATATATTCCTAGACGAAGCTGTTGGCATTTCACATAACGCTAATACCCTTGGGAAAGGTATGAATCCATATATTCTCCCTCTAGCTATGGGTTAAATAGTAGGGCAGACTGGGCCCTTCAGCCTTGGGTAGGTAACTAATCTAGGAGAGGGATAACTCTGAATTCAAAATTCCTGAGGTTGGTCGTTGATTGGGTTTGTGGCAAGCCTTGAGGCACCAATTCTTTCCTATTGACTGTGCCAAAAAGTGTGGATGGTCCAACACAAGCCTTCACCACTATAAACAAATCACTGTGTGGGGGTTCATTATGTGTGTGAACCCTC